>VDFB02047397.1:43754158-43796917 GCA_007258455.2 Sequoia sempervirens | reverse complement strand
CATTGCGTCGCTCTTCTGATAGAGATTTTTCGAATGACCGACGAACGACCATCAAAAAATGGTGTCAAATCCTGTAGTGTACTACTAATCCTGCATGTGAACATCTCCATGACCTGGTGGGACTGGGGGAACCCCTGGTGGATCCTATCAAATCTTGACCCTCAATCCTCACCCTCATCCTCTCCCTCTGCCGATGACCCTGCACACATTTGGCTCCTCACCTGGAATGGTCAATCGAAGTGGAGGTCTGAACCAGTCCCTATAAGCCTAAGTGGTGCCCAGATCTACCAAGCTCTAATCATAAGCCCATAGTTGGGTTACCAAGTGCTTGAAGTTGTTGATTGCCTCTGAGGCAAGAATACTGTGTCCCCATGACACCTATGTCATGCTACGAGTAAAGATGGCTACATAGCCGTCATTAGACCGATCCTGTGGCTCTCTGAACTGACATTATGTGTGCCCATGCAGATACCTCTCAATCATCGTGTGCTCTCGCCCCTGCATGTATCAGTCTTGGAGGTAATAGAAGAGCTGATGTGCATTGTCAGCCCATCCGCACCGACCAAGGTATGGACACCAAGTAAAAACAAGCATCTTGTCTAGGACTCGCATCCAGTAGGGGATCCCATGCTCACCAGTGTGTGTAAAAGACACACCGCCTCTGTATCGTATCACGAGGGCATCATCTTCCCCCATCAGAATTGGAATGACATGTGTTCATAGCACAGAAATGTACTCCCATGCCTAGACATGAATTAATGTCACCCCAGCCCCCAGCACTCTGCCATCTATGTATACATACTCGTGTAAGTCCCTGTAAAGCAAAGCTAGAAGGATAGGCCCCAATACGAAATGAACTAACCTGTCTCAAACCATCAGCTCCCAACAATAACCTTAGCCGGGACTGAAATATCGCCCTCATCAGTCTAGGGCAACAAAACCTGAAATGATGGCTACAACTACCTAGCAGAAGGGAGGTGCTATAACCCTATATCTCTCTAGCTCAATCTGTCCCTTGCAGTAGATGATGTCCCATGTGGCGAGGACGCTGATGTAGGACTCGCATCCCTCATCCATATCAAAGATCGCCCGTCGACCGTGAATAGGCAACTGTAGAATGCACCAAACGTCCTCCAGAGTGACGGTGGCCTCGCCAGTGGGAAGATGAAACGATGATGTCTCGTTGTGCCACCTCTCGGCCAGTGCTGACAACATCCCTAGGTGTGTGCACATGGGTGCCGCATATGCAATGTACCACAATCTCGCAACTCCCAGTCGATCCTGGTCCCAGTCACTCAAGTCCCATAAGATGCTCACCAAATCTCGCGACCAGTGCTCCCAAGAGTAGAGCTCCCTTGCCGCATCCTGCATCAAGGAAGGTCAACATGTTAAAAATTTTCAAAAATTCTTGGTCGAACGCTCCAAGCTCATCCCCAACGGCACAGTTTGTGATGGCGTCACAGTTTTATTTTACTCAAACTCCAACACTCGAGCCCTAAAAAAATGCAAAATGGCACTGTCATGGCACACTTTCTCCTCTAGCGTTGCAGTTTGTGTGAAAAGGGCACCATTGTGGTACACTTTACCCAAATCAACCTATCGAGCCTGAGCCCAGCGTCAGATTTTCTAAACTCCAAATTGCACCACTGCAACTCAAAACAACACCACTGTGACACAAAACGGCTCTGTGCGGCATAGTTTAAATGTCGAGCGGTGCTATATAGCACTGTTGGAGGTGAGCTCCCCTTTTAAAACATTAATTACAAGCATTAAATGAAAAAACTAAACTTGGGTAAGGGTCACATACTGGTGCCCCGATGTCAGGTGGCTACTGGTATGTCCAAACTTGATCAGTGATGTGCAGGGGAAGTTGTCGTTGCACCATATCGCTAGAGGGTCAGAGCTCAAATCTCAAGATTGCTAGCGGAGGTGTGTGAAAATGACTTGAAAGTGACCCCTCAAGCCCCTTTTAACCCTAGAAATTAGGGTTTTTAACCCTAAATGGCTCTCTTGCTATGGTTTTGGACCTCCAAACCTATTTTTGTCTGATTGAGGCTTTTTTTCATCATTTTATTGTGTTTAGACACGTTTTTAGCCTCCTGGACCCCTTTCGGACCTGTCAGACACTTTGTCACCTTTTTTCGCGAGATCACCCAAAAAATTAAAATTTTCCATCCAATCTCTTGAGGGGGCATTATAATGGCATGTGTTCTCTCACCATGTAGCAGTGGGGCAAGTTTTAAATATCAAATTTTTTTGGCTTTGATCGAGATCGTTTATTCTTTGAACTAACGTAACGAGTGCATTGCTTCAAAGAGGGGAAAAATGTAGACACGTAAAATATACTGATTGACAATGTGCATCTGATCTTGACTTACTAACATCATTTCTTCCTAAATCATCCTTCAGTCTAACCATTTAATCAAATTCCCTTATCTAATTAAATTCATCAACTTTCATCCCTTAATTAAATAAATCATTTTATCTAGTTAAGTCATCTCTTTTGTTAATTAAATCAATCCATCTGATCTAATTATCCCTATTTAATTAAATAATCAATTTATTTGATTAAATCTCTAAATTCTATCAATTAAATCAAATAAATTAAAACCTTATTTGATTTAATCTAACACCATCTCTTTTAATTAAATAAATGAAAATCCTTATTTAATTAGCCTTTTATCATACTTCTCTCTTATTTGATTTAAATAAATCCATAAATCTAAGTCAAATAAGTCACATCATCTAACCTCTCATGTTAAATTAATTAACCCTTGATTAATTTAATCTCATCTCATGTCCCATCCTCTAGATAATGCAATTTGCACATGAAAATAGATTTAATTCATTTATTAAATCCCTATTTTCCTTACAAGGCATCTTTTGGAATATTCTATCAATTTGAATTCAAAAATTCCAAGTCAACATGTACATCCAACAAGGCATTTAAAATCTCTTACATGTCCTTTGCCTTGAGCCAAGTGGAATTTATTGTATTTTCCCTTCCCTCTTGCATGTCATTTCAACAAATTTGAAATTCAAATATTATGCATTTATTGGCACAAACCCCAAATCTTGCACATCCATCATCCATTTATAGCTTGACAAGTGGCATCATATCATTGGATGAATGTTAGTCCCACATTGCTCAAATTTGGACATTCATCCATCTTAAAATTCTATAAATAAATAGCTCGTATCCTCATTTCATCATCCACAATCCAAGCAAAGTTACCATGCTCAAATATCTCTCAAATTTTATCCATTATCATTGAGTCATAGCTAGGTTTTTGCAGATTTTTGGCTTGGAGTCTTCATTCTTCACTAACAAAGTGGATCAATCTCTTCAACATTCAAAGCTTGCATCATAGGAATTGGGAAAGGGCCAATTTTCACATCAAATTGGTACCAATTCCCCCATGGGATCATGAGTTTGCACATTTAAATTAGGATTCAAGCTATTTCATTGTTTTTATTTTGTTCTTCATTGTTTTCTTTCCTATTTTGAGTTTGTAAATGGATTTCATGGGGAATCCTTGTTTTAGCTTGCAATTCCTTGTTTAACTTGTTTACTCATGTTGTTTTGCAAGTATTAGGAAAAGGGTTCGCACAATTAGTAAAGGAACTCAAAGTATGATCATCTTTAGGATACCATAAACCAAAATCAACTGTCTCCTTCAAGTATTTGAAAATCCTCTTCACAACAGTCACATGAGTTTCTTTAGGATTAGCTTGAAATCTAGCAACAATACATACAACATTCATGATATCAAGCCTAGTTTGAGTCAAATAAAGCAATCCACCAATCATTGATCTGTATCTAGTCTAATTTTTCTTTGGAGAATCATCATCAATTGTCAAATTGCATACGGTCACCATAGGTGTACCAAATTTCTTTAGCAATTCTTTCACATACTTGGACTGAGATATAAAGATCTCTTTATCTAACTAAGTAATTTTCAATCCCAAGAAGAATTTCATCTCTCTAATCAGTGACATCTCAAACTCATTCTACATCTCATTAGCAAAATTCATACACAAGCTATCATCTCCTCCAAATATGATATCATCAACAAAAACTTCCACAATCAAATCTTTATCATCATTCTTGAAATATAGATTACTATTAGTAGTACCTTTCTTAAATACAAGCTTCACCAAGTACTTATCCAATCTAGAATATCATGCTCTAGGGGCTTGTTTGAGTCTATACAATGCTTTCTTCAATTAGAAAACCATATCTCCCTGATCAGTCAATTGGAATCCATCGGGTTGTTCAACATACACTTCTTCCAATTTTCCATTTAGAAAAGTAGACTTGACATCCATTTGATAAACTTTGTAGTCTCTGTAAGTAGCATAAGCAAGAAACAAACTCACAGCTTCAATTCTAGCAACAGGAGCAAAGGTTTCTTCAAAATCAATACCTTCCATTTGTGAATATCCCTTACATACCAGTCTTTCTTTGTTTCTAACCACTTCACCTTATTCATTTAGTTTGTTTCTAAGGACCCATTTAGTTCTGTGTATGGGAAATGTTAGTATCAAAATAAGATAACAAAAACACACCAATGCAACATTAAACTAAAGAAAGCTAAATAGAATGAAATCAAAGAAATCAAATAGAGCTTCTTCAGAATCATTCCATTGTCCTCTATCTCCATTGATTTGCTTGAAGTTGCTGCTCTCAGATTGTATAAGCAAAACTTTTCAGAATGACAACCTACAGAACGAGTATGCAAAGAGAGAGAATACTTCTCTATCTTATATGCTGGTGGAGTGAAATGTTGGTATATGGATATGCACAGGGGCTGTAGATTATGCACAGGGGCTATGGATTATGAATGCTATTGAAGCTATGAAATGAGGATGATAGGCCATGATATGGATTGCTAATATGCTAAGCTATGCTATGCTATGATTCTAGAGGCTATGGATGTTGGAAGGTTGATTGACTATAGTTTTCCTGTATGTAAGCTTCTCTTTTTTTTTTCAAAGACCTGACAGTCCTTTTTATAGATTTTTACAAGCAAGAGCCTGGCTGGCAAAGATCAATGGCTATGAGATTGTCTGGTAAATTTGAATGGTGAGAGATGGAGAGGTTGAGAGGAAGATGGAAGATGTTGGGAGGTTGGAGAGAAGAATGGAGGTTTGTCTTCAACCCATGGGAACAACTTTGCTTAGAAACAGAGAAATTTGTTTGATTTTCTGTTTTGAATTTATTTCACGATTGTTGTAGATAATCCAAATTAAATAAATAAATTTATTTAATTTCATGTGAGTTTGAGGATTTAAAACATTTTTGAAATATTTGATGTGAATAGACATTAGAAGTTAAATATTTGGAATATTTAATTGCAAATAGACTTTAGAAGAATTTTTAGAAGAGAAGAATATTTAATCTTTATTTGAATAAAATATTCAACCCAAGATTATATGATAATTAATATAAATAAATCATAATGTTTATTTAATTAATTAAGAAATGGATAAGAAAAGTGATTAAATAAACTTATTTATTTAATCATAATGAAAGAATGAACAATATAAATAAATTATTTAGATTTATTTATACGCAGATTGAATTTAGAGATTTAATTAAATATTAAAAATATTTAATTAATTACCAGACTATTGTGATGTGACCATTTTTAGGTGTATACATTTTGCCCCTCTTTGAAGTGATGTGTTTTATGCATTGCTTCAAAGAATTTTGAAAATTTCCCCATATGCTGATTGTGGAATATTGATAGGTATATGCCCCCTCAGATGATGAATCGATAAGATTTTGATTTTTGTGAAAACTTTTTTGAATTTTTAAATTTGTTGGAATTTTTCAATTTTTAAGATGTTGATTCATCATTTGAAAATGATGATGTAAAAAAATTGACGTGGAAAGACGTGAGATGAAAAATGGATGACCCAAATTTCCCCTGTAATGATAGAATGTAATAAAATGCCCCAATTTTTCCTTTAAATAGGTTAAAAATGTCATTTTCCCATTTTAACCTAGTAAAAATTAAAAAATTTGAGCTCTGGAGTGAGAAAGATGGCACTTCCTACTGACTAGCACCATTTTGAGCACATCTGATGGCATCAATGGCCAGCACACTATGGACCCGTAGTATGTACCTCGTTAAACTTAGTGTTTGAAAATTTTCCATTTAGGGCACATTTTCCAACATTTATGGACCTTCATGCATTCTTTTAGCACCTATTAGTATTTTTGTAGTGCTATTTATGTTTTCCATAGCGCCCTTCATTTTGTAGCACCCATTAAAGTTTTTGTAGCACCCATTAAGTTTTTTGTAGTGCCCTTTATTTCTTAGTGCCCATGATGATTTTGACAGCACCTATTACCAATTTGACAATGCATGACCTTGTATTGATATTTTGCAAATTGCATTGTCCTGATTTGATGATGTTTTGTGTGATTAATTTGTTCCCAAGGTTGTTGGAAAATAAATAATAGCTGATAAATTTTCTTTCAAAGTTGTTAAAAACAAATAGTTGTTGATAGGTTTGCTTCTAAGGTTGTTAAAAACAAATAGGATTTTGATAAAAAAAAATTCATGAAAATGAAAAACAAATAGTTTGTTGATAAGTTTGCTTCTAAAGTTGTTAAAAACAAATAGGATTTTGATAAATTTGATATTCAGATTTGATTGATTTGTCATGATGATTCGATATTGATGTTGCTTTGACTTGATGATTCTTCCTATTCAACAGGAGAGATTGAGCGTCTTCCAGTTACGGGAGAAATTCCCAAAGACATGGAGATTGATTCCACAGCTTGTACAGGCAGATAGAGATGTGATCGAGGCATGCAGATTGACCTCATTACTTGAGATGCCTAAGGTGCGTCTCAATAGAGCCTTATTAACGGTACTTGCAAAGAGGTGGTACAGCGACACGAACACCTTTCTTTTGTTGATAGGAGAGATTATTGTGACTCCTGAGGATGTGTATCACATCCTGAAGATTCCAATGATGGGTGAGATAGTGAGATTTGACGGCTGGGAGGCAGGCAGTACCGATGCCTTGAGGCGGATATTCAGAGATGATCATATTGTAGGATATTATATCTCATGGGCAGAGATGATGGATTCGTATGCACCCTTACCCTCTGTACTTGCAGGCTTCATTGGAGGTGTTTTGTGCCCCAACCATAGGTCGAAGGGTTTTGCAGTCGGGTGGGGTCATGTACTTGAGAGTATGGTGATGCAGGGTACACGATATGCTTGGGGATCATCCATGCTTGCACATTTATACGATGAGCTACACCATGTTGTGTATGGTTGAGGCTGGAGTTTAGCTTTCGGTTGTTCACTTTTACAGATATGGGCATGGGAGTATTTTTTCGTTATGCGACCATTGACTCATGGATGATAGCCTGTCGGTCGACCGTATAGATTCAGATATACCAATGTCATTGCTCAGTCGAGGCTGGGCAAATTGGATCATTGGCAATGTCTTCTGGATGATCTCAATACAATATGCTGGCAGCCTATGTAGATTGTGAGGCATGGCCAGAGGATGCTAGGGAGATGCCCTATGTCTTTACCGCCAGATATCTAATTGGTCGTACACCTGGTATTATTGAGAGTTTTTTTCTTGGTTGAGTGTGGCGATAGTATGGTTGGCCTCAGGGTATGCCCCAGGGTTCTTATATTTATGCACGTCGGTAGCAAGAGGTTACAGTGTGGGGTCCATGGATTGCATATGATGCAACAGTGGTAGAGTTCACTGGTTTGGGAGTACAAATGTGGGACTACAGAGCTGATATTCTTGATGGGGGGATGACTCCAAAGTATGGTCAGTATGTGTTGGAACATCCTATACCATGATTATTTGATTCTAATGAGCCTACCACTCCAATTGCAGAGCAGAGACCACATATAGGGGGACATAGGCGACAGTGAGAGGTGACTTTAGAGCTTGATGACTCCAATGAGGATGATGATGATGAGTTAGATGGGGATGGAGATAGTAGTGATGAGGAGAGTGGAGGTGATAGTGGTGGAGGAGGTGGCAGAGGTAGCGGCAAAGGTGGTGACAAAGGTGGTGGCAAAGGTGGTGGAAGAGGTGGACCACAGATGAGACATTTAGCTCCATCATCTTCAGTAGATCCAGTGGTGCCGAGTCAGATAGCTACCTTCCAAAGTAGAGTGCAGAGCTTACAGGGTCAGTTAGCACAGGCACAGGCCTTGGTTACATAGCTACAGGGATAGTTGGTGATAGTGATAGCCAAGAGAGATACAACCAGACGACAGGGTGAGGAGGCCATGGCCTTAGCTGACAGTCTACAAAGAGTAGCAGGTGGTGGCATGACGAGAGAGCTGACCAGAGCTATCTGGGAGGCAGAGTTATATAGGATCAGATACCATGATGCAGTGCCACCCAAGCACAAAGAGAGTTATACACAGTCTCGGTCTACACATAGTCGCTCTCGGGCTACCAGCAAGGGTGTATTGCAGCCATTACCTCTAGGAGGGTCATCAAGGGTAGGTGGAGCAAGTCCATCAGGTGTAGGTGGGACAGGTTCCAGACCAGCACCATCAGAGGATAGCACTTCATAGTGCATTTTGTATGATGTCTTATATGTCTTATTGATACACTGTTGAGACATCTGTATACACACTGATATGATCCCATTTTTATGATGTTATGTCATGTATAGTTGACATCGTTTGTACATTTTGACATTCATTTTTTAGATATATGATATGCAGCGATGATTTGTCCGTTCAATGAGTACATCTATTTTCTATAGGCATGATATTTTATGTGATGGTTTCATGATGTTAATGCTTATGATGTATATCTAAGCATGATTTTTAGATATGAAAATGAAAGTGCAACGTTATG
The DNA here is from genome assembly GCA_007258455.2 of Sequoia sempervirens. Lineage (NCBI taxonomy): Eukaryota > Viridiplantae > Streptophyta > Pinopsida > Cupressales > Cupressaceae > Sequoia > Sequoia sempervirens. The sequence continues at coordinate 43,788,049 of VDFB02047397.1, read as the reverse complement.
ATATGATTATAATCTATTGATAAATGATTTTATGAATAAGAATGTGAAATGATGGATGGTACAATTTATAAATTCCCATGAATGTTTTGATTATGATGTATGCTTTGTTTTTTTTTATGAATGTCAAAATGTACTCAGTCATTTATTGGAAAGATATGAAACTTTGATACTTTGCCAGCTTTCTTATAAGTGCAAAATGCATATTCTAAAATGAATGTAATTTATACTAACCATGCAGGGTATCTGTACAATATTGCCATTCTGAGAGCTTATTTGTGCTTTTTGTGTCATAATAGAGCATTGAAATGTTGAAAGTTAATACAAGCATCAAAGGGTATGTTAGCACCAATGATGACCTAAGTATTGCTTTCATGAATTTTGATATAGCAAGATAATACAAGCATCTAGGTATAATTGAACCAATATGACTTGAGTATCGCTTGCATAAATAGACAAGAGTTAACCCATTTCCCATGCAAATTCTGAAATGTTATCAATGATACTTAGTAGAGAATTTATCGCTACCAATTTGCATAGTACTAATGATTCACTCGCAAACAACAGACAAAGAAAAATCATACTCCTTCCTTTTTTTTTCTCGTTCAATACATCATCGAATTGCTCCAGAGATATGATAGAAAATCAACCAACAATTCAAAATTTTCCTAAAGTATTTCAAACATTATTTAGATTAAGATCATCCAATTTGGTTATCAACATTGATGTTTGTGTTTTGATTAATGTTGTTTTGACCATGTTGTTTAATTTAATTGGCATTGAGTGAACGTTTTGATGTTGTGGTTGATTTGATGTGTCAATGTATGTTGCATTTTGTCAAACCGTCATTTGTCCATTTGTGATATTCTAAAAGCTCGTTGCCCCTCTCTTGTTTAGTCTGTGTTTCTGCCCCCAATGTAAACACAACCTAAATATTATGGATATGTACAAATTTCATCAAGCCATGATGAAACACAAGGATTCTCGTTGCATGATATGGATATGATAGATATGTATAGATGATAGATATAGATAGATGATGTTGTAAAGTGAATGCAAGACATAAGCTAATAGATAGAGGAGCCCATTTTGATCACAAGTAGCACCTGTTTGCCCAGTTTTCACCACTTGTTTTCATGTGAATTTTTTTTTTTTTGCTTTTTCGATTTTTATGTTTTTTTTAGGACTTTTTCTTATTTTTATGTATTTTTTCAGGACTTTTTCTGATTTTTATGTATTTTTTCAAGATTTTTTCTGATTTGATGATTCAGACATAGAACTTCTTCAAATGAATGTTGTTGATTGGATCTTCAAACAGGTCCCCTTTTGATGTAGATAACTGATATGCTCTAGAACCGTATGCTACAATGATGAAAAATGGACCAAGCCAATTTGGTTCAATTTTTCCTTTCTTTTCTCTATCTTGTTGATTGTGTGGATTTTCTTTCAAGACTAAATCACCTACTTGAAATGTCTGTGGTTTAAATCTATGATTGTAGCTACGGGACATAACTTGTTGATAACCCTTTAAATGATCAGCTGCATGTTGACGTCTTTCATCTAATAGTTCTAGCTCTTGTAGACGAGATACTTGGTAGTCTTCATCATTTATCAATCCTTTCAATGAGACCCTAAGCTAAGGTATTTCAACCTCTAATGGTAAGATCACTTTTGCTCTATATACCAAAGCATATGGGGTAGCTCATGTTGGTGTGTGAATGTTGGTTCTGTATGCCCACAAAGCTAGATTTAACTAGACATGCCAATCACGACCGACATCATTTACCATCTTCTTCAAGATCTTTAAGATTATTTTGTCTGAAGCTTATGCTTGACCATTTCCTTATGGATAGTAAGGTGTAGAGAACCTGTGTTGGATGTGAAATCTTTCACAAAGTTCATCAACATCTCGATTCTTGAAAGGCCTCCCATTATTAGTGATGATACAATTAGGAATTCCATATCGATAGATGATGTAATTCAGGATAAATGAAGAGATTTGTTTACTGGTCACGGTTGTCAAAGGAACAGCTTCGATCCATTTTGTAAAATAATCTATAGCCGTGATGATGAATTTATTCCCATTTGATGATGAAGGATGAATTTTTCCAACAAGATCTAGTCCCCACTGAGAAAAAGGCCATGTCAGAGTGAAAGGTTGTAGTTCCTATGCAGGTGCATGAATAAGATTCCCATGGATCTAGCATTTAGAACACTTCTTGACAAAAGTAAAAGAATCTCTCTCCATTGTAGGCCAATAATATCCCATCCTAACAAGTTTCTTGGCTAAGGTTAAACCACTTGAATGAGTTCCACAAATACCACCATGAACCTCTTGTAAGGCTTGTTTAGATTCGTCACATTCAAGACATCGAAGAAGCGTACCATCAAGACCACGTCGGTAAAGGATATTGGCGATCAAGGTATAACAGGATGATTGGCATATGAAATTCCTTTTTTGATTTCGAGATAAGTCTAGAGGTAAGATGTTATTTTTCAGGTAGGTATAAATCTTGCCATATAAAGGTGAATTAGAACCGGTTAAATGGCATATGACTTGGATCTCAGGATTATCATAGGCAGGAGAAAATAATTGTTCCACCAAGAATTCGTACCGTTTTTAATTTTCTAATAATTTTAACAAGGAAGCAATTGTAGCCATTGCATCTGCAGCTTTATTATCAATCCTTGGGATTTTTGAAAACTTGATTGCCACAAAATACTTTTTAAAATCATCCACCATGTTCTTGTAAGGTAACAGCTTATCATCTTTAGTCTGATAATCATCATTGGTTTGATTAATGACAAGTTGTGAATCACCGTAGACTTGCAACTCTGTAATCCGCTAGTCCACTGCTATCTTCATTCCTGTGAGCAATGCTTCATATTCAGCTATGTTATTTGTGCAAGGAAACATCAACCGAGATGATTTTGGAATGGTATGTTCTTCAAGTGTGATAAAAAGAATCCCTACCCCCGAGCCATGTTGCGTGTAAGATCCATCAAAGTATAATGTCCATGATTTCTTAATTGTTGCTGTGAAGACGTCTACATTAGGAAATTCAATGTGCATTGGTTTTTCTTCTTGTAAAGGTGCTTCAGCCAACTGATCTGCTATGACCTGTCCTTTTATAGCTCTTCGATCTACATAGTGAATGTCAAACTCACTTAAGATCATTACCCATTTTGCAAGTCTTCCTATTAAGGTAGCTTTGCTTAAGAGGTATTTAAGTGGATCGATTTTGGTTATCAGCTTAACTGTATGAGCCAACATATAGTGGCACAACTTTTGAGAAGCAAACACTATTGCTAGGCAAGCTTTTTCAATGAAAGTGTAGTTTAGTTCATGACTTGTTAAAGTTTTGCTGATATAGCATACAACCCTTTCTTTGCCTGTAGAATCCTCATGTGCTAGTAACACTCCCAAAGATACTTTTGTTGCTAAAATATAAAGTATGAACAACTTTCCTAGAACTGGTGGAACTAGGACTAGTGTATTCATGAGATATTGCTTGATCTGATTAAATGTTGCTTCACACTTTTCCTCCCATTTGAATGGGAAATTTTTATGCAATAGATGTGTAAATGGTAAGCTTTTGTCTGCCAGCTAAGCTATAAACCTCTTGATGGATTGTAGTCATCCTTGTAGTGGTCAGAGCTGACTAATATTTCACGGTGGCGACATGTCCATTATAGCTTGTACTTTTCCTGGATCAACCTCTATGCCCTTTTCTGAAACAATGCATCCCAAGAGTTTTCCAGATTTAACGCCGCAGACACATTTTCTTTGGATTGAGTCAAACATTGAACTTCTTCATTCTGATAAAGATCTTTTTCAAGATTTCTAGATGTCCTTCTCTTGTGTTGGATTTGGCCAATAAGTCATCCACATATTCTTCCATGAAGGTGTTCATCATGTCATGGAAAATGGTGGTCATTGCTCTTTGATAAGTTGCTCCTGCATTCTTAAGCCCAAATGGTATGACATTCCAACAATAGGTACCCCAAGGGCATGTGAACGTTGTTTTATCTTGATCCTCTAGTGCAATCTTTATCTGGTTATATCCTAAAAATCCATCCATTAATGAATACATTGCATGGCCAACAGTTAAATCAACAATCATATCTATGTTTGGTAAAGGGAAATCATCTTTGGGACATGCTTTGTTCAAAGCTCTGAAATCTGTACAAATTCTAATCCTTCCATCTGGCTTTGAAACAGGTACGATATTGGAGATCCATTCTGCATAGTCAATAGACCAAATGAATCCAACATCTAAAAGCTTCTTTAACTCTTCCTTAACCAATAATGCAACATGTGGATGCATTTTTCTGAGTTTTTGCTTCACAGGTTTTGCCCCTGTGTTTATAGATAGATGATGCATTATCAGATTAGGATCTAACCCTAGCATATCGGCATATGACCAAGCAAAATTGATTTGATTCTCCTTCAAAAACTCTATGAATTTTAGTAATTCTTCCACTGTTAATGATGCTGCAAGTTGCAAAAAATTTGGTTGTTCTGTTGTACTCATGTTGATTGATTCTGTGGGCTCAATCAAAACAGAAGATCTTTCTTGATAATGTTTGGGAAGAGTGTCAAGTATCTCATCCTTCAGTGCCTCAAAAAGGTTTTCACTTGTCAGATTCACTCTTTATTTTTCTCTTGTTGTGATCTACCACTGCCATTTTTTAGTTTTCACTGATAGATCCATCTTTTATTTCATTTATTTTGTAGCTAAGAGACTTGACATGCTCCCTATCAAAATCTTGAGTATGAGATTCTTCAGTGGAACACTTGTTTTCTTGATTAGATGAACAAAGGAAAATTACAATATCCTCATCATCATGAAATGTAAGGATATCGATAGGTGCATCGTTGTCCCAATCAATAAGTTCTGGATAGAATAAAGTTATGGGATCATTAGGTTGGGTAAGGTCTTGAGTGGTCAAAATCATGACATAGTTGTCATTTTCATGATGGACAAGGTCTATGATGGTATTCTCCTATCAATTATCAATCTCAATAAAATCTAAATCGTCCTCACTTGAGTCATGATCACTTTACAAAACATAATCAAGTGGAGGCCTTGAGCCCTCCCCTTGTAAGAATGTGGGTGCGAATTTGTGTATGACATCCATCCTTTTCTCTATTAAGAATGTATCATTAGAGACATCATCCCATTTGTATTCATTGGAATCAGTGTTTGAACTATTCTGCAATTGGAAAACTAATCCATAACATTTTTGTAGAGTGACATCTTCATGGGGTTTATCTGAAATTGATTCTCCTTCATGAGTTTGTTTTGCTTGCTTTGAAGTTGACTCTTCTATATCCTTACCATATCCAAGTCCTATTTTATCTTTTGGATGTATTGAAATAGGTTGAATTGGCTCAATGATTCCTTCTTTTCTTTTTCCTATAGGACCATTTCCTTCATAACCCATTCTTTGCATGATAGTATACCCTTTACCATATTGTTCGGTAGGTAACTTGATGTGCAAGATAGATTCATCTTCATCTTTGTATAGCCAACTTAGGATGTCCCTATCTTCAACTTCTTCATCGGTGGTGTTAGCTTTAATGAATTGTCCATCAAACTTTGTGATTGACATAACAACTTGGGATGTAGAGGCTATTGCGATCTTTTGATTTGATAGGGTCGGCTGACCATGTGACCTCAGAGAAGGAGGTAAGCTAGAAAGGGATAGAGAATATTCACCTACTCCTTTGTCTTTTAAATGTAGCTTGGTGTCAAGATTCTTCATCAATTCTTGCAATTGGCCTTGTAGATTAGAAGAAGAAGCAGTAAGAGCCTCCCTATTGTGCGGCACAAAGGTGTCTTGAGTTGCTTGGAGATTTGAACAAGTTTGCGTGCTATTGTAGTCAGCTTGTATAGTTATTTCCTATCCATCATATGGAAACTTGAGGCATTGATGGTATGTTGATGGTACCACTTGCATATCATGAATCCATGGACAACCCAAAAGTATATTATAGGAAAGATCACAATCTAGAACCTGACAAAAGGTATTTTTCACAATAGGTCCCACTCTGATAGGTAGCATTATTAGTCCTTTAGAAGCTCTTTCTTCATCATCATATGCCTTGATAGTTATTTTTCTTCGTGGATCAATGGAATTTTCTGATATTCCTCAGGCATGTATTAGCTTTAAGGTACAAAAGTTTAAATTGGCTCCTCCATCTATCGAGACATGTCTGATTCGGTGTTTATGGATCATGACTTCAAGATAAAGCGATGAATTATGCAAATGTGTCATGGAGGCATCATCTTTTTTGGAGAATGAAAGACAAGTGGAGGAAGAAAAATTTCCCACCATGGCTTGAGACTTATCTACATCCAGATCTGTGTCGATGGTTGTGTTTACAAGAGCTTCTTCTAGAATATTCTTGTGCATGGGAGATATTTTGAGAAGTTCAAGGATGGAGATTTGAGCTGATTTTTTTCTCAATTGATCAACTAGATTATAATGATTTGGAGGAGGAAGAGCTGCCTTAGATGAACTTCCTTTTAAGACAACTTTTGCTTGTCCTCTTGTAGTCACATTAACCTATTGATATTCTTGTTTTTCCTTGATTTTGATAACATTAACCCGTTGATCATCTGCATAGATGTGGCAGATTATGTTGTCTTCAACATTATTTATACTTTTCACTTTGGTATCTGATGTTTCCCCCTTTTGATAGTTTGGTAAAGGATCTTTGAATGCTTGATGATCGTCATTGGTATGATGTCCTTCAATTTTGATGGTGCCATTTTCAATCAAATCTTGTTCTAGATTTCGCAAGGCTTGACAGTTATTTGTTCTATGACCTTTACATTGATGATAATTGCAATAATACGAGTCATTCCATGATGGTGGTTTGACTCGTGGCTCATAGTCTCTTTGTGGTGGTAAGTATAACCTTATTATCGAGAAGCTCCTTGAGAGCAGACTCAAGAGATTGATCCAAAGTGGTAAAATTCCGTCGATTTGAAAAGAATGGAGGTCTTGGTAGATTTGATGTTTGGGTATTGCCAAGATTGTTATTGAAATTACCACGATTATCCTTGTTGTTTTGATTGGTCATGCTTTCTTGATTGTAGTTTTTTCCTTGTTGATTTTTGTTTCCTTGTTGGTTGGTATTTCCTTGTTGGTTGTTTCGTGGAGCACTTGATAGGTTGAAGATAGATTATCTTGTTCGTAGATTGTTTGCATCCACTATACCATCATTGACAACATCTTTATTTCTGTTCCAAAAACCTTGTTTTATCATTGTTGTTATGGTTGGATGAACTTGGATTATCAAGTTTTATTACTCTTCTTTTGACCAAGGCCCCTTCAATGGTGATTGTGTTTTCAATCAATTTTTCAAAGTTATGAGGACAATGAAGATTAAGCCTGTAGCTTAATTCTTGATCTAGGCTATTTATGAGGATATCCATCTTTTCTTTTTCAAGAATAGGATGGCAATATCATGTAAACAATCTTCTCCATCTTTGCAAAAACATAGTGAAAGATTCCCCTACTTTTTGTTTCACTTTACAAAGATCAAGCATGGTTATCTGGTGTTGGATGTTGTAGGCATATTGTGATATAAACTGATTTATTAACTCCTCAAAGGTTTTGATGGGGGGAGTGATCTTGGAAAGCCACTCCATGGATTGTCCACCCAGACTTCATGGAAACAATCACATTAAGTAGGCATCTTCATTAGCAAATTCTAGACTCATATTTTGGAAATCCCTCACATGTTCAATGGGGTCAGTTTTTCCATTGTACCTATCAAATTTAGGGATTTCACAATATTTTGGAAAAGGGATCATTTGAATATTCCTATCAAATGGATAAGGAGATATGTCATCCAAAACATACTTCTTTGTTGTACCCCCTTGCATTTCCTTTATTTGCCCTTGTAATTTTTTTATCTGTTGAGTAAGGGCACTAAAATCATTAGGAGGAGTTTCAGGATTCTCTTTAATCCCTTCTATATCAAAATTGGAAGGTAACTTAGCTCCTTGATTAGCTAATGAAAGAAAATATCTTTCTTTGTTTCATTCTAAAATCCTTTCCATAAAAGTATGGAATTGGGGATCCTGCTCTGCTTCTTGAAGTTTTTCTTCTGTTATCTCTTCAATATGAAATGGATTCTCTTCCTTCTCACTATTATCACCCATTTTGCTTGTGGTACTTTCTCTTTCATCTTTTTCTATGTGCTTTCGAGATCTTGTGACAACAGGCATAAGCTTTGCCCCAAATTCTACAAACTTTTGATCAAAAGAATGAAATAGTGCAATTTTTGATGGATATGAAAATCAGAATAGAATGAAGATTCTATGACTTAAAAGATTTCTAGTCTTTAGCTCATGTTTTTCCCTGATTGAAAAGGATGAAAATCCTGTTGGTGGGAATTTAAGCAAAAGATCAAGAGAAAAAATGATTTTTCACTTTATGAAGTTTGATTGCAGCTTCGTACAAAGATGGATTTGTGATAAATGCCTAATGTGATTGAGTTCTCTATTGCAAAAATTGATTCGGACAAGTAGAATATACAATTGCAGGTTGGGGAATATAAGAAGAACGAATACGTTGACTATGGTTGTGCCTTTGAGAAAGGGCTCTTCTTTGAAAGAAAGCTTGTGAGTATAATGGTTCTACAACATAATCGTCAGTGAAACCTCTAACACAGTCATGACATCGAGTGATAAAGGTTCTATGTTTAAGTAAAACCTTTCGACTTTGGTACAAGAATCATCTTTTCTTTAATAGTTTCTTGTAGCTAAGTGGTTTCTTTGGATTTTTGATTCATTTGAGAATGGATTTCTTAACAAAAGTTGTGGATTTCCAATCTCTTAACATGAGAGTAATCAATGTGATTGTGAGTTTTGGATGATCTTTACTGAATTAATGTTTTGAAAACACATCAAGCAAGTTGTAGAATAGTTGTTTTTAAATCCTATACTAAACATTAAGTGTATGATCAAAATGTTTTTCAAAATTTGTTTTGATAGGTTTTACACATGACAGATAGTTCAAGTAGACTCACTCTTAGTACTCAGGTAGGTCACCATAATAATCAACAGCCCACATCTTAAATCTGTGTTGACTCACACAGTCGTGTCACCCCCGAAGGGGCGCCCGTGTTTTTGTCTTTTCCAGGTGCGTACTCAGGGTGACAGAAGTGGATACTAGATCTCCTGAACAAATGGTCCTTGGAAGTTATGTGGTGAGTATCTTGGGGGTAGATTCTTCCCTCCCCTGCACTATGATTATTATGATGTTTAGAAACTGACTTCGGCTGGATACTACACTAAGTTCATAGTAAGGGTTTCCGTTTGGTGCGGCAATAATAAACTCCCTTAGGAGACCTCCCAACCTTTAAAACAAAGGCTTTGTGGATGGTTATCTTGCACACTACTGTTGAATGGGATTTTTATCAGCCATCCGCATTTGATTAAAGTGGGCTGGAAAACTTGGCTTTAGTTGTTCCCACTTAGGTCGTTCCCGTAGGATGAGTACTTTTTTCCACTACGGCAGGCCTTCTAAAAGGTTTTAACAAAGCTTAAAATTGCATGAAATAGAATAGATGAGTCTAGAATTTTGATCACCCAATTAAGGGGAGAGCATAGGCCTATCACCGTTTAATCATAGCAAGCAAGTGTTCAATTTTAAGCCCAAATAAATAGTTTTCTATGCTAGGTGAAGATATTGCTTCACAAAGACATGGAGTTCTTTTTAGTCCAAAATAGAAGATGAGGTGAATATCCTAGGATTGCTTCATTTTTGAATTAAGTGACTATCATAGGATTGATTCATTCCAATTAAGTGACTATCCTAGGATTGGTTTTTTTTTTTTTTAAAGTTCTTACTAGCCACAGTCACGTTGGATCCAGTCAAATCCTACTTAAGTTACATATTACAATTGCAGACTTCTAAATGCTATGCTAAAATAGAAAAATGTGCTAAAACAGACATCAAGAGCGCTAAAACAGAAATGCTCTATGAAAACAGTAAAGAGCGCTACAGAATCAGTAAAGGGCGCTACAGGATCATTAAAGGGCACTATAGGATCATTCAAGGGCACTACAAAATCATTAATGGGCGTTGTAGAATCTTTAACGAGCGTTGTAGAATCCTTAAAGGGTGTTGTAATAGAGTTAAAGAGCACTAAACTGGGTATGATATGCGTTGAAGCGTGTTTGATGCATTAATACGCTCTTTTAGCCGTAACCTATCAGAAAAATCTATGAAAAGATGTTAAAATTGGTGCAAGAGCCCTACGGTGGTTGCCAAAAATGTGTGTGGGAAATGTTAGTATCAAAATAAGATAAGAAAAACACACCAATCCAACATTAAACTAAAAAAAGCTAAATAGAATGAAATCAAACAAATCAAACAGAGCTTCTTCAGAATTGTTCCATTGTCCTCTATCTCCACTGATTTGCTTGAAGTTGTTACTCTCAGATTGTGTACGCAAAGCTTCTCAGAATGACAACCTATAGAATGAGTATGCAAAGAGAGAGAATACTTCTCTATCCTATATGTTGGTGGAGTGAAATGTTGGTATACGGATATGCACAGGGGCTGTAGATTATGCACATGGGTTGTGGATTATGAATGCTACTGAAGCTATGATATGAGGATGATAGGCCATAATATGGATTGCTAATATGCTAAACTATTCTATGCTATGATTCTAGAGGCTATGTATGCTAGAAGGCTGATTGACTATAGTTTTCCTGTATGCAAGCTTCTCTTTTTTTTTTCAAAGACCTGATAGTCCTTTTTATAGATTTTTATAGGCAAGAGCCTAGTTGGCAAAGATCAATGGCTATGAGATTGTCTGGTAAATTTGAATGGTGAAAGATGGAGAGGTTGAGAGGAAGATGGAAGATGTTGGGAGGTTGGAGAGAAGAATGGAGGTTTGTCTTCAACCCACGGGAACAACTTTGCTCAAAAACAAAGAAATTTGTTTGATTTTCTGTTTTGAAGTTATTTCATGGTTGTTGTAGATAATCCAAATTAAATAAATAAATTTATTTAATTTTTTGTGAGTTTGAGGATTTAAAAAAAATTTGAAATATTTGATGGGAATAGACATTAGAAGTTAAATATTTGGAATATTTAATTGTGAATAGACTTTAGAAGAATTAATTAAATATTTAGAATATTTAATTTGTGAATAGACTTTAGAAGAATTAATTAAATATTTGGAATATTTAATTGTGAATGGAATTTAGAAGAAGTTTTAGAAGAGAAGAATATTTAATCTTTATTTGAATAAAATATTCAAGCGAAGATTATATGATAATTAATATAAATAAATCATAATGTTTATTTAATTAATTAAGAAATGGATAAGAAAAGTGATTAAATAAACTTATTTATTTAATCGTAATGAAAGAATGAACAATATAAATAAATTATTTAGATTTATTTATATGTAGATTGAATTCAGAGATTTAATTAAATATAAAAAATATTTAATTAATTACCAGACTATTGTGATGTGACCATTTTTAGGTATATACAAGTTCCAATTACATTCTTATTCTTAGGTCTGGGAACAAGAATCCATGTATCATTCTTCTCAATTTGTTGTAGTTCCTCTTTCATTGCTTCAACCCAATGTTCATCTTTGCATGCTTCATTCACATTGTTAGGCTCAGTCTTTGAAATCAAATAATATTCTTCTGCATTATTTCTCCTAGTCTGGACACCTTTGTTCTTATCACCTATGATCTGATCCTCTAAATGATTCAACCTTACATACCTTAGAGTCTTCTTAGAATGTTCTTCAACTTCAATCTCTTTTGATCTCTCTTTTGTTCTTCCACCAATTCCTCCTTCCTTTTGATCTTCTTGATTCACTGGAATGATTTGCACTTGACTTGAGTTCTGACCTTTTTTTGTACTGTCATTCTAATCATCAAAATCATATCTACAGGTTCTAGATAGTGCAACTATGTCTTCATCAACCTTAACATTTGCATTTTTAACCATTTTCTTCAATCTCTTAGTGTAACACCCGTATGCCTTACTTTTAGTAGCATAACCTAGAAAGATTCCTTCATCACTACTAGCATCAAAATTTCCTATATCTTCATCTCCTTTGATATAACACTTGCTTCCAAAGATCTTGAAATATCTAACAATAGGTTTTTTACCAGTCCATAGCTCAAAAGGAGTCTTACCAGTATCACCTTTGATATGTAACCGGTTAAGTTTGTACACAACAATACTCATAGCTTCTCTTCAGTAGATATGAGGTACATTTTCTTCCAACATCATGGTTCTAGCAACATCTAGAATTGTTCTATTCTTCCTTTCCACAACTCTATTTTTTGAGGGGTCTGTGATGCAAATAACTGTCTCTTTATTCCATGCTCTTCACGAAAGGAATTAAACTCACCAAAAGTGAATTCACCACCTCTATCTGATCTTAGACATTTAATCTTCAGACCAGTCTATGTCTCAACCATATCCTTAAAGATCTTGAACTTTTCCAGAGCTTTAGATTTCTCCCTTAAGAAAGTAGCCCACATCATCCTTGAATAGTCATCAATAAGGAACATGAAGTACCTATATCCTTGTAAACTTCTAGTTCTAGTAGAACCACACAAATCATTATGCACAAGATCCAACAATCCATTTAAATTTTATTGTTTACGTCAAAATGAAATTCTTGTTTGCTTTCCTAACTGACATTCTTTGCATATGGAATTAGTAGGTTTCATTAGCTTAGGAAGATCTCTCACAGCCTTAGTGGAACTTATCTTGACAATATTATCAAAGTTAACATGACACATTCTCCTATACCACAACCAACTTTCATCAATTTGAGCAATCAAAAAACTTTTACTAGCAACACGCAAGTGAAAAATATTACCTTTTTTTTTTGTACTTGATGCAATCACATTTCTAGAATTTCCCAATATTCTGCACTTACCATCCATGAACTAAAGATTGTATCCCTTATCAACCATATGTCCAACACTTAAAAGATTATGCTTCAAACCTTCAACATACAAGACATCATATGTAATATGCTTACTATCAAGAGAAATGCATCCTCTTCCATGGAACACACCAGTTGTATTATCACCAAATCTCACAACACCACCATCATACTTTTCCATATTCACAAACTTACATTTATCTCCTGTCATATGATGAGAACAACCACTGTCAATTACCCATTCATCTTTCTCTTCAACTCGAGCAACTAGGGCTTTCTCCACATTTGTACAACTAGCAGATTCAATAGACACGGGATTATTTTCCTTGATAGCAATAAACAAAAAATCATCTTCACTTGCATTTCCTTTGTTTGATTCATCATTTGTCACACCTTCATCAGCAGCATAGTAACAATTCTTTTGGAATTTAGGCTTGTTAAATCTTGTCTTGGAAACTCTCTCAGGACACCTTGATGCAAAATGACCTATCTTATTGCAAGAGAAACATTTAATAGGAAGCTTTCCTTTATACTTACCTTGTCCTCTAGCTTCTCTTTTCACAATCAATGCTTCAAGTTCTTCAAGCTCTCTTTTTTCTTCATCGAGCTATCTCATTTCATCCTCATACTTGAATGTCTTTCTAGATGAACTTTAAACTAGATCATATCTTTGTCTATCTCTTCTAGAAGTAGTGGCCTTGAATGCAAATTCAACCTTAGGAAGTGCATCACCAAATTCACTCAACTCAAAAGTAGTAAGTTTACCAATCAACATGTCTCTGATAACATTTGTTATAGTCTGGAGCTCTTCAATAGCACTAGCCTTGACTTTGTAAAAATTAGTAAAGGATCTAAGCACTTTAGCAACAATTTCTTATTCATCTATCTGTCCACCAACACATCTGATACCACACACAAGTTCATTCACTCTTTGCATGAAAATAGTAACATTTTCATCATCACCCATTTTCAACTTTTCATATTTCCCTTTCAGACTTTGCAGCTTAGAAATCTTCACATTAGAATCACCTTCATACAAGGTTTCCAACTCTTTCCAGATCTCATAAGCAGTCTTTAGATCCATCACATTTGTCATCTCAGTATAAGTCAAAGCACTCAACAACACCTCCTTAGCCCTGATATTATACTCAACATTCCTGATCTCAATAGAAGTAGTAGGACCATTCTGTGGAATAAAATGTATATTTTTTGTAATTCTCTAGTAGGGTTCACCAATGCATCTTAGATGGCACTCCATTCAAGTCTTCCATAAAGAATAGTTTTTTCCATCAAATCTAGGACTATCCTTATAAGTTTCCATCCCAAATAACCTCAAGCTATTAAACTTCTTCCAAGGAACCAAAAGCTCTGATACAAATTGTTGGCAACTCAAGGCTAGACAATTGAGAGGGGGGTGAATCAGTTGTCACCGAATTTCAAACTTATTCAACTTATTAACCTTATTCTCAGATCTAAACATTAATCATGAAAGAATAAATGAATAACACATCAGAGTCACACATAACACCAAGATTTTTACATGGAAACCCTATTATGGGAAAAACCACGGTGGAGGCTAGTCCACAAGATTATACCCTGTTAAAAGTATAAGAGAATATAAATGGGGAATGCACATGCATTTAGGCACACTGCCTAGAGCTCATTGCTCAAATACAAAATAGGCTTACTTCCCAAAGGAAGACACACTGTATTACATAAAGGTTTTGATTAAATCCATTAACTTTGAAATGAGAAAAGTATCATCTACTAATGCTTGGTTACAGTTCCGATTAAGCACATGAACACTTCTTCACTCTTTTTCACTCTCTGCTCTACCTTCGAATGATCTAAAATTTATTTGCACATAGGACTCTTATACTTTGCACACACACACACACACATACATATACACACACCTTCAAATGATAAGACAATCACTCATATATATCCATAACAAGAAATTGCATCGCTATAAGTCATCTCCAAAGAAATAATAAAATGAATATAAATAGTTGGCCCAAATCAATAAATATTATTGATGAAAATAAACCAAGGTCGACCACAACATAGTGAAGACCAAAAATAGCATCATCAAATATGAACAACTTCAATTAATTACTCCTCGAAGATCCACAACACACTTCAACACCTTGTTGGCCAAGAACATGAAAAACATGAACACGCAAGAGAAAATATCATATCACAAGCACAACGATCAATGAAGACATGCAACAAAGATAGAGCACAAAATAGAAACATCCAAAAGCATCATGAAACATCAGAAAAGCATTCATAGAAACTGAACTTACTAGAACCACATGATATTAATGCAGGAACACAAACTGAAGTAATAGAAAAATTGTCAAAATACAAATCTTCACACAGATCTCTGAAACTTGACATGGATAAAATAGATATACTCAACAAGAAACACTTTATCCCACAACCTCTGAATAGAAACAT
This sequence comes from Sequoia sempervirens, assembly GCA_007258455.2. Taxonomy (NCBI): domain Eukaryota; kingdom Viridiplantae; phylum Streptophyta; class Pinopsida; order Cupressales; family Cupressaceae; genus Sequoia; species Sequoia sempervirens. The sequence continues at coordinate 43,772,628 of VDFB02047397.1, read as the reverse complement.
ACTGATCACACCGATAGAAAGAACTTCACTTTGCCACTAATAGTTTGTAGCACTTCTTATTACAATTTTCTCAATATCCTCAACATATACAACTTCTAATGCAACAATACTAATAGTGTTGACATCAATGACAACCACATATTAGAAACACAATACAACATCCAACATTCCAAAGGTCTAATAACCTAACTAAAAGAAGATAATTATGTGAGAATATGATTTTAAGAGCGTGATATTTATGATGTATTTAAAACAATGATTTATTAATGATGGTTTTGTTTTCATGAGAGTTTTATGAATGTTTTAAAAGGGACTTGATGTGTAGAATTTGAACTTGTAGGAGAAGCAGATTGTGATGCAACATTTGTGTATGGATGATCAAGAAAAATTAGGTTGCAGGAAAATCCGATGGTGTTACCAGATACGGCAGTATGTTTTGGAAGCTCATGCGAGGACAAAGTTTGTTGTGTAGAAGCACTGGGTATTGGGAAACTTGATAGTAAAAAGATAAAGCCCAAAAGATATTAACGTGATAAAGAAGGTTGACATTTGTTGACTTCATCAGCAATTCTCCTTCCAGTTTCCATATTCCACGTGCCTTGTTGTGATTCATCCCTTGGATTTCCTCTCATGTATTTGTCTTATCTTCTCTATGTCTTGTTCTTATAAAAGGCTAGGAGATGTTTCATTTTAAGTTAAGTTCAAAATTTATGGATGTTAGAAGAGCCAAAACTTCTTTAATTTTTGTTCTTTTTCTATTTTCTAAATAATTCCATATTAAAAACTTGTATGCACATAAAAGCTAATCAATATCAAAGCTAATTTGAAAGCTACCACCTGGTATGAAATCTTTTGTAGCTAGTTGTTTGTTCAGCTAGACAAGACTGTATGCTACGCTATTTAAGGGTGCATACAAAACCTACGTAGTGTCCAAATAAACCTCCCTTTCTTAAAAATATCACATCATTTTATGGCAAGCTGTGAAGAAATTTGGTGAAGTATAGAGTGGTTTTCTTTGATTTGGTTAATTCTTGGGGCATGCGTGGATAATACCTAGGAGCAATTTTACTTTTCAAGTATTTTTGATACTTTATTTTAGAATAGATATTAAATTGCAAAAAATGTTTCAAAAAAAAGATAAATGAATGAAAATATTATTGTAAATATTTCATTTCCATAATATTGTTGAATGCTTAAAGCTAAATTTACTTAAGTGATAACAAAGTTGTTTGTGATTCATGAAATATTATTGCAAATATGTTGATTTCATGAAATTTTTTGATGACCAAACCGAGAATAAATTTTATTGATCTTTATGATTCCTTTGAGAACTAGAAGTAACCATTTACCCATCGTGATTAACAACATTATCACAATGAACCCTGATTGGAACCTAGTATAGTCAAGACATGACATAAACGAGCCTTGGGATTAAGCTGAGTCAGCTTGAGATTTAGGTTGTCCTGGTTTAGTCTTTCAAGTAAAGATAGGTTCATGTGGTTTGTCTGTGAGGATTTGTCTACATTGCTGGTGTGTGACTAACATCGTGATCAATAGGGATGATAGTTCTTATTAAATTATATATATTTATATATTTATTTCGTAGTTAAAATTTATTTAAATATTTATAAATATTATATCTTATATAATAGGTAATATATATAATGAATATATATTTCTTGAATTATATACTCGTTATTTATAATATATATTATCCATATATCATATAAACTAGAACACTTATTATATAATACACACATATACATACATACATACATACATACATATGTACATATATATAATTTTGTTTTAAAAAATACATTTATTTAGTAAAATATTTAAAATACTAATTTTGTATATTTATAAATTGATTATATCGATTCAAAATATGAATATTAGAGAGATATAAAGAAAGACACATTTACATGTATTATCCATGAGCTTATATTTCCTTTATTATTTTATTTTCATTTCTCTTTTATAAAGAAGAAAGAAAATTCCTTTTTAAATATTGAATGAATATAATAAAACTTACCATTTTATTTGTGCAACTTAAAAGAACATACTATTTGTTTAGTCAAATACAAAATAAGTTATAATTATTTTTTTAAACATCATTTACCTTCACAATAAGATTTTATGTTCCTTAAACTTGAAAATAATAAAGTACATTCTTTTAAATTTAAAAGGAAATACAATTTCTAGGTCCCAACTTTTCTTTAAAATAATATTTTACAAATATGGATCTTCAATGGATTATTGACACCAATAATCCTTCCAAAATAATGCAAGAACTAGAATATCATACTAATGTAAGAAAATTTCTCTCCACCCTACCATAAATGACACCATTAATCCTCTTAGAGCTCTAGTAATTCTCGTGAGAAAGGATAACCATAGTAAAATTAATTTTAATCAAATATGCCAACTTAAATAAAATAAATAAGATAACACTACAATACCATAAAATCCAATAATGTTTCCAAGAAACAAATAACCTGTCAAGTAACAATTATAATTCTTCTTGTTTAGTGGTCATTTCTATTGTAATTAGTAACCAAAGTTAAATTGATGAAAATGTAATATTATCTTGAATTAAACCTCATGATGCAAGTTGTAAGAAGGATTACATGTGATGTATGTTGTATATTATGGTATTGATACTTCATTTAGATGCTATTATAAGGATAAAATCTTAGGGTGTAACAATGATAGTTTAGTACTATAGGTTATAGTTGGTGACCATATCATGCATGGTAACATTAGAGATTTTTAGGTTTTGTTAATAAGATTGGTATTATTGTAGGTTCATGACAACATTAATTTAAGATAGTTATTAACTTGAGTATGAGTGCTTACTCTTGTAATTGAGGTTGAAAAGAAAGGTCATATTTAACCTTGTTATTTATTATTATTGAAATTATATTATAAGATTACTCTCATCGTAACAATAGAAGGTTTAATCCTATTTTACCTCTTAGCATATTTTCATGGAAAATATTCATTAAAGTTATCAAGTTGTACTTTGATTTTAACATTTTATTTAATCATGTTTATGATACCTCTAGAACATGTTTTCATATGTAAGCAATTCACTAGTTGTTATTCAAATTTTTATGAAAGGGAAATTTAATTTTAAAAGGGAGGATATGATGTAAATGTTTGAGTGACCCTTAAATGTGATTGTTAGGTTATATAGTCATAATAAATTTAACTGACTATATTTTATTCATTTTAAGAATGAGAATCATAAAAGTTGTGAACATTGAGTGGCAAGATTTATGTTTTTCAACTTTCAAAATTGAGTTTCTATTATCCAAGTGGCATTGCCAAAGCATGAACAAGGTACGTAAATTTGATTTTATGAATTGATGTTAATCTTGAATATTTTATTTTTATTATTTGTATCATGTTGGATTTGTTATAATTTGTTTGTCATTGATGTCAAAAATTCTATAAAGGGTGTTGTAGTCTAGTTGTGTGGTTGCAGAATCTTTGAGAAATGCTCCACATTATCTATTGATGATGTTTTGCTCCTATAGTTTGGAGGTTAACTTCAGGTTGTGTCAAGGAATGTGTAATCCAAATTTCAAATCATTTGAGTTACTGAAAAGGTGCTTTTGATAGTGATAGACTTAAGTTTGTGTTGATTTTATGAGGATGTTCTTATAGGTATAAAGATTGGCTCTACATATCTCTACATTTATAGACATAGATTTGTGGATCAAAAGATAAGTTCATGGAGATGTGAAGGTGTTATATCCCAAGTTTAATATTAATAATCCTTCCATAGATAAAGTTATAAGTGACAGAGTGTAGGACTATGTTGTATAGTGGTTGGCTTTAATTTTTGTCTACTTGTGCCATTAGAAGGTTATGATTTTTAGTTTTATGAATTTTTGGGGACACTCCATGTGTCTCATAGTGGCTTTGATTTGAAGTGCATGTGTACCATCATAAATTTTCACCCATGATAATTTCACATTATGTTTTTATCCCCTTTAATTTATTGGACCTAATTAAGTATTTAATTTCCTAAACTATGCATTATATGTCCCATTTTTTACCCATTTTCAATGAATTGCAAGTGAGAAACAATTTCATTTATCTAATACCTTACCCCTGACACTTAAAATCCTAAAAAAATATGCAAGGACACTCATTCCCTAGGCGTGAGTGTCCCCCTATTTTGGATCCAAATTCAAATATGTCAGTTGTAGCAATTTAATATTTGCAATTCAAGTGTCTAAAATCTACCATTAGGATTGGATTTTTAAGAAATTGAATAAATGCCTAGAAATAATAAGTTATTGCATTATTTCAAATCTAACAAGGATAATCTAGAAAATTTATTGGGGAAATTATTGTCAAGAGCAATCAAGAGCAAGTCAAGAGCAACATTTCAAAGCCTTATTGTAACAATATAAGATCTTAACATCATGTACAATCATATGTGAGTTTATGTGTGTTCATGTTATCATTTTTGTGGGAAGGCTATCACTTTTGTAGGTCTCCAAGCAATTCAAGCAATCAAGCAATTAAGCAAAGCAAGATCCAAGACCTTGAAGTGATGGGTATGACTTTAATCCTTCAAGGAAACCATTGAATCATGGTGAGTTGTAACACTTTGTGATTTCATCATTTCCTTCCTTTCAATCATCCATTTATCATTGACATTTCTATTGTGCAAGTGGAAACACTTACACAAGGTTTGACTAAGGAAAAACCCTAAATGGCCCAACATTCCTTCTCTTCATGAATATACAAATCTTAGCTTTGAAGAAGATAGAAAGGACCTTGAAGAAAATTTATTCATTGTTGCATTCAAAACCCTACACCTTGTCAACCCATGAAAATTCAGTTACAAAAATATATAATAGTGTTTCAATAGATTTTTAGGCAAGAATCCAAGGCTCAGATCAAACATTAGAGGACCCTGAAAATATATCCAAAAAATAATTACAAGGACACTCATGCCTTGGGCATCTGCATCCTCCGTTTTCTACCCCAAATTTGAATCATAGGTGCATACTTTCCTACTTTTCTCATTTTTTTTCCAAATTAGTTTGTGAAATTTTGTGTCTTTTATATTTGCATCAGAACAATATTTTTCACTATTACCCTAGTTAGATCATTGCATTTCATCATTAGGAAATTTCTAGATTTGTTTAAGGGTTGGTTGACTCACCTATTAGGTTGTAAGTCAATCACATACCTTATTAAAATCCATCAAACCCTCATCCCACTTTTCATTTTCTTATCCATTCACATCTCCACTACATTACACGCAAAATTCCAACCAAACATTTGGGAAAGGTGTCAAAACCTAAGGTGAAAACTCAAATTTTTCCCTTTCCCATTGTTTCATTTTGTTGAACTTGACATGTTAATATTATGTACCTTTTCAAATTTTTCATAATTCATCCTAGATCTGTTGGAAAAACAAGGACACACAACTGAGAGGAGGGGTGAATCAATTGTGACATAACCTTAAACTTTTCTTACTTAACTTAACTTAATCTTAGATTCGATGAATAAGAAATTAACCACAAATAATTAACACATTAGAGAGACAAATAACACCAAGATTTTTTTTACGTGGAAACCTTGATAGGAGAAAAACCATGGTGGATGTTAGTCCACAAGATTATACTCTGTTAAAAGTATAATGAGAAATAATAAGGGGAATGCACATGCATTTAGGAACACTACCTAGAGCTCACTACTCAAATACAAAAGAGGAATCACTATCCAACAATATAGAATAGGATTAAAATCCAAAGAATATGAACTGAGAAAATAGCTTCTGCACAAGCCTAATTATAGTTCCAATTAAGCTCAGAAAACCTTCTTCACACTTTTCTCAATCTTCTTCACTCTTTTCTCTACAATAAAATGATAGAAGCACTATTCACACATTTACACTTTCTCTGGCATACATTCACACTTATGCACACACTAACTTCACTCAACCAATCACTCTTATATATCTGCAACATGATATTTCATCGCAACTTAGTAGACTGGAAAAATAAAATATATTTGCAATGTCATCCCAAATTCACAAATAAATTTTTAATGCAAATACACCAAGGTCGACCACAACATAGTGGAGACCAAAATTAACATCACCAACACAAAAATAATTTAGTTACTTTCACCACAAAGATCCACAACACACTACTACCAACATGTCGACTAGGAACATTAAAAACCAAACATGCACAAGAAAAGATCTTCAACCACGAGCTCTCTAAATATTGTGGGTGTACCACAAAGATAGAGAATGATCTAGAGACATTAGATAACACCAAGAAACAATAGAGAAGCATCCAAAACAATTGAGATTACCAGAATAACACAATCTTCATTCGGGTACTAGCAAAGACCACAAAAACACTGTCAAACCGCAACACAATCAAAACTTCATGCAGACCCCTAAAAATTTTGGTAGATGATCTAGAAAAATTCAGCAATAAACCATTTAATCCACACAAGCTAATCTTTAACGCACAAAACAAGACACCTTCATGACCTGCACAATTTCACTAGGAACCTAGAATAATTTCTTTTACAATTTTCTCAATATCCTCGACATATACAACAACTGATATACCAAATACTAATAGTGTTGACATCAATGACAACCATATATCAAAAACCATATCCACAACATCCAACAATATCCCCCTTTGGCATTGATGGCAACACATGATGTGAAAAATACCATCAACCCAACACACTTACTTCTCCTCAACTGCTCTTCTCCCCACAAGGCTCTTCTCAGAAATATTTTTCACATTGTACTTCTCCCCCTTTGACATCAATGGAAAAGGTAACCATGACCTTTCCAGATACACGCTCTAAACCACATATCTACACATTTGATTACTCCCCCTAAGTAGCACCCATAGAAACATCAATATGGATCAGAATATAGCAATAAAGCTCATGGATTGATGCAAGCAAATGCATCTTTTAGTTCTTATTAGGAGGGGTAATCACCCCTAGCATTCCTTTGAGATACTCAAAAGCATCCTTCGGAAATGACTTAGTAAATATATCTACAATTTGTTCTTTGGTAGGCACATATTCCAATCTATCTTCTTTCTCATTCACTTTCTCTCTCAATAAATTAAACTTGATTGATATATGTTTAGTCTTGGAATGCAACACCGAATTCTTTGAAATATTTATTGCACTTCAATTTTCACAATATATGGCAATAGGCTCTTCATATGTCACCCTAATATCTCTTAGCGTCTATTTCATCCATATCACTTGAGTACAATTATTGGTAGCAGCAATGTATTCTTCTTCAATAGTGGATAGAGAAATGGAATTTTGTTTTTTCTCAACCAGGACACCAACTTCTTCCCTAGGAAGAATGCACCACCACTAGTACTTTTCCTATCATCTACATCACCAACCTAATCCACATCAATATATGCACACAAAGTGAGATCATCATCCTTTGGATACCAAAGTACAAAGTCAATTGTTCCTTTTAGATATCTGAAGATTCTCTTGACAACAGTTACATGTGATTCTTCTGCATCAGCCTAAAATATAGCAACCATACATACAACATTCATAATGTCTAGTGTAGTCTAAGTTAAATAGAGCAATCCACCAATCATTGACCTATATCTAGTTTCATTTGCCTTAGGAGAATCATCATTTTGTGTCAACTTACACCTGATCACCATGGGGGTACCAACAAGTTTTGATTCATCCATTCCAAACATCTTCAGCAGTTCTTTCACATATTTGGGACTAAGGTATGAAGATCCCCTTTTCCAATTGTGTAACTTGCAATCCCAAAAAGAACTTCATTTCTCCAATCATACTAATCTCAAATTCATTCTTCATTTCATCAGCAAACTTCATACATAGATTATCATCTCCTCCAAAAATTATGTCATCAACAAAAACTTCTATAATTAACCCCTTATCATTATCTAATTTGAATTATAAGTTGCTATCATTAGTACCTTTAGTGAATCCAATCTTCAATAGGTATTTGTCCATTCTAGCATACCAGGTTCTGGGGGCTTGCTTAAGTCCATACAGAGCTTTCTTCAATCTACAAACCATATCACCCTTGTCTATTAGCTAAAATCCATCCTGTTGTTCAATGTACACTTCTTCTTCTAGTTCTCCATTAAAAAATAAAGACTTCACATCCATCTGATAGACTTTGTAATCCTTGTATGTAGCATAAGCAAGAAATAATCTAACAGCTTCAATCCTAGCGACAGGGGAAAAGGTTTCTGCAAAATCAATACCTTCCATTTGAGAATACCCTTTACATACCAATCTTGCTTTATTCCAGACCACTTCACCTTCTTCATTCAGCTTGTTTCTAAATACCCATTTAGTACCGATCACATTTTTGTCTTTAGGCCTTAGAACCAATAGCCATGTGTCATTCTTTTATATCTATGCCAGCTCTTCCTTCATGGCTTCCAACTAATGTTCATCTTGATAGGCTTTAGTGACATTTTTAGGTTCAAGCAAACAATATTCTTCTACAATTTTCCTTCTAGTTTTCACTCCTTTACTCTTATCTCCTATGATTTTATTTTCAAAATGATTTAGCTTTACATACCTTGGAGTTTTGGGACATTCTTGAACTTCTGACTCTTCTAATCTTTCTTCTACACTTGCACTTGTCTGTGCCTCCTAACTGACTTGATTTACCAGAACAAATTGAGGTTGCTTCACTGGAATATATGGAATAATCTAAAGTAGATTTTTTATTTGATTATTCTTTCCTTGGCTTGTAATGTCTTGGTTTGAATCATAACTACAATGTCTAGATGATTTGACAGATTCCTCATCAACTCTGACATTTTCACTTTCAACCATTTTTTTCATTCTTTTGTTATAGCACCAGTAGGCCTTTCTTTTAGTGGAGTAACCTAGGAAGATTCCTTCATCACTTCTTGCATCAAATTTTCCTATATCATCATCTCTCCTGATATAGCACTTGCTTCCAAAGATCTTAAAATACTTAATAGTAGGCTTGTGACCAAACCATAACTCATAAGGAGTCTTACCAGAATTACCATTAACATTTACCCAATTCAAAGTATACATAGCAGTGCTTATCGCTTCACTCCAGTATATTTGACACATTTCCTTCCATCAACATTGTCCTAGCAACATCTAGAATTGTTCTATTCTTTCTCTTTGCAACTCCATTTTGTTGAGGGGTTTAGGGAGCAGATAACTGTCTTTTAATTCCATGCTCTTCACAATAAGAGTTGAACTCCTTGGAGGTGAACTCACCACCTCTGTCAGATCTCAGGCACTTGATTTTTAGACCTTTCTCATTTTCTGCCATAGCCTTGAAACTTTTGAACTTTTCAAATGCTTCACATTTTTCTCTTAAGAAAGAAACCCATATCATTCTAGAGTAATCATCAATAACCAACATAAAATACCTTTCTCCATGAATACTTCTAACTCTAGAGGGACCACAAAGGTCAATATGTATTAGCTCCAACAAATTATTTGAATGAAACTATTTGCTCTAGAAAGAGACTCTAGTTTGTTTACACATCTGACATTCCTTGCAGATTATATTAGTAGGCTTCACTAACCTAAGCAGATCTCTCATTGCTTGTGAAAAACTTATCTTGATAATGTTGTCAAAGTTTACATGACGAAACCTCCTATGCCACAACCAACTTTCATCTACTTAAGCAATTAAATAACTCCCACTAGCAGTATTCAAATGAAAAATATTACCTTTTGTTTGTTTTCTTGTTGCAATCATATTCCCAGAACTTCCACGTATCTTGCATCTTCCATCTTTGAATTGGAGATCATAGCCCTTGTGCACCATCTATCCAACACTCAACAAGTTATGCTTCAATCCTTCAACATAAAGAACATCATCAATGTTATCCTTACCACCAAGACAAATATCCACTATCAATGACCCACTTATCTTTTTCTTCAACTCGGGTTGCAAGAGCCTTTTCATCTTTAGCAGATTTAGTAGCCACAAGATTATCTTCAATAGCAGCAATGAAATCCCATTCATCTTCATTTCCATTATCTTTATGAGACTCATCATCAGTCACTGCTTCTTTAGCAAAGTAACATCTCTTTTAAAATCTAGACTCCTTAGTCTTAGATCTAGGAACTCTTTTAGGACACCTTGATGCAAAATGACTTATTTTACTGCATGAAAAACATTTAATAGAAAATACATCTTCATACTTACCATTTCCTTTTCCTTCTTGCTTTGCAATCAGTGCTTCTAGTTCTTTTACCTCTCTTTATTTATCTTCAAGTTGTTTTAGTTCTTCATCATACTTGGATATATTTCTGGAACTCTCTCCTAGACTATATATTTGCTTGTTACTTTTGGATACAATAGCCTTGAATGCAGATTTAGTCTTTGGTGTAGATTCACCAAATTCACTTATTTCAAAAGAAGCAAGCTTCCCGATCAATGTGTCTCTTGTCATCTTGTTTACTGATTTGAACTCTTCAATAGCATGAACCTTAATTTTGTAGGAGGGAGGAAAGGATCTGAGTACTTTAGCCACAATTTCATCCTCATCCACATAACCAGTGACACATTTAATACCCATCACTATTTTATTTACTCTCTACATAAAAGAAGTGATATTTTCATCTTCACCCATCTTCAAATTTGTATACTTTCCTTTCAAGCTCTGTAGCTTAGCCATCTCCACTTGTGCATCTCCTTCATACAAAGTTTCTAATTTCATCCAAATCTCATGAGTTTTTTGTAGACCCATCACATTAGCCATCTCTAAATCTATTAGAGCACTCACCAAAGCTTCAATAGCTCTAATGTTATTTTCACCATCTTTGATCTCATCAGCAGTGGAGGGACCATTTTGAGGAATAGTATATGGATCTCTTGTAATCTTCTAGAAAGCCTCACCAATACACCTTAAGTGACATTGCATCCTAACTTTCCACAGTGAATAGTTGGTGCCATCAAATCTGGGACTATCCTTCTTCAATTTTTCCATCCCGGATCACCTCAAGCTTTTAGATTTCTTCAAAGGAACCTGCTTTGATACCAATTGTTGGAAAAACAAGGAAACACAACTGAGAAGGGGGGTGAATCAGTTGTGACAAAACCTTAAACTTTCCTTACTTAACTTAACTTAATCTCAGATCTAATGAATAAGCAATTAACCACAAACAATTAACACATCAAAGAGACAAATAACACCAAGATTTTTTTACATGGAAACCTTGTTAAGGGAAAAACCATGGTGGATGTTAGTCCACAAGATCATACTCTGTTAAAAGTATAATGAGAAATAATAAGGGGAATGGACATGTATTCAGGCACATTTCCTGGAGCTCACTACTCAAATACAAAAGAGGACTCACTGTCCAACAATACAGAATAAGATTAAAATCCAAAGAATACGAACTAAGAAAATAGCTTCTACACAAGCCTGATTATAGTTCCAATTAAGCTTAGAAAACCTTCTTCACACTTTGCTCAATCTTCTTCACTCTCTGCTCTGCAATCGAATGATAGATACACTATTCGCACATTTACACTTTCTTTGTCATACATTCACACTGATGCACACACTAACTTCTCTCAACCAATCGCTCTTATATATCCACAACATGAGATTTTATTGCAACTTAGTCAGCAAGAAAAATAAAACATATTTGCAATGTCTGCCCAAATTCATAAATAAATTTTTAATGCAAATCCACCAAGGTCAGCCAAAACATAGTGGATACCCAAATTAACATCTCCAACACAAAAAACTTTAGTTACTTTCACCACGAAGATCCACAACATCCTACCACCAACATGTCAGCTAGGAACATGAAAAACCAAACATGCACAAGAAAATATCTTCAACCACGAGCTCTCTGAATAATGTGGGTGTACCACAAAGATAGAGAATGATCTAGAGACATCAGATAACACCGAGAAACAACATAGAAGCATCCACAACAATTGAGATTACCAAAATAACACAATCTTCATTTGGGAACATTAACAAAGACCACAGAAACACTGTCCAACCACAACACAATCAAAACTTCACGCAGACCTCTGAAACTTCTAGTAGGTGATCTATAAACATTCAACAATAAACCCTTTAATCCACACCAGCTAATATTTAATGTATAGAACAAGACACCTTCATGACCTGCACAGTTCCACTGGGAATCTAGAATACTTTCTTTTACAATTTTCTCAATATCCTCAACATATACAACAATTGATATACCAAATGCTAATAGTGTTGAAATCAATGACAACCACATATCAACAACCATATCCAAAACACCCAACAAGATCTAGGTTTTCCATATCATTGTTTTTCATTTTTCATTTAGGGTTTCATTTTTCCATCATAAAAAAGTCATAAAAATACAAAAAAGTTGCATTCATATTGAATTGAAAGTTGTAATAAGTTTTTTTTCAATCATATTAGATCAGATTTACATTCAAATTTAATTCATTAGATCATAAAATTCTAAAATTTTGTATTTCATGCATTTAGGCATCTTCCATTTAAGTAAAAAAAGGTGAAAAATTATATAGTTTTGTGTTAAAATTACATCAAATCATCATTTTTAGAACTTTGCATCTTGAAATTAGTCAATCATTGAAAATTGCACCTAAAAATTGCATTAAAAATTTATCATTCATTGTTCACAGATTTGCACATTTACATTTTCTATTTCTATAGTCATAAAATCATTAAAATCTTGAAGAATATTCTATACCAAAACCATCTGTGCACAAAATTAGGAACCTTAAATAGTAGCAAACACAACCAAACTTTGAAATTTAAAACACCCTATATAGGACATAGGCACCCTAGGTGGCTTTGTCTTGCATTTTGTGGCTAAAATTTGAATCAGATCTTTGTTTCTATGTTCTCTATTGGTTTTGTTTTCTAAATTTTACTTTTTCATTTCAAAATTGTCATTTATTTTCAATATTTTTGTATGTTTTCATTCTTAAGTACATAATACTAAAACTAGAAAAATATGGAAAATAATTCATGGTTAGTCCCTTTTTCACACAAATCTTAGAATCCTATACAATACCCTAAATAATTAAAATTTAAATTTTATGAAACCCTATCTAGGACATAGGCGCCTTGGGCACCTCGGTCCTGCTTTTTGACCCCATTTTTTTGTGATAAAGCTCTTAGTGTCTTCTATCTAGATCTGGTGTTTATTTTTCATTTTTTTTACAAAATTGTCTAATTTTTATCATTTCATCTATAAGGGAAGTAACAACATCTTTCATTTTTAAAGATTTGGTTTTCATAAGGTAACACATGGCTTGTATGATTGTAATCACCCTACTTATGGGAATAGTCCAAGGAAGAAAAATGAAATCAATGATAATCATGTTAGTTATTCTCCCAAAATCTCTTTGTTAAACATGCACAAGACAACTGAGAGGGGGGGTGAACTAGTTGCCACACAAATTCAAACTTAAAACTTGATCACTTATCAAATCTTCAACCACACTATTATGTTATTAAATATGAGCATGAAACATAGATAACAGAAAATGAATCAACACAAAGAACACCAATTTTTTTACGTGGAAAACACAATAAGGGAAAAACAATGGTAAGGGTTAAATCACAATATAAAGATTATAAACTGAATACAATGTCTCACTGCCAAGGGATCACTATCCAAATACAAAGGCTCACTACCTACAAAGGACTCACTATCCAACAGGAAGGCTCACTACCTATAGATACAAAAGAGAACAAAAGATCCACCCCAATAATTAAATCCCATTCACAGGATTACTGAAATCTTCAATTCACTGCCTTCAACACACTAAAAATTGCTATCACAACTCACTCACACACACTTCTGCTCTTATGATTTGTGGCACACTTTCATCACTTTGCATCACATTTTCATACAATTCTTTACCACTCACCTTGCTTTTATACCATTCTCAACCTTAGAAACATTTACCAAGGTTGGCCACAATACATCGTTTCATAAATTCAAATTAGGTCGGAAACTCTAAATTCCTGTGGTGAGAAGGAATAAGAGTGGACCAATAAAAACATAAAAATAATATTCTTGAATCTTCTACATGCTTCCTCAATTAAATTTTATTCTTCGAATGAAGTGTAAACACTAGGTCGGCCAAACCTAATGAAAACACAAATTATCAATGATGCACATGCTTCCAACAAGAAGATGACATGCAAATGACACAACATGCTTCATTATGCATGAAAATACATATCAGAATCTTCTAGATACATCTATAGCAAAAACAACAAGGTTCAAACACTGAACTTCTTTCAACAGACAATTTGGGTTGTGCAGACATAGACATGAATGATAAAACATTATTTCTGGATTTCCAAACTCAAAACCTCTTTGCCAAAGCATAGGAAATACTTTCACAAGACATCTCCTGATTCCACATGATCTAAAACAAAATAGTGGAGAATTGTTGAGCAAACATATTTCTCACATTCAACAAAACACGGACACTACTAGTAGAACTCATATACTGGTGGACACAACTTTCACGTACTATCTCACCAGAAACTAAAACTCATACTATATCACCATCAAATCACCATCAAAATGCCTTTAGATCCACATAGGCAAAGGATCACCATAGGATAAATGCAGAGAAAATACCAAAGCACAATCTGAATGCTTCCAACACTCTAGTTTCTCCTCTTTATTAATTTTCTCAAAAGCACTTGGAAACTCATCACACCAATATGTCTGCAACACCATAAAGGTAGCTCCATGAACTCACAACATCTCACCAACATCTTAGCCATACATGTACAGTCTACAACATACTGAATAGTGATGACATCAATGACAACATTAATGACAACACCACCAAACTAGCTCATATTCACAACAATCTCCCCCTTTGTCATTGATGGAAACACATAACATTTTATCCCCCTTTGGAATCAATTGAAAAGAACAACTGCTTTGATTTCTCCCCCTTAGGAGTACACTCATACTACAACAATGAAAATCTTTTCTACTCCCCTGTAGAGTAGACCCATCAATCAGTCTAGGTAAATGAAGAATCTGTGAATTCACTGGATTGGCACACCTTCATGTGCACCTAGTTGGGAGGGCCAATGATCCCCAACCTCTCCCTAAGATGCTTGAAAGTATCCTTTGGTAGAGCCTTAGTAAATATGTCTGTAATCTTTTCCTTTGTAGTCACATACTCCAATCTGACCTCATTCTCCAACACTTTCTCTCTTAAAAAATGATACTTGATAGATATGTGTTTTGTTCTTGAATGCATAACTGGATTCTTTGAAATGGTTTTTGCACTTGTATTATCACAAAAAATCGAAATAGATTCATCACATACCACACCAATTTCTTTCATATTTTTCTTCATACACAGAACTTATGTACAGCAAGATGGTGCAACAATATATTCATCCTTTGTAGTGGATAAAGAAACTAAATCTTTCTTTTTACTCAACAATGAAACTAGTCTTCCACCAAGAAAGAAAGCACCACTACTAGTACTCTTTTGGTCATCTACACATCCAACCCAATCAACATCTTTATAAGCACTTAGGGTGAAATCATTACTCTTAGGGTACCATAGTCCATAATCCAGTGTGCCTTTAAGATATCTAAATACTCTTTTTACAACCATAAGATGTTCTTCTCTAGGATCTACTTAGAATCTAGCAACTAAACTCATCGCATGCATAATATTTGGTCGGGTAGTAGTGAGATATAGCAGTCTGCTAATGATGGATCTATATTTGCTTTGATCAATCTTAGCATATTCATCATCTTTGCTCAGTTTACATCTGGTTACCATAGGAGTACAAACCGGTTTAGAATCCTCCATCCCAAACCTTTTCAACAACTCATTTAATACATACTTAGATTGTGAAATAAATATCCCTTTGTTAGTTTGATTCACTTGTAGACCAAGAAAGAAATTCAATTCACCAATCATAGACATCTCAAATTCTTTCTGCATTTCTTTAGAAATTTTTTTACACATGCCTTCATTTCCTCAAAAAATGATATCATCAACATAAACTACTACAATCAACATCTTATTACCTTGCATTTAAAGTAGAGGTTGCTATCAGCAAAACCTTTGTTGAATCCTTAATTTTTCAGATATTTGTCTAGTCTTGCATACCAAGCTCTAGGAGATTGCTTCAATCCATACAATGCTTTCTTCAATTTACAAACCATGTCTAGCTTCTTAGACAATTGAAACCCTTTAGGTTGCTCCATATACACTTCTCCAACTCACCATTCAAAAAAGTTGACTTAACATCCATCTGATATACTTTGAAGTCCTTGTCCATAGAAAATGCAAAAAACATTCTTATAGCTTCCATTCTAGCCATAGGAGCAAATGCTTCCTCAAAATCTATTCCTTCAACTTGTGAATATCCTTTTCATACCAATCTCGCCTTATTTCTTACTACTTCTCCATTTTCATTCAGCTTATTCTAGAACACCCATTTTGAGCCAATCACATTTTTGCTCACAGGTCTAGGGACTATTTCCCATGTCCAATTCTTCTCTATCTGTTGTAATTCTTCTTTCATAGCTCTCATCCAAATTTCATCTTCACATGCTTCCTTTATAGTTTTTGGTTCTATTTTAGAGAGTAAACAAAAATTTACCTCAGCTACAACTCTACTTCTTGTCTTTACACCTTCACTCTTGTCTCCAATTATCTGATCTTCCAGATGATTCTTCTATACATATTTAGGAATCCTAGAAATAGGTTCTAGTTCATTCTCTTCTTCTTCCACTTATTCTTCTTCTTCTTTGTCTTCTTCTTCCTTCTCCTTATTTTCCTTAGCTATATGTCTGCAGATAGGATCATTAGGTTCAACTTCACTTATCTTAATAGTTATGTGTATGTCTTCATCAACTTTCACATTAGCACTTTCAATAATCTTCCTTAATCTTTTGTTAAAACATTTGTATGCCTTGCTAGTGGTAGAGTAACCAAGGAATATTCATTCATCACATCTAGCATCAAAATTTCCAATATTTTCATCATCTCTTTTAATATAGTATCTGCTTCCAAATACCTTAAAATATTTCACAGTAGAAATCTTACCAATCCATAACTTAAAAGGTGTTTTCATGTTGTTGTGTTTGATCTGAACTCTATTAAGAACATAAACAATAGTATGTATCACTTGTCTCCAATATACATTTGGTACATTAGATTCTTTCATCATAATTCTAGCAGCTTCCTGTACTGTCTTGTTTTTTCTTTCAACTACTCCATTCTACTGAGGGGTTCTCAAGGCAGAATACTATCTTTTTGTGGCATGCATCTCATAGAATGTATTAAATTCACCAGAAGTGAATTTACCATCTCTATCCAATCTTAAACATTTGATTCTCATATTTACTTCATTATCCAATCTTGCTTTGAATACCTTAAACCTATCCAGGGTCTGATTCTTTTCTTTGATAAAAGCAACCCATGTCATTCGAGTGTAATCATCAATAAGTAACATGAAATATCTATCACCATTCAAGCTTCCAGTCTTAGTCAGATCACAAAGATCAGTATGTACCAACTCCAACATACCACTAGTAGAATATTCTTTTCCTTTAAAGATACATCTTGTCTGCTTACCTAGTTGGTAACTTCTGCAGATATCATTAGTAGCTCTTGTCATTCTAGGCAGTCCTTGGACAACTTCCATTTTGTTGATCTTGACCAGGTTATCAAAGTTCACATGTCCCATTCTCTGATGCCATAACCAATTTTCACTGATCTGAGATACAAGACAATGACCATCAACTCCTTTCAATTGATAGATGTTTCCATGAGTTCTTCTTCCAACAACAATCATATCTCCATTTCTAGATCCTTTTCAGATTTCACAAGCTTAAAGCCATTGCTACACATCTGACCAACACTCAAAATATTATTCCTCAAACCTTTCACATAATAAACATCATCAGTGCTATGCACTCCATCAAAACTGATTGAACCTTTACCACATATCTTAGCTCCTAAATCATCACTGAACATGACTAAACAACCATCATATTTTTTAAGTTTAGTGAACTTACTCTTATCTCCAATCATGTGATTTGAACATCCACTATGAATTACCCAGTAGTCTTCATCTTGTCTTGCATGAAATGTGGCAACTAGAGTACCTTCCATCCTATTCTTCTTATCTTTTGCAAGTTTCTTACTTACACATTTTCCAGGGTTAGTGGATACAGATTTATTTTCCAAAGCTAAGAATAAGCATTCACTATCATCAACCTCATTTTTAGATTCATCATCAGAAATACCTGCCTCTTCCTTAACATAGTACAACTTCTTATACTTCTTATCCTTCCTATCCTTATCCTTATAATCCTTGTTCTTTTTATGTCCAACCCTATTTAGACATCTTGAAGAATAATGACCAATATTACCACAACTAAAG
>VDFB02047397.1:43615104-43754058 GCA_007258455.2 Sequoia sempervirens | reverse complement strand
AGCTTGATTATTTAGACCTTCAAAAAATATCAAACTCACACTCCAATAATTTTTTTTCATAGACAGGTAACATAATCTAATAATTTTGATATTTTACACCAAAATTTGGCATGCAACCACCCCTACAAAAGATAAGATAGTCTGAAGTTAATGACCCCAAAAAACACTTTACAATGCTAATTCCAAAACTTATTAAATTCTGATTTTACTATGATTTCCAACTATTAAGACTCCTAAAATTAGAATATTGAACTTGATCACAAAATTCCTACAACAATGGAGGTAGCGAGCTAGTAAGAGCAAGTGACCCATTCCTATGGAGCAATGAGTCAGAATCATCATTGCTAATGTCAATATGGATTTATCCTTTTAGTTAAAGATGCAATGTGTCACTTCTATGACGAAGCTTATCCCTAGGCCCTCAACATTGAGAGCCCTAATAAAAACAATAGAAGCATCGTGGGGTGAGTTACTGATTAGGGTACAAACCCTAGGCCTCGTGAGAAACATTATTAAACAATAACTATAGCGACTAGTGAGGTTCCAATACCAGGAAAGATTGAGACAATGTAGGTAGGCTAACAAAATCCTTTGCAATCTAAAAGATTGTAGCCAATAACAAGCAACACTATGAAGCTTATCACATTTGTAAAATGCACTACGTAAGAAGAATGATAGTCACTTGAGATGTGATGTAGCCAAACAAAGCATAAAGGATAAGATAATAAAGCCCAAAACTTTACAGTAAAGTGAGGGATTTTAACAAAGGAGTTTCCTACTCCCTTTGCTGGACCTTAATGGTTTTTCAAATGCTTTTGGTAGTGTTAGACAAGGCAATGCAATCGTGGAATGACTATCCAAATGAAGCAATGGTGAGTAATCATAGGTTCAATGTTTCTTCTTAGCCATTAATATTGTATAATAGAGGTAGTGGATTGCATGTTTGAGCAGTGTTTTGAGACTCACCAAAGATGGAAAAATAGTGAATAATACCTTGTGGACTGTGAAGTAGTGTCAATAAGGTTGAAGGATCTTAAGAACTACAATACCATGAAACAATGAGTCCCCTATAGTAAGTAGGCAGCCTATAGGGCATAGTTTGATTTTATAGAAGGATGCTCATGAAAGGAATCTTCAAGTGATAGTGAGTGAGTTGTTTGAGATTGCAGCTGAGGGTGCAATACCTAGTCTTAAAGGAAGTTAGAAAAGCAATAAATGTGCAAGAAAATCAAATCGTACACAACAAACAATTCATAATGTTATCTTCCATAATTCCTTGAGTTTGAAGACAAAAATCTCATTGTATCTTCATGATGAAAGTGGTGACCTTAATGGTCAATCACTGGCAGCCATGATTTTAAACATGCTATTGTACTTATGGATGCAACATTTTAAGCAAGGCAGTGAGTGGTGGTTTGGGACAATGGCAGGTATGAAGGACTTGCTTTATATGCATACTTCATGCAGCCTAGCTTTTAAGATAACAAGTTTCTAAGATTGAAGGTGGATTATGGAACTCAAGGGTTACTAGCGAAAAGGGATTAAAAGCAGCGACTGAGATCTATTTAAACGCCACGGTCATGAAGATATTAAAGATGTCACATGCAAAAACCTAGTAGCTGGAGTAATGAATACAGTGCCAAAGAGGATAGTGTGCTGGGGCAGATTTAGGAGATCTCCACATTATCTAATTACAGGGAAATACATCATTTATTTATTTTTTTAATTAAAAGAAATCATTCTAAACCCTATATAGGATACATTGATACTTCAAAAGCCTCTGAAGGAATTTAGATTATGCAAATATATGTCAAGTAACATTCATAAGGTTTAGAAAATCTTGATCACTCTCTAGAATAGCCCATTAAACATGGGTTGTGCTTGAATGCACTACATAATTGATATAACACAACCACTCTTCATATCAACCAGAGTTATAGGCTCTTTATTGCAGCAAGAGTTAATCACTCTTCGATCATGCTATAATTATATCCTATCCTGTTAAACTTGAGACAACCTGAATGCACCCAATGATGATTATTGACACCTACATTATACAACCTAAATTAACTACATTATATGAGTGCCTCCATTTCTATCACAACATAGGCACATTAAACTTGGGTCACACATGAATGCATCATGTATTTGTTATAGCACAACTGTGCCAAATGACCAATACAGTTATGGATCACATAATTACATTTACAAGAATCTGTTCCTCCGTTGTGATCTTATGGTGATTCCACACAACAAAATCTGGACATGAAATTCTCAAAACCCTTAACCTCTACAAATGAAATCGATGAGATATTGCTTTAAAATATGATTTTCAAACCTGGAACTACAAATCTGATTTCACAACTGAATTCTACAAAAGACAATGACTACCCTCAACCTGATATCTTCTTGAATTTTTCGATTTTTCCAAGAAAATCGTCCGTAGTTCTCCACAAACTGCCTCAAGTAGAGCAAAACACTGTAGCAATACATCAGCGAACTCACTTTTCTTTATGTCGGCCACAATTTGATTTTTTTAATTTTTCATGTTTGTTGAACATTCGACGAAAATAATAGCCGACATTTCGACGAACACCAAGTTCGTCGATATTTTGACGAACGTCGGGGATAAACTTTTGAAACAATTGGAAATTACACATCAAATTTTACAAGCACCCGACGAACATCGAATTTTACATATTTTGTCGAACAGTTTTGTCGTATTTTGCAATCAAATGTATTAGTGGTAGGATCCACTAGTCCCACCACCACAAGCTGAGGGTGAGGATCAGTCTCATGTGTAGCCACGGGTATAGCTAGCAGAACAGGCAGATGCATGAGACACCTTGATTTTGTAGCTGTAGGCCTAGGTTCAGGCAGTGACAGCGGAGAGAGACCAAGCGAGGACTGAGAGAGAGTAGTTCAAGGCCGAGAGGGACCAGGCTATGTAGTTGAGACAAGCTGCAAAGCTACATGTAGCTATAGAGCTAGGCCATAGATAGTAGATCGAGAGTATGACAGCCTCCTCTCAAGGTACAGTGCCAGTGTGGTCCTATAGGGATGCCATCCGAGAGGTAGAGTACTACTATGGGCTTATAATGATACCGTACCCAGAGCAGATTAGGTCTTAGAGTACTCAGAGTGGGCCAGCCAGAGACCACCAGAGGGTCGCGGTGATAGGGGCGAGGGCAACATTCATAGGGATCGAGCTTGATCGAGATGATACACTTTTTGTACCTTATGGGCTCAATTTTGATAGCCAGATGGGTGTTTTGTACTGATTGACATATATGTATAGTGATTCAATTTATTCTTTGTACTATGACAATGCATGATTGATGATATATATGAGCCAATTTTGATGCGATGTACCTTGTTCTCCTTTATGCATGGATGGTTTATTTCTATATGCTTTGCAGTAATGTCTTATGGATGCATTTATTTGTAATGATGTTTACGCAATGATTATGACTAACAGATCTATATTATGCTAACCTATGATATGATGTGCAATGATGTTATCTATATGATGATTTATTTTATGCCAATGTGATATGTGATATGGATTTTAATATATAAAATGATATGAGCTATGGTGTATACAATGATGTGTGAAAAATGCTTATATATGAGATGATTTATGGATGGATGTGATATGATGCGATGGTCGTGATATGATGCAAATGAAATGGTTTTATGAGATGCTTAGAATAACAAATGTTATTATCCTAAACGTAATAAATGATGATGTATGTGATGCAATGGTATGTTAATGCAAAATGATATGTTGATGTGTAATGTGATGTGAACGTAAAAGTGGTGATATGATGTCATGATGTTATGAAAGTATGTATGCCTAATGAATTAAATGCTTATATACCTATTGTTTATGATTATGTGGAAAATGATTATGAAATGCTTCCGTAGATGCTATGCGATGATTTATATGGTAGATGGTAATATGAAAGGGTTATGAAATGCAAATGAATGTTTATGCAATGATTGATATAATGGCATGAGGTGCAATGTAATGGGTGAAATGCAATGACATAGATGCCCCTATTTATGAAAAAATGTTTATGATAGCCTATTTATATGATGATATAAATGTAATGCATGTGTTTCCTATATGATATGCTTATGCAATGCGTTTATGATTCCTATGTGATATGTTTATGCAATGTGTTTATGATTCCTATGTGATATGTTTATGTGATATGCTAATGATTTGTAGATGCAAGATCGATGACGATGATGGTGATGATGATTGACTGTCATAGTACTTTGTTAGTATAGTTAGTAAGAAAAGAAGTCATTTCAACAAGACCCATGATGATGCAAATGCAAATGATGATGATGATGATTACTTGCCGAGGAATTGGGATTTTCAAAGGGCCAATTTTTCTTATGTTTGATAACACACGTGGTAGGATGCATCAAGGTATAGAAAACTAGGATGGCGTTGTACCCAGTGGGATGAACTTTGACTTGACAATCAGATAGGAGTATTCCTATTCACACCTGACATACAAAAACCTTGCTAGGATGCACTTTAGAAGTTTTACACACCTTGGACCAAAACACGGAAAGGTATAACCAATCAATGCAATAGTCAACAAGCTGTCCAAAACATCCTCTATACATATCTAACAAAGCAAGTATTCAACAAGTTATTTTACAAGAACATCCAAAAAGCACAACAGACAAAAGAATAATGATCGTTGCCCCATTCCTATCTCTCTAAATCCTTCATTTGGATATCATCGAGAGGTCCTTGGACTAAGCGCAATAAGATAAATCAAAAGACAAAGATAAAGCATGCAAACAAGTTGATGTTCTTCGATACCGCTAACCAAAAGGGAATGTGTTTTTAAGGATAAAAACTGAAACTTATTGCCAAAAGATAATGCCCATTGTAGGAAGGATGTATCCTAGGACATGTTAGTGGATGGCGGCACATCATTTTGTTTATCCAAGGTGATTTTTCTGATAAATAATGCCCCTTGTAGGAATGATTCATCCTAGGACATGATGTTATCAGATGATTGATATGGGACTATTTGGATGATGGACTATCAACAAAAAGAATTGACCAACTTGTTTATGTACCAACTCAGACCTGAGACTTGATGTTTTTGAGCTTAACTTTTAATCTGCTAGACTTGTTTCTAACTGTTTCACCAAAGGTTGAGGGTGACGATTAGTTTATTATGGATGGTGTTTATTGTGAGTGCAAGCGAGATGAGATGGATGGATTTTTTCAAATATTTGGATGTTTTTGATGTTTTGAAATGTTTTGAGGCTATTTTTTGGTATTTTTTGAGATTTTCAAATGTTTTGATTTTTTGATTTTTTGATGTTTTTGGGATTTTCTGAGATTTTGACCAAGAGACTAACCTACAGACCTATCTTAGGGGTCTTGAGGGCTGATCAACAGATTAGCCTTGCCTACGTTATATATGTAGAGACCGCGTAGTTCGACTGATGACTTGATCGATTTACAGATGATGATATATATGATAAGATGTCAGTTTATTATGACGGACTCCTATAGGACTGACCTAAATGTCTCGGGGGATGATCAAAGATCAACCTTGCCTGCATTCAAGCTCAGAGATGACATAGTTCGACAAGATGACCTTGTTTTTGACTTTTTGATATGACTTTTTGACTTGTTTTTGGATTTTGATATGTTTTCATATTTTTGGATTTTCTAATTTTCTGATATTTTTGGATTTTCTAATTTGAGAACTTTAAGAATATACACGAATCTGATCTGATGAGAACATGCCCCTAGCATGGTGAAAATAGACTACTCTGATAAAGGTAGGACAAACTGACCTTGAGGATGGGTCGAGTAGTACTTAGGAGGGATCATGATATGAACACAGAACCAAGCTATGGTGCGGATGCAAGTGAATGAGTGATGGATGGAGACCTGAATGCAATGGATGATGGAAGTGAAATGGATGGATGATGCTGGACAAGCCACAAAGATCTTGGTGGATGGAAAGTGCTTATTTATGCAAGGTGCCTATTTGCCAGGTTTTCACCAAGGTACTTGCCCAAAGTGCCACTGAAGTGGTTTTCACTAAAGGATGATTTTTTTGATCCTTTTTTTGATTTTTTTTGATTTTTTGCTTTTTTTAAAAAAAATTTATTGTCACCAAGATGCTTGTTTGCCAGGTTTTCACAGAAGTGACCATTTTTTCAGGACTTTTTTTTTATTTATCTTGAAAGATTTAGGCATAAATTTTTTTGAGATCGGAGCTATTCATTGGCTCCTGTAGAGGTTCCCCTTTGGGTGTTGATAACTGATATGCCCCTGACTTGTAACTTGCTGTTATGATGAACGGTCGTAACCAATTAGGTTTGAACTTGCCTTTGTTGCTTGGGTTTGGGACATTCTTTTGATTTTCTTTTAAGACCAGTTCTCCAACTTGGAAAGTCCTGCTTCTAATTTTCTTGTTGTAGCTCCATTTGAGTCTATTTTGATATACTTGCAAATGATTTAAAGCATCTATGCATCTATCATCCAGTAACTCCAACTCATTTAATCTTGATACTCTGTATTCTTCATCTGTGATGAGGTTTTGTAGTGATATCCTAAGGGATGGGAGCTCGATCTCAATGGGGAGTACAACTTCTGATTCGTAGACCAAGGAGAAGGGGGTGGCACCAGTGGGTGTGTGGATGTTGGTTTGATAAGCCCAGAGGATGGGATTAAGTTGCAAATGCCAGTCATGACCTGTGTCATTGACTATTTTCTTGAGGATTTTGAGGATGGTTTTGTTTGTAGCTTTTGCTTAGCCATTGCCTTGGGGATAGTATGGGGTGGAGAAGCAATGCTGGATTTTGAATTTCTCACACAAGTCATGAACCTCCTGGTTCTTGAATGGTGTCCCATTATCTGAGATAATGGCTTGTAGGACACCGTAATGACAGATGAGATAGTTCAAGATGAATTTTGAGATCTGCTTCCTAGTGATATACGTCATGGGTATGGCTTCCACCCACTTTGTGAAGTACTCAGTTGTAGTTATGATGAATTTGTGGCCATTGGATGAGGTGGGTGTGATTTTCCCGATGAGATCGAGTCCCCACTATGAAAAGGGCCATGGTGTGATAATAGGATGAAGCTCTTGAGCTGGAGCATGGATGAGGTCCCCATGCTGCTGACATTGTAGACATCTTTTAGCATGATCATGTGCTTCTTTTTCCATTGTGGGCCAATAATACCCCATCCTTAGCAATTTCTTGGCTATGGTCATTCCACTTGAGTGTGAACCATAGATACCATTGTGTACTTTGGTTAGAGTGGTTAATGCCTCCTCAACATTTAGGCAGTGTAGCAAGGTACCTTCTATGCTTCTACGATATAAGGTATCACCTAGGATGAAAAATCTGGATGCCTTTTTGACAAAGGTTCATTTTAGGTTTGATGGGAGGTCAACAAGTATGACTCCTATGTGAAGATATGTGTAGATGTCATGGTACCAAGGATCACCAGGACCAATGATTTCACACAAAAATTCTAATTCTAGTACCTCGAATGTGGGAATGAGAAGCTGCTCAATCAAGAATTTGTATTTTGGAACATTGTTGGGGATATTCAGCAAGGATCCCATTGTTGCCATGGCGTCTGTTGCTCTGTTGTTGGTTCTAGGAATCTGCTCAAATGTTATTTCAATGAAAGATTCTTTGAGAGTCTCCACCAATTTCTTGTATGGAGTGAGCTTATCATCCTTGTTCTGATATTCATTATTGACTTGATTTATGATCAACTGAGAGTCTTCGTAGACTTTGAGACCTATGATATTCCATTGCACTGCTATCCTAAGACCTATAGCCAAAGCCTCGTATTCTGTGATGTTGTTGGTGCAAGGAAATTATAGTTTGTATGACCTTGGTATGCAGTCCCCTTGTGGGGTGATGAAGAAGACACCAGCTCCTGATCCATGCTGTGTGTATGAGCCGTCAAAGTATAGTTTCCAGTGATCAGCTATGTTGATGTTTAAAATAGATTCATCTGGAAACTCTGAGACAAGAGGATTCTCAAAATAAATAGGTGCTTCTACCAGTTGGTCTACAATAACTTGTCCCTTAATGGATTTTCTCTCCACATACTCGATGTCATATTCTAATAATATCATTACCCATTTTTCTATTCTACCTATGAGAATTGCCTTTGATAGTAGATACTTGAGGGGGTCAATTTTGGCGATGAGCTTTATCTTATGTGCCAACATGTAATATCTAAATTTTTGTGATGCAAATGCTACTATGAGGCATGCTTTTTTGATGAATGAGTAGTTTAGCTCATGACTAACCATTGTTCTACTAATGTAATAGATAGCCCTCTCCATTCTGTTTTCATTATGCTGAGCTAGGAGAGCTCCAAGGGCTGTTGTTGTTGCTGATACATATAGGATCAATGGCTTTCTTGGGATGGGTGGCATTAAAACTGGTGGTGTCAGTAGATATTCCTTGATTTTGTTGAATGCTTCCTTGCATTTTGTATCCCATTTGTATGCTACCCCCTTTTGGAGTAGGTGAGAATATGGATTCTGCTTATCTGCTAGTTATGCTATGAATCATCGGATGGATTGAAGTCTGCCTTGAAGACCTCTTAGTTGTTTTAATGTCCTTGGTGCTTCCATCTCGAGGATTGCTTTTACCTTTGCTAGATCCACCTCAATACCCCTTATGGACAATATGTATCCTAGAAATTTACCTGATTGTACGCTAAAGATGCACTTCTTTGATTTAGTATGACTTTGTAATCCTCCAGTCTGTCAAAGATAGCACTTAGGGTTGCTATATGATCTTGTCTTTTTCTTGACTTAGCTAGAATGTCGTCAACATAGTCTTCGACTATTTTATGAATCATGTCGTGGAATATCAATGTCATGGCCCTTTGATAGGTTGCTCCTACATTCTTTAGGTTGAATGGCATCATGTTCTAGTATTAGGTCTCTCATGGACAAGTGAAAGCCGTCTTATGTTGATCTTCTTTTGCTATCATGATTTGGTTGTATCCTAAAAATCCATCCATTAGTGATAGCATCTCATGTCTTGCTGTCATGTCTACTATCATGTCGATGTTGGGAAGTGGGAAATCATCTTTTGGACATGCTTTGTTCAAATATTTGAAGTCCGTACAGATTCTAATGGCTCCGTCAGGTTTTGAAACAAGTACCAAATTTGATACCCATTCTGGGTAATCAATTGGTCGAATGAATCTTGCATCTAACAACTTTTTGAGCTCCATTTTGACCAATAAGGTGATTTGAGGATGCATTTTCCAAAGCTTTTGTTTGACCGGCTTTACTTCTAGACATACACACCGTCACTTCTTCACAATGGTAGGGAAGGGGGCCTGCTCGCCTGCTTGCTGGGTCGTCTCTGCCAGCTGTCTTTGATTCGCCGTTCTGGGGTGGGTGGGAGGGGGGTGGGAGGGTGATTTCCCTACTATTCTAAGGGCGGTTTTTTATTCTACTGCAGTGGTAAACTATTGGCCTGGGACTGGGACCGACTTTGCTGCTTTACCCGAAACTTAGCAACCCTTGCTTCTTTTGCTTGCTTTGATGCCGCTGGCTCAAATAATGGCTCTGCCTCCAATACCTTTGCTCTGACTGCTACTAGGTCTCGATCCGTTGTTGGCAGTGCTGCTTGCTCTATATCTCCTAAAGGATTTGCTATTCGGTCATTGCCTCATCACATTTGGGTTCGGGTAGGAATAGACCATAACCATAGAAGAGCAGGGAGCATCATCATGGGATAACAGAGATAGGCGCTATGTATCTCGACCTGGAATGCTTGCTCGGATGCTTCATTCACTTTGGGATAAACAGAGTATACTACCTGACCTTTTGCTCAATAAATTGAATCCACCCTAGGTTCCTTTATCCTTGTTACCTCTACTATGTTGACTATTGCTCTAGGTGGTTTATACTACTCTAGGTGGTTTTGCAGCTTAAGCACCTAGCACTGGAACTTCAAAATTGGGTGAAACTTTTTACTTTGCTCCCTATACTACTGATCCAACTCGGCTGGACTTTGGATCTGCTGCAGGGTCATAGGTCCTAGCTATGCTTTTACCTTTATGACTAAATGATGAACCATAGTCTCTGGATCAAGCCCTGGCATGTCAGCATAACTCCATGTGAAGTTTATTTGTCTTTCCTTTAGGAATGTTGCTAGGAGTTCTTGCTCTTT
Organism: Sequoia sempervirens; assembly: GCA_007258455.2. Taxonomy (NCBI): domain Eukaryota; kingdom Viridiplantae; phylum Streptophyta; class Pinopsida; order Cupressales; family Cupressaceae; genus Sequoia; species Sequoia sempervirens. The sequence continues at coordinate 43,743,840 of VDFB02047397.1, read as the reverse complement.
TGATAATAGTGATTCCACATAGAATATGATATGTGGGGCCTCCTCTGTTCGTAGGTTGATAGGATTTCATTTTTCGGCCAAGACTGCTGACTTCTCCTAATGAATAGCTCTTAGAGGAAGATTGAATCCTTCATCCTCGAGCACCTTAGAGAGGTTTTCACTGTTGGATATGTCCTTTCTTTTTACTATTTTCTTGTCAGCAAGTGCCATAGTGTGGTTTTCACTCAAGGACTTGGATATGATTCTTAGTTTCTCACTTTTACGACTAAAGGATTCAATCGTTTGCCCATAATAGGCATGTGTGTCCAACTCCATTATAAACCTTGCCTTATGATCCCCATCTGGAATGTTGTCTCGTAATCCCATGAATTCTGAGAGTGCCTTGTCATTTTTGAATGTATCAAGAACCGGTGGTCCTCGTTGGTCATAGTCGATTAGTTGGGGGTACACTAAACGGATCTCATGATTTGGATGGTCTATTTAAAATGAGAGGGTGCTAATCATATACAGGGTGGTATCTTCAAATAGCCTAGGTAGGTTGGTCATGGTATCTTTGTCATCGCTACTAATATAGGCCTCAGTTATAAAGTTATGTATGTCTCTACCTATGGATATTGGTGTGTACTTGTGCTAGTATTGGTTGAGGAGAAATATTAACCATTCTAACCGAAGGACTTCGGCCACGTATGATTATACTCGGAGGGGTACATCCAAGACCAAGATTTGTTATGGGTCGTGTCTCTGGTATGATAGGTATTATGAGCCCATTGTCATTTTGTCCCAATCTTTGATTTCTGTCATAGCCCATTGTGAGCATCATTTGTAGGCCCTTGCTTGTCTCATCCATTGGTAAATTAGTTGCTAGTCTTTCATCTTGATACAACATGTGAGATGGATCTGCTTCAATAACCTCCTGGCCAAGGTCTCCCCAACTTGTGAATTCAGGATAGTCTTCAGGATAGGTTTGCGATGTGGAAGCTTGGTTTTCTTGTGGATGTCCGTGTGATCCAGGAGATTGTAGTAACTCTCCTATCACAAAAGAATTGTTAGGGAGTTTTTTGCTTCCACAACTGTCCTCCTAGATGATGAGCTTGATATTAGACATGGTGGGGATGGTGGGAATGGTGAGTGTCTCTGTCGCAGAAGTGGACGTGAGAGTGGCAGGGTCGATGTATGGTGTGGATGGGCCCTCATCATTTTTTGGTACTTGGGGGATTTTGTAATACTTTGCCTCAAGATTTTTGTAATATGAAAATGGTTTGGGATCTCCATGGAAAGTAACCTCTTGTCCATTATGTGTAAATTTTACACATTGTTGGAAGACTGATGCTATGACTTTCACCGCATGGATCCATGGACATCCCAGGAGGATATTATATGGAAAGTTGAGGTCCAAGACCTGACAAGTGGTTTGCATGAGAGTTGGCCCTACTTGAATAGGGAGTTTAATCGTGCCTTGAGATAATCTTTCTTGGTCATCATATGCTCTTATTATGATGCCCTTTCCTTTGTCAATGGAATCTTCTAATATTTTCAACTGCTTAATGAGGCTGACAGAACAAATGTTCAAACCTACACCTCCATCCACCAAAACCCTTTTGATTTTTCTCTTGTGTACAATAGCTTCCAAGTGAAGTGCACAGTTGTGAGACAGTTGGGCAGGGAAATCTTGATAAGAAAATGCAAGGAGATTAGGCGTTATGATATTTCTAACCATAGCTTGGAATTGCTCTACATCAAGATCTGTGGGGACAGTGGATGAGGCTAATGCTTCCTCGAGGATCTTTTTATGCGCTGATGATATTTTTAACAACTCCATGATGGAGATGTGTGCTGGTGTTCTCTTGAGTTGGTCTAGGAAATTGTAGCCATTAGGAACGGATCTAGATGAAGGGACTCTATTTGGTTGGAATGATCCTGCGATGGTGACTTTTCCGCCTCTTGTGGTGACTCCACAATCTTTGGCATGGGCGCCCTTGATGGCAATGACCATGTAGTCTTCATTTAGGGAGGCATCAACTGTTTCATACACATGATTTACATTGCCCTTCCCTTTATCATTTTTATTCCCTTTGTTTCCATGATTATGCATCGAATTCGTGTAGATTTTAAGATCCTGATTTCCCGTAGGTTGTTCCACGTTTATGATTTTCTTATCGATGAGATCTTGGATGATGTTTTTGAGTCTCATGCAATTGTTTGTGGTATGACCTTTGATTTTATGAAATTTTCAAAGTTGATTTTTGTTATACCAAGGGGGTTTGACATTGGGTTCTTGGTAATTCTTGAATGTAGGAGGCTTGATGAGTTTTTCATCGATCAAATTTTTCATTATGTCCTCTAGTGGTTCCCCCAAAATAACATATTTTTCATTTGGGATAGCTTTTGCATTAGGGTGGTCCCCTTTGGTCATTGAGATTATTGATGGTTGGATTGTTGTTGGGTTGGTATGTTGTGTGATGAGTGTTTTGGCATTGATTTTGGATATGCGGTGTGGGTGTATGTTGGTGTGGGGCACTAATGACCACCTTGGCATCAACGATACCATCATTAGTAACATTCTTTTTTCTTGCCCATGTACGAGGTTTATCATTGTAATTGGATGGTGGGTGGTTTTTTTGTTGTTCATGGTATGATGTTGATTACATGGGTTGAGTCACAAGGGCTCTTTCGATACCAAGCACCTTGGAGATCAATTGATCATATGTGGTGATACACTAATCCTTGAGATGAAATGCCAAGTGAATTTCAAGGTTGGCTATGATGGTGCAAACTTGTTGTTCTTCTAGCATGGTCCACTTGCTCCGATTGGCCTTGGATCACCATCATTGTAAGAATGAGGTGAATGATTCACCCTTTCCTTGTTTTAAAGCTAAGAGTTCTTCGAGACTAACATCCATTGCAATGTTGCATGCGTAGTTCTTAATGAATGCATCTATAATTTCTTGAAATGTTCTAATGCTTGAAGATAAGCAAAAGAACCATTCCATAGCGTGGCCTACCAAGCCCCTAGGAAATAGCCGCATTATATAAGTATCATCATATGTGACCTCCATGTAATGAACTTGGAATTCCCTGATGTGATCTTCAGGGTTTCCCATCCCTCGATATTTGTCAAATTTGGGGATTTCAAATACCTTGGGGAATGGTTTTATTATCAAGCTCCTATCAAAAGGATAGGGACACAAGTTTCTTGGTGTTTTGGTTGCTTTCCCTGATTGAAGGTCGAGCACTTGTTGTGAGAGCAACCTGAGTTGTGTCGTCACACCGTTTTGGCTATCGGGGGGTGGGATGAAAGTGTTTTGGGGTGTTTCAATCGTGGGTTGGATGGGTGGGTTGGTTGGTGCATTTTTTGATTGTATCTGTATGTTTTGGCGAGTGAGGTAGGCTTCCACCTACTTTTGTATGAATAAAGCTTGTTGTTGATCTTGTTGTTGTTGCGCTAAGATTTGTGCTTGTTGTTGCACTTGTTGTTGTTCCAACAATGCTTGTTGTTGTGCTTGTTATTGTTCCAACAATGCTTGTTGTTGGGCTACCAATTCTACTTCCTCTTGATGCTCTTGGTATTGCTTTAATGCTTGCAGGTATGCCTGAATTTGCATTGCTCGTCTTTGTACAAGAAGTTGTGCTTGATATTGAGCTTGTTGTGCTTGATATTGAGCTTACGCTTGAGCTTGCACTTGTGTTGTTTGTGTTTGTGCTGCTTGTGCTTGTGCTGCTTGTTGTTGTAATAATAGTTGTGCTTGAGTGGCCCTTTGTGCTTGCAATGCTTGTGCAACTTTTTGTTGTTGTTGTAATAATGCTTGGGCTTGTTGCACTTGTAATGTAGCTTGTGCAGCTTGAGCAACTTGCTGAGCAGCTAATTGTTCAACTTTTTATTTCTGAACTTGTTGGTATCCTCTTTGGAAAGCAACTTGCAATGCTGCATCGTATTGGCTTGATGTGGTGGAAGTTGGTGGTGGTGGAGGTGGTGGTGGATTTGGAATGGTGTTAGTGAAGGTGGTGTTGATGTTTTGCATGATGGATGGTGCTGTTGATATGGTTGGTCCTTGGGATACAATGCTTTGTGATGTTAAGGGGGTGTTTGATGAGGTTGCAATTGCTTGTGCATTCCTCGTTTGTTGTTGCAATATCAATGACGAATTTTGAGTGTTCAGTGCAATGCTTTGATTGATGGTTGGGATATAGGTTTGATTGATACTTGGTAGGGGAGGAAGCCCTAAACCAAGGAGTGGTGTGGATGATAATGGCAATGGTGGGAGAGGTGGAAATGTAAGGGGTGTGATTTGTTGTGAAAATTTTGTGGTGTTGAATACACCCCCTAGTCTAAACATATCTCCCTCTTCTTGCGAATTTGTGAGAAGAGGTGTTTGAGGTGTTGCATGAAAAAATGATGATGATGGATCATGATGGAATGTGAGAGGAACATTTTTGTCTAATGGGTTTTGGGGTATGCTTTGTTCCAAGGTGGTGTTTGCATCCAAATTTTTATTATTAACAAGGGGGTGTGTTTGAATTGCATTGAGAAATGCACTTCCCTTATTAACATTGGGTTGGGTTGGAGCAAACAATGTTGTGATTTGCGGCATATTTTGTGTGATGTTTTGAGATGGGGGAGTAGATGAGATAGGAATGGTGGATGAAATTAGAGGAAATGATGTCTCCACTATGGTACTCACATCAAAATTCGAAAGTAACTTAGCCCCTTGTTTTGCTAGCTCAAGCATGTACAATGAAGGGTTAAGTCTCATCATGATGTTGATGATTCTATGGTTGTCCGGATTTTGGAGCATTTCCTCGCGAGACATTCCAAAAGTAAGGTCCTCTTCGGTTTTCTTCTTGCGGATTTTGCAATGATGAGAGGATCAATGGATTACTTGATTCAATGGGATTCATTTATGAATTTGTTTGGCTAAGATCGCTTGAAGCAGGTGTTTCTTTGTTGGCTTCCATACTCTTCTTGTATTGAGATCTAGTTAGAACCATAAAACAAGGATCAATCTTTGAGAATATGGGATATGAATCTCTTGATTCTTTGGATTGATCGTTATTTTATGCCCCAAAGTAGAAATTTTTAAGATGCCTTGAGGATCAACGGTGATGATATGATGATTTTGTTAGGGATGGATGATATGGATGTTTTTGGCTTTTGATAAATCTTGAATGAGATACTAGACTCTTAGGACTTGCAGATTTTGATTTTGATTTTGGGATTTGGATTTGGGATTTTGTCCTTGATTTTGATTTTAATTTTGATTTGGATTTTGAACAAAAAGACCCTAAGATGTTGGATGATGATTTGAATATGTGTGAGGAGAAGGATGCATCTACCCACACCTATTCAAACAAGATGATCATTTCACTAAGCATATGAAGAAGGATTCATCTACATATACTAAGCTAGACAAGATGATTTTGATAATTTTGACTATGTATATGCAAAAGGATGCATCTACACATGCTTAGCCAAAGGTTTTTTTGACAATGTTTTCAAGTATTTAGTCTCAATGATTTTGATGATTTTGATTTTGCCACAAAGCCTAGTATTAAGGATGGTTTCAAGATTTTCCAAAAGGTGATTGTGAGATGATGTTGTTTTGATGTTTTGGAGGATGGATGAAAAATATTTTGATATGTTTTGATCCTAAGGTGAACCTAAAAGGTACACTTTTTTTCCCTAGACCTAGGTATTGAAGAGCATGCAAATGCTTCCTAAAGACCTTTGTAACCAAGAAATGATTTCATTTGAACATTCATTTTTAGATTTCCAACCAATGATTTTTTTCTTTTGGGGTTATGAGTCTTCAACACATGAAAGTTTATTTTACTTAACTTTGCTTAATGTCTTTATTTTACCAAAAACACTTTCTTCAATTAGGTTTTCAAACTAAGATGTCCAATGTCTTAATTTCTTCAAACCCCACAAGATATGTTATGTGGAAATTCAATGAACTTAAGGCAAGGGTTTTCCTACTGTTTACTTAAGGAGACAAATCGAGATATAATCCAATGTTTAGAAACCTATAAGGACGTGAGTCCTAAGGGCAAGCAATAATATATGGATTGAGTCAATTGTATTTGTCCTCAAAAAGGGTTTGAAATTTGGATGAGGTTCAAGTGTTTGTTTCCATGATGTTTTCGACCAAGCAATGCATTTTGTAACCCAAGAATAAGTACAATCCTATGGATGTGTAAGACAATATTTGTTGGATTCCCACTTGGACAAGTCCAACTATGCTTATCTCTAGCGAATGGTTAGATGCTTGACCCCACTGGCTCCCCTCCATGACACTCACTTATACGGGGCAGCCAAGCATCAACACCCATGAAACTCCCATTGCATGTTTTCCATTTCTACTAGAAGACTGTAAAAGTGTGGGGTGGCTTGAGAATGACCGTTCTTGCACCAACAAATAGATTAAAGGATTTTTGAAAATTATAGCACATGGGTTTTAGTAAGGACTTTCTGTTCGTGGAGATTGACCCATATGGCAAGAGTCCCCTTTCAGATCCATCTTGTCGGAATAAACCGCATGATATTGGCATTTCTGCCAATATCCACATTTATATCTCAGTTGGAAATACTCTTAGCTTTAGAGTGTTACCGGTTGAGTCGTTCCCTTGGGTGAGTACTTTTTCCCCAAGGCAGGCCCTCTAGGATAAACAAAAGCAAATGAAGAACACTATTTGTAACTTGATCAATCCTTGTTGGTCACAAGGAGAGAGAATATACGCAACAATTCCCCCACTCACACTCGCACAAGATGTTCAATTTTAAACCCAAATCGAAGTGTGGAGGTGATTGCTTTGTCTCACCCTAAAGTCATGAAAAAGGCCTTTTGATTCTCAAGATCACTATAAAGCGTGAGAGAAGCGCATACGTCCTGTTAGCTCTCAAAAATGTAGGCGGAATGCCTCAAGAGGCTGCCAATCTCTTGATATGCTTTAGGGTAATAGACAAGGTCAAGAGAACTCAACCTTCTACTCTTCAGGTGCTGCTAAACCTAGGCGGGTGTACCTTTCTGAATGAAGCAGACTTGAATTATGGTTATCCTTCTTGCAATGATTTGTCCACAATGGCACATGCAAGTGAACAAATGAATTCAAGCACAATAGCAATCTTCTTAATCTAAATCCTAAAATGCTCAATTAACATATATAAAGAGAATAAATGAATCTTAATGATGAAATTGCAGAGACCACTGCCTTATTGGGTATGCGGAGTCAAATGAAATCAAGATGAGAAACACTCTCTGGAGAAAAATCAAATTATCTGGCATACATTTTGTTTACAACTTGTATAAACATGCAATACTATAACTACTAAGCTCTACTTTAATAATCCAGATGAATCTCTCTGATTATTGTGATCAACTAAAAGGATTTAATCTTTGTTTGAAAGAACCAGTCAATTAACCACACAAATACAACAAATATGCACTGATGAATTGAATATAAACTTGTTACATCAATTTAAACAACCAGAAAGAATCCATCTTAGAGACAACTTAGCAATACTTTCATTAAATTCAATAGATAATTGACACTAGAAATGTTGCAGCAACATCAATTGACCTTCATAAATACCTCCATTTTGAAAACATGCATCATAGTCTCTGAGCTGATAAATCTATTGTACTGTATCCATCTAATTTGCCTACTATATATCGAATAACTAATAGCTGATGATCCTTTTACAATTAAAAAATGCCTATTTATACACCAGCATCAGAAAAATATATCATATTGAGATCCCATGTCGGCCTACCGCTAAATTCGGGCTCATATAATGTTGGCTAGCAACATTTGAATTTTATTAATCAACACTGGAACAGTCACCAAGACATATCGTAGTCATGCCAAAGGAAATTAAATCATTGGCAGCTCGTGCTCAAGCTCTGTGTTTTTCTGTGGCTTATCAAAGTTGGGGAGATGTCATATAGATTACTTAATGTTTCCCTGATACGTATTCCTTCGTTCTACATGTATCGATGTAACACTCTGATATTAGGGAGACATCTTATCGGTTATATATTTGTCTTACCTAAACACCCCAAGCACACTTTAGGATGCCAAGATAAAAACTTTCTCGCGCTAATGCAACTGCATCTTGGCATGAGAAAACAGATCGGCCAGGCTGTAAGACCCTACTCCGAAGACCATTGATATGACCCATTCGCACTATCGGCAAGACCGGAGCCATTCGCCAATATATTACATCGATGCCTATTAGTCTTACCGAGATATTCCTTTTGTGTTGGTTAGTGAGACCCTTTGAATTCGCTGTGACATCTCCTCAATGCATTTTAGTCTTTCTGAAACATTATTCTGTGTGCAAGTCACTAAGACATAACCAACCTCTCACTGAAAACCATTCGATAGAAACCTTTTGTGTAATGTCGGCGAGACCAAAGGTCATTCGGTAAGACATCACCCCGATATTGCTTAGTTCGGCTGATACAACTTAAACTCCTCCTGATATGTATTTGTCTATCAATGGTCGGAAAGACAAGGTGAGTTCACTAAGACCTTACATCGATGAAAAGATCTTTTGCCAAAATGTTCCTTCTGCTGCCGATCGGTGAGACAATGTGAATTTGTTATGACCTCACACCAAAAAAAAAAAAAATTCCGATGTATCTCCATATATGCCGGTCGGCTAGACATAAAGCACTCGGTGAAACAATATACTGAAGACCAAACTCCCACAGAAATGTGTATCTCGCTCTGTTGCCAAAACAAAGTGAAAGTCCTACCGAATGGAACAATAGATGAATTCTGATCGCCATGACATCAGAAACATCTTGCCGAAAGGCAACACAGACGTTTATCAGAAAAATGGATCGGGGAGACCCCGATATTGTCATGTCGATACAAACTACAAATGTGAAATATTCAGTCTAATGTGGATTTTATGGGGCCATAAGGGAAAAATGTGAGTAGAGTGATATGAAAACAAACCCTTGTGCCTATGATGAGGACTCCTATGGAAACTCAGGGGTATGAAAACTTGTGAAAATATTCAGAAATTTATAGTTCCAACAGTGGCTTCGTCTGGGGATGAATGATAGTGAGATCATTGCAAGGATCCAAATCTTTGGGTGAGTAGACCAGACACAAAATGATGAACAGTGAGCAAAAATGGAATGAATGGCAATGAAAATGAAAGAAAAATGGAGATGAACCAAAACCCTAAACTACTATGCATGGAAAAGAATTTTAAAGAGAATAAGCAAGAGTTGTCCATGCACTGGCAACCCTTAATCCTCTGTGTTTCAACTTCACCTATTTTGAACGATTACGATCTGAAACTCAAACCATACTTTCCCCTATCAAATACCTGGTTTTTCCTTGAGTTCAAAAAATTCCTCTTGAAGATATTCATGCAGTATTCCCTGTCACTATTACTGAAAGTTTTTAGAGAATCATTGTAGGGAAAAACTCTATTATCTTCAACATACAAAGTATATACATATCCAACACAAAAATCCTCATTATCTTTCTCACTGTTATGCATTATAAACCATTCTCCCAACTATACTAAAATTTCATCATCAAAGTGCTTCTCTTGAGAAACAAACAACTCTATCATATCAACACTGTCTAGAACAAGCAAATCTGAAACCTTTTGCACCCTTTCTTGAATGGACACATGTATTTGGTCAACTCCAAAGTTTTTACCATCAATTCAAGAAATGCACTGAGAGTCATAGGTATCATCACACAAAGATCCTTTGCTATCAGAGCAAATGTAAGTTGGACACAAAACTTCAGAATCACCTTCATGTGCACATTCCTGGTATTCAGAAGTAATCAAGTCTGAAATTTGCTCATTGCTGAATGAACAAAATCCTTTATTTTCAACACTACAGTTGTATTCTTTACTTTTTTCATCATCAAAAAGAAGTCCAAGGTCATCAAAGAATGAAAAAACAGAAACATTAACATCACAGTCATTTATTCCATCATTTTGCTGGTCTGAAATTATCTCCTCTTTATCATAAAGTGGATTTGAAAATACCTTAAGTTCATTTGAATGGGAATACCTTTGCAAAATATCATATGATCCTCTTTTATCACTTCATCATACAATGGGTTTGAAAAAGTTTGGTAACCATTTTCAAATGTACAAACCTCTTCTTCATCGAATGTGTCTTCATGGCTTTCAACTGCAACTGGAGGTATTATTTTACTGTCAAATGAATCTGCGTTGTTCATTGCCTCTTCCTCTTGATCATCACAAGAACTGCAAGAATCACCTTGCTCTAAATCAAAATTTGAACACTTAATAAATCCATCATAACATACATTGCTTCCCCTGTCACAATCTATTATGCAAGAGAAATCTCTTGTATCTTCATCTTCCTCATGCAAGCTATCACAGGAATCATATTGACTTGCACATGTCTCATTTTCTATTGGCTGTAGTATATAATTGATCACCTGATGCTCATCTGTGACATCACCATTGTCTTCATACCTTTTCCCCTGCACGGTATCAATAAATTTATTCATTGGATCAAGGGTACATTGTTTTGATGACTCTAGCCAACAAAATGATTCAGGCTCCCATGCTCGACCAGAGTACATCCTCCACACACCATTGTAGTCAGGCACAACATATTTTTTAATTGGATTAGTACTGAATAACTCTGGCTGGGCTTATTCTATCTTGAAATTGCCAAGATTCACATCACAGAAAAAATTGATCTGATCCTATGGTACACAGTCAACAAGCTGGTTCATCCTTGGCTCCCTATACAACCTGACTTCCTGACCATTTAGTGGAATAGTTGCATAAGACAAATCAAACTGGATATTTCCCCCCACTACTACTATCCACTGTCTTGATAGAAGCATCCCAAACTGAGGGGGGGTATCGATTACTGTTATATCTATATTATAAACCACCTGTGGATAAGTAGTCAGTTTGACTTCAACATTTATCATGATACCTACCACAGGAATAGGTCTGTTATCCATTGCATAGCACTTTCCCCCATTAGTATCAACCCACATGCCAAGCTGCTTCATAACTCCTACTAGCATGATATTTATAGCAGCACCAGAGTCTATCATGCAATTCCTCAGCAGATTGTTGTTTATAAGAAATGTAGTGAAAAAAGGATCAACTTGTGGGGGAGTTGTTAATACATCACCCAAACAGACTTCTGGGATATTTACTTTCTCCTACCTATTGACTACTTTAATAACTACTTTATTTTTAGAATTCATTATCAATTAAATAGTACTATATCTGTACTCCTTAATTTTCATCATCTCAAGTAAAGGAATAGATAATTTTACCTAAGATAATGCCTGAGTGAAGTCAAAAGAGGAGCCCTCTACCTTAACAATCTTCTTCTGCTCCAATGTTTCTCCTTTTTTTTCTTCCTTCTCTCTTTTACTAGGCTGATCAAGCTTTTGTATCTCTTTGTGTAATTCCTTCACTTCCTCTTTTTGGACAAGCCCTTGTTCACTCCTATCAGGCTGTCTATTTTCTGCTTTCTTCATAGTTCCTTGTGTCACCTTCTGTTCCTTCATAAAGATTCCCCTAGGAACGCCTTCCTTCTCATTTACTGTTCTGTTTCTCAACTAGTATTTACTCTTTGCCTCCTCAACAGCAGCAACAGTTAGTCTCTCTATTTCATCTTTGGTGAGTCTCCTTATACTGCATTGAGTAGGCACCTCAACAGAATGTGGCTCTATATAATCTTCTTCAAAGTTAGAGAGGACCTGAAGTTCATCCATATGCACATTGTATTTCTGATTTGAAACATCATACTCGTAACCTTCATCTTCTGAAGATGAGTACCTCTCTTCCACATGGTAAAAAGTGTTCAAAGTCAAATACACTTTGTGATCTTCCCCATTGTTTCCCATCAACATTCCCTCTTCTTGCATTCTCTGGGCCACAACACAATAATCTGGGGAATGTGGAATATTACAAGCTTCATAGAAATAATTGTTACTTACCATATAGGTTCCTTTCTTGCTCAATGGATCAGGAGTCTCTTTGTTTCTAGGCCTAGTTGTTATAGGTTTTCCATCCTTCTAGTCTATATTATAGGGCATATCATGCAACCTCGGCCTTTCATTCTTGTATGTATTCTCCTATCAGTACTGATAATTGTTGCTTTGTTGAGGAGCCCTAGGGTTGTATCTTTTACTGACTATCCCAACAGCCTTCCTGTTGTTTCAATTGTCAGTGCTATTTTATGTGCTTTAGCCAGATCTCTTGGGAATCTATTTCTTAGTTCATACCATGTTTTAGGATCAAATGCATTTAAATAAACACTCAATGCTACAGAATTTGGCAACCTTGATCCAAGAGGTACTTTATTCTGCAATTTATTGAATCTTCGGTTGAAATCATAAATTGAATCATTCTAATTTTTTTGAATTCGCATCAATTCATGAAGAGTTGCATCTGGTGCATTTAGATTCTGATATTGCTCTAGGAATCTATCCTGAAATATTTGGAGAGAATTAATTGAGAGTGCTGGCAAGCTGTTGGACCAATCCCTAGCATTTTCAATGAGTGACATCATAAATAGCTTCATGTGTAAATCTTCATATGGCACATCTATGTCTTAGATGAAAACATTGAAATTCCTTAAATGTTCTTCAATAGTAATTGCATTACTCCTTGTAAACTTAGGTAGCAAACTTCTCCAGCTGCCATCCATAGGGTAAGGATATAATTGAAGCACTGCTAAATCAAATTGTCTGATCATTGTTGTGTGCTAGTGAGGGAGAGGATTAGGTGGATACTGATATTGGTACATAGGGTTGTTGTAGTGTGCATTATGTTTTGGGATACAATGCTGATCCTGAGGTGGATGATTTGGCTATTTGTATTGATTCCCTATCTAATTGTAAGGAGCATTTGATTGATTAGAGGGCCCTGCACCATTATCACCCTGCTTATGAGGCGGTACATATATTGGGCAACCAGTCATCTGATTAGTAACTTGGGCCTTCTGCAATTTAGCCTCTAGTTCCTCTATCTTCTTCTCCTATAATTCCAACCGTGCTTTTACCTCCTCAGGAAGCTCATGATCAATAAACTCATTTTGGTTACCTTCCATCTTCTGATCATATTCATGCTGAATTCTGATTCGTTCAGCCTCGAGTTCGGCTCTAAAATTAGCCTGTTTCTAAGGATTGAGAAAAGAGAAAGGATTTCTTTGATCTTCTGAAGTACAAGGCTCTGCACTCGAATTGTTTCTCCATGTATCATAATGATCATATGTTTCACAATGTGCTCTTGATGTTTTATCTTTATCTGTCATGCACATGTCTTCACTTATTCCTTTTCCCTTATCAAGCTTGTCATCTTTGTGTGTCCACTTACTACTATCAGCAAGAGCTCTAGTATGACCTCCCCTATATTAAGATCTTCTTCCATTCATGTTTGCAATGTTCTTGTTAGAGTCGCCACTCACTTCTCAAAAGTGAGAAAATATTTGATATTTCTTATTCCCAACAGAGTTTGTATAAAGTTCCTGACTCTAAGATTAAGGCCCTGATTCTGAATGTATTCCCTAGCAGAGTAGCCAATTTGTTAGCCCTCAAAAATGTAGGTGGAACACCTGAAGAGGCTTCCAATCTCTTGATATGCTTTAGAGTAATAGACAAGGTCAAGAGAACTCAACCTTCTACTCTTCAGGTGCTACTAAACCTAGGCGGGTGTACCTTTCTGAATGAAGCAGACTTGACTTATGGTTATCCTTCTTGTAATGATTTGTCCACAATGGCAGATGCAAGTGAACAAATGAATTCAAGCGCAATAGCAATCTTCTTAATCTAAATCCTAAAATGCTTAATTAACATATATAAAGAATAAATGAATCTTAATGATGAAACTGTAGAGACCAGTGCCTTATTGGGTATGCAGAGTCAAAGGAAATCAAGATGAGCAACACTCTTTGGAAAAAACTCAAATTATCTGGCACACATTCTATTTACAACTTGTATAAACATGCAGTACTGTAACTACTAAGCTCTACTTTAATAATCAATATGAATCTCTCTGATTATTGTGATCAACTAAAAGGATTTAATCTTTGCTCGAAAGAACCAGTCAATTAACCACACAAATACAACAAATGTGCACTGATGAATTGAATATAAACGTGTTACATCAATTTAAACAACCAGAAAGAATCCATCTTGGAGACAACTTAGTAATACTTTCATTAAATTCAACAGATAATTGACACTAGAAATGTGCAGCAACATCAATTGACCTTCATAAATACCTCCATTTTGAAAACATGCATCATAGTCTCTGAGCTGATAAATCTATTATACTATGTCCATCTAATTTTCCTACTATATATCAAATAACTAATAGCTGATGATCCTTTTACAATTAAAAAATGCCTATTTATACACCAGCATCAGAAAAATATATCATATTGAGATCCCATGTCGGCCTATCACTGAATTTGGGCTCATATCATGTCGGCCAGCAACATTTGAATTTTATTAATCAACACTAGAACAGTTGCCAAGACATATCGCAGTCATGCCGAAGGCAATTAAATCACTGTCAGCCCATGCTCAAGCTCTGTGTTTTGCCATGACTTATCAAAGTTGGGGAGATGTCATATAGATTACTTAATGTTTCCCTGAGATGTATTGCTTTGTTCTACATGTATCATTGTAACACTCTGATATCAGGGAGACATCTTATTGGTTATATCTTTGTCTTACCGAAACACCCCGAGCACACTTTAGGACGCCAAGATAAAAACTTTCTCACGCCGATGCAACTGCATCTCGGCGTGAGAAAACAGATCGGCTAGGCTACAAGACCCTACTCTGAAGACCATTGATATGACCCATTCGCACTATTAGTAAGACCAAAGCCATTCACCAAGATATTACATTGATGCCCATTAGTCTTACCGAGATATTCCTTTTGTGTTGGTCAGTGAGACCCTTTGAATTCACTGTGACATCTCCTCGATGCATTTTAGTCTTTCTGAAACATTGTTCCACGTGCAAGTCACTAAGAAATAACCAACCTCACTGAAGCCATTCGATGGAAACCTTTTGTGTAATGTTGGTGAGACCGAAGGTCACTCGCCAAGACATCACCCTGATATTGCTTAGTTCGGCCGATACAACTTCAACTCCTCCCGATATGTATTTTCCTATCGGCGGTCAGCAAGACAAGGTGAGTTCACCAAGACGTTACATTGATGAAAAGAACTTTTTCCAAAACATTCCTTTTGCTGCCGGTCAGTGAGACAATGTGAATTCGTTATGACCTCACACCGAAAACAAAATCTTTTGCTGATGTATCTCCATATATGCTGGTCAGCGAGACATAAAGCACTCAGTGAAACAATATACCAAAGACCAAACTCCTGCAGAAATGTGTATCCCACTCTGTCACCGAAACAAAGTGAAAGTCCTACCGAATGGAACAATAGATGAATTTTGATTGCCATGACATCAGAAATGTCTTGCCGAAAGGCAACACAGATGTTTTATCTAGAAAAATGGATCAGGGAGACCTCAATATTGTCATGCCGATACAAACTACAAATGTGAAATATTCAGTCTAAGATGGATTTTATGGGCCATAAGGGAAAAATTTCATAGTGATATGAAAACAAACCCTTGTGCCTATGATGAGGACTCCTATGGAAACTCAGGGGTATGAAAATTTGTGAAAATATTCAAAAATTTACAATTCCAACACGTCCTTTTTTAGTGGCTTTAGTTTAAGTAAGCTCTCATGAAAAACAAAACTACACTTGTTCTTTTTAGATCCACAAAGAAAAATGTGAGTTCGTTTTAGAGCACCAAATCACAAGTGAAAAAAAATTGTTCAATTGTTAATCCAATAAATAAAATCTATTATTTTGTGATCCTAAAGTTCATTTTAGCATTTTTGCAAGAAATGGAAAGGTTCTTTTTAAGCCCAAATAAAAATTAGTGTTCTAAGAATAAAAAGATAACAAATTCTCAAAATAGTGTTAAACAAACACTAAAGTGTTTAAAAACACTTTGATTTAGTTAGAGATAGCCCTCATGCTCCTTCTCTCTTCAATTTCGATTTCAAATCTACAAACAAGAAAAAAAAATTAGATTCTAGAAAATACAGAAGTTAAAAAACCAAAAAATAGAATATAAATTAATCATAAATCAAAAACACGTGTTAAAAATCAAATTTTCCCTTTTTACTATCTCCCAATGTCGCAACTCATGATCGCATCACAGTTTGTCTTCTGAGTGGTGCTCTCACAGCGTCGCTTACTAGTCAACGACACTCTATGTCGGGACAGAGAGCTCAACTGCATCGCAATTTACGTCCAGTGTTGGAGTTTAATATTTTTTGAAAATTTTTGCAGGTCGGTGAGTCCAGCGGCAGAGTTTAAAATTCAAAAATCTTGGTGGGACAAGTCCAACAGTGCAATTTGTGTTTTAAGCGGTGCCATATAGTGACACTGATGAGCCCACGGTGCCACATCAGCAATGCGGAGCTCCCAGTGTTGGAATTTCCTGTGTGTGAAGAAAAAAGTGAAAATTTCAAGAAAAGATTAGAAATAATGATATCCATCCCTCCTTCTAGCGCCAAATGTGTGAACCCTTTTCCTAGTACCTGCAAAAAAAAATGAGTAAACAAGTTAAACAAGGAATTGCAAGCTAAAACAAGGATTCCCCATGAAATCCATTTACAAACTCAAAATAGGAAAGAAAACAATGAAGAACATAATAAAAACAATGAAATAGCTTGAATCCTAATTTAAATGTGAAAACTCATGATCCCATGGGGGAATTGGTGCCAATTTGATGTGAAAATTGGCCCTTTGCCAATTCCTATGATGCAAGCTTCAAATGTTGAAGAGATTGATCCACTTTGTTGGTGAAGAATGAAGACTCCAAGCCAAAAATCTGCAAAAACCTAGCTATGACTCAATGATAATGGATAAAATTCGAGAGGTATTTGAGCATGGTAACTTTGCTTGGATTGTGGATGATGAAATGAGGATATGAGCTCTTTATTTATAGAATTCCAAGATGGATGAATGTCAAATTTGAGCAATGAGGGAATAACATTCATCCAATGATATGATGCCACTTGTCAAGCTATGAATGGATGATGGATGTGCAAGATTTGGGGTTTGTGCCAATAAATGCATAATATTTGAATTTCAAATTTGTTGAAATGACATGCAAGAGGGAAGGGAAAATGCAATAAATGCCACTTGGCTCAAGGCAAAGGACATGTAAGATGAATTTAAATGCCTTGTTGGATGTACATGTTGACTTGGAATTTTTGAATTCAAATTGAGAGAATATTCCAAAAGATGCCTTGTGAGGAAAATAGGGATTTAATAAATGAATTAAATCTATTTTCATGTGAAACTTGCATTATCTATAGGATGGGACATGAGATGAGATTAAATTAATCAAAGGGTTAATTAATTTAATAGGAGAGGTTAGATGATGTGACTTATTTGACTTAGATTTATAGATTTATTTAAATCAAATAAGAGAGGAGTATGATAAGAGGCTAATTAAATAAGGATTTTGATTTATTTAATTAAAAGAGATGGTGTTAGATTAAATAAAATAAGGTTTTAATTTATTTAATTTAATGGATAGACTTTAGAGATTTAATCAAATAAATTGATTATTTAATTAAATAGGGATAATTAGATCAGATGAATTGATTTAATTAACAAAAGAGATGACTTAACTAGATAAAATGATTTATTTAATTAAGGGATGAAAGTTGATGAATTTAATTAGATAAGGGAATTTGATTAAATGGTTAGACTGAAGGATGATTTAGGAAGAAACGATGTTAGTAAGTCAGGATCAGATGCACGATGTCAATCAGTATATTTTACGTGTCTACACTAATGCTGATTGGCAAGGAGATATGAATGACAAGAAAAGTACTAGTGGTGGAGCATTTTTCTTGGGAAAGAAGTTGATTTCATGGTTATGCAAAGAGAAGAATGCTATTTCTCTATCTATTGTAGAGGCAAAATACATTGTTGCTATTAATAATTGTACTCAAGTACTATGGATGAAACAGATGTTGAAGGATATCAGAATTGTGTATTATGAGCCTATTGCTATATTTTGTGATAACTCAAGTGCTATTAACATTTCTAAGAATCTAGTGTTGCATTCCAAGACCAAGCATATATCTATCAAGTTTCACTTTTTGCGAGAGAAAGTAAGTGAAAAGGAAGTTAGATTGGAGTATGTGCCTACTAAGGAGCAGATTGCAGACATATTTACCAAGACATTGCCAAAGGATACTTTTGAGTGTGTCAGAGGGAAGTTAGGGGTGATTACCCCTCCTAATCAAAACTAAGGATGCATTGATTTGCATCAATTTGTGCATTTCATGATCATATTTTGATCTGGATTGATGTTGTGGTGCATGCTACTCAAGGGGAGTAGTTAGATGTTCAGAGCTTGTATAGAAGAAATATTTTCCATTGATGTCAAAGGGGTAGAAGAGATGTGAAAAATCTTTGTGGGGAGAAGAGTTGAGGAAAGAAGAATCAAAACCTAAGGGGGAGTAAGCGCAGTTTTGTTGATGGTATTTTTCACATCATGTGTTTCCATTAATGCCAAAGGGGGAGATTGTTGGATGTTGTGTTGTGTTGTTGATATGTGGTTTTCATTGATGTCAACACTATTAGCATTATTGTATTAGAAGCTACATATGTTAAGGATATTGAGAAAATTGTAATAAGAAGTGCTACAGGTTGTCAGTGGTGAAGTGAAGTTCTCTTTGTCAGTGTGATTAGTATGTTGTTGTTCAGAGGTTGTGTACTAAAATGTTTCTTGTTGAGTATATCTAGTTTATCCACATCAAGTTTCAGAGATCCATGTGAAGATTTGATCAAGTTATGAAGATTTGTACTCTGATAGTTTTTCTGTTACTTCAATTTGTGTTCCTGAATGAAGATCATGTGATTCTAGTAAGTTCAATTGCTACAGATGCTTCTCTAATGTTTCATGATGCTTTTGGATGTTTCTAGTTCATTCTCTATCTATGTTACACATCCACATTGATCGTTGTGCTTGTGATCCGATATTTTCTCTTGCATGTTCATGTTTTTCATGTTCTTGGCTGACAAGGTGTTGAAGTGTGTTGTGGATCTTCAAGGAGTAATTAATTGAAGCGGTTCATGTTTTAGGATGTTTTTTTTGGTCTTCACTATGTTGTGGCCAACCTTGGTTGATTCACATGAATAATATTTATTGATTTGGGCCGACTGTTAATATTTATTTTGTTATTTCTTTGGAGTCGGCTTATAGCGATATAATTTCTTGTTGTAGTTATATATAAGAGCGATTGTCTTATCATTTGAAGGCATGTGTGTATTTATGCTTGTGTGTGTGCAAAGAGTAAGAGTGTGTGAATAAATTTTAGATCATTCGAAGGCAGAGCAGAGAGTGAAGAAGAGTGAAGAAGAGTGAAGAAGAGTAAAGAAGAATGAAGAAGTGTTCATGTGCTTAACTGGAACTATAACCAAGCATTAGCAGATGCTACTTTTCTTAGTTCAAAGTCTGATGGATTTAATCATAACCTTTCCATAAGATACTGTGTCTTCCTTTGGGCAGTAAGCATATTTTGTATTTGAGTAGTGAGCTCTAGGTAGTGTGCCTAAATGCATGTGCATTCCCCATTTATATTCTCTTATACTTTTAACAATGTATAATCTTGTGGACTGACCTCCACTATGGTTTTTCCCCTAACAAGGTTTCCACATAAAAATCTTGGTGTTATGTGTGATTCTAATGTGTTGTTCATTTATGATTTCATGATTAATGTTCAAATTTGAGAATAGGGTTAATAAGTTGAATAAGTCTAAAATTTGGTGACAACTAATTCACCCCCCCTCTCTGTTGTCTGCCCTTGAGTTTCCAACACGGACCCTTAGGAAAACTTTAACTTTTAACTTTAACTCAACATTGTTACCCGGTGCCTGGTACCTGATACTTCAACTTCTACAAATAAATTTTCCTGGACCT
Organism: Sequoia sempervirens; assembly: GCA_007258455.2. Taxonomy (NCBI): domain Eukaryota; kingdom Viridiplantae; phylum Streptophyta; class Pinopsida; order Cupressales; family Cupressaceae; genus Sequoia; species Sequoia sempervirens. The sequence continues at coordinate 43,723,815 of VDFB02047397.1, read as the reverse complement.
TGGATTTCATCGAAACCTCCATGCTTTTTCGGACCTTTGTTCCCAGACCGAAACACTTCATATGAAACCTTGCATTAATATTTTCACATTTTTTGCTTCGCGATACCCGGTACACTCAAATCACAAAGTACTCCAAAATTTCCTTTTTGACTTTAACTTCTAGTGATCTCTTCAACTAGCTAGCACTTGCCATAAATTTAGTTTTCACTTGGGTCCCCAAGTCTTACAGTCTTGGAGCATGTTGTGAGACCACACAACAACTTGCAACCAATAAAACCAAATTTAAAAGAAACTCAGGATTAAATCACCCGCTAAAAATTATCTTATACATATTTTCAAATAATAACTCCTTACCTTTACCTAGATTCTGACATAAAGACAGTATAATTTCTTTGGAAAGTATCAATGTGTGCTTTGATTAATTCCAGTTTCTAGAACTTAGTGAAAAAATTAGTTCATTGACATTGAACTACATAATTTAGTAATCCTCCAAAGCTGACCATGGATAGAGCCTTGTTTCTAGTCAAGCATCCATAGCCCCGACAAGGTTATCTCTATAATTCCCCCAAACATATCTCTACTACCAGTCAGGCATCCATAGCCCCAATAGAGATATTTGGATAGCCTAAAGAGTTGAATTTTTTCTCTTTTTTATATTTCATTTGATATTCATTTTTTTCTTTTGATATTTCAATGTAATCCCATTTGCTTCAACTTGTAGGAAATGAAGCCCGCTATTAGGTTAGGAATTACAGTGGTAGCAAAGGTTACCTTTTGATTTTTCATTCAATGCAAATCCCTTCATCATTTCACTAATTCCAAAAACTCATTTAGTTATTCCTTGTAGGTGTGACTTTCCAGCTAAATTTTACCACCCTTATGCCAAATCCCAACTAACTACAATTTGCTATTTGTTAAAAAATATACATAAGTTAAAATTTAGCAGCAAGTCATCTAATCACCAAATTAAATCTAAATTTAGAGTTACTAGTTACCACCCTTCGATTTTATTTTTTTATATGGCAACTACTAAAATACTTGGCTAGCAATTTTGATTTGATGGTGTTGCACCACATTAATGTATCAGAGTTGTCATGATGACACTTAATACTGACCATAATACTCCGCATTTAATTCACATGCCTTAACATGCACGTATTATTTCTTTTCAATTTCTAGGTGCTGATGTGTGCTGCCTTATCAGCTTGATTTTACTTCCTGTGTTGCATACATGGACACCTTCATAATTAATACGGCTCAATAAAACATAATGAAATGAACACCATTAATTTTGAAATCTTCAATTTTCTCAATTCGTGATCTTCATACTGGAAAACTTCGAAGCAATGGCCACCAATTTTGTGAGAATTAATTAGATTTAAAATTTCACTTTGAAGAAACGTGTCTAATTGCTGCCTCAACTTGAATTTTCCAAGACTTTGATTGAGGTAACTATGTACCACAAATTTCTCATGATTTTTTATAAATTTTGCACTTCTCTTTCAAATTCTTCACATATTTTTTTTTCTCAATTATTGTTTAGCTTTTCCGCTCTGCTTATGCTTTCTTGCTTCTAGGCCATGGACACTCCAATTTTCCTGACTTGTGTTGGCTGCCAAAATGGCTTCATGGGTCACATTACTACCCAGTGGCTTAATAAGGTTTTTTTCTTAGGACTCCCAGCTTCACTGAACCAAATTTGTGCCTGATTCTTGAGGAAAATTTTCTAGAATCTAGAGCATATTACCAGCTAAATTCGGACTTGGCTTCACAGTTCATAGCCTTGCTCCTAGATCTTGGGATTTCTGTTGAAGAAGTTTGCATGATTACAAGCATGATAGTGTGACCTGATTTCTTGGGGAATTTGGACTATATCCTATCCATTGCACACCCAGCCATTAGAATTCCCTTTGCTGATGACATTCCTTGGTTCCTAGAATGAGGAGAATTATTTCCTTTTTGTCTATTTCTAATTGATCTCCATACCCTTGACTTTGATTCTCACCAAGACAATGCTTATTGGGATATACTACTCTTGTAGATGAAGCGTTCCAGATTGACTGAATGACCACGCTGTTGTTGCAATTTGACTCTTTCCTTTTTTCTCTTTTTGCACTTTTACAATGAGAAATTTTGTATTTTCATGTATATACGAAGTATACACACACACACACACATATATATATGAAAAAATATATTTTCATACTTTAAGCATGTATTTATTGTGCATGGTTTCATTTCTTCATTTCACAGTGCAATATTTTTAGAATATTTCAATTTATACTCATGTGTGTGTTAAATTAAATATAATTTGTTAATTCCAAGAACAAACTAGAAAGAAAAAAACAAACCCTATGAAAACAAACTAATCTAACTAACCAAAATTTACCCTAACAAATGATTAACCCTAACTAAGTAATTTACTTTAATCTCTATCACTATCTTCATAGTAGTTTTTATATGAATTACAACAGGCTTGTCTTTAAATTTACTTGAATAGACTTCAAATCTCCTACTCTAACAATGAATTATCTTAATTTTTCCGCATTTAACAAACATGAATTCAAATGCATACTTACCAAAAAGTTGGCTCATATGTATGAAAATGACCTCGTTAAAAGTTGATTGCACACACCTTTGTTGATTCCTCCATACTCTACCTTCTTCTAGTCTCAGTTCATGGTTTTCTTCTTCTCTTTGTTCGGCTCCATGAATTACTGTGTTCATTTCTTGATTCTCCTCCTCTTCGAGTCTTTGTACCTATCTTCACTTTTAACTTCTTTAGACCAAGCAGTAACAAAATTTACATTATCATTAGAGAGAGGAAAAGTAAAAACACCATATTTTGTATTCTGCATGAAATCAAGAAAATTTCCCTTTTAAATCATGGATTTTTAGTTTGGAGCGAAAAGCATGTGTCTCCCGCTTGATTTTCCCACTTTTTCTCTACATTGTCATCTTCCATGTGTGAAAAGGTCGATGACTCATCACTTTTGTTTTCTCATTTTTGGTGCACTATTTCCAAGTCTTGACGTTATTTCCTTTTTCCTTGCAAAATCCTAGGATTTTACTCATGACAATTGTAGTTAATAAACCAATTAGATTTAGCAGTTAATTTTTCAGTGTTTTCAACTTCACTAGGGTTATGAAATTTCTCGGAATTCAAAATTCTACTCAATAACAATTCCTTTCTTTTAGCAGTTAAAACCTCTCCAGTTAATGGAATTATGTTATGCATGGCCAAACATACCCTAGTTAGAAAATTTTCACAATCTAGCTCACCATGGTTAGTTGTATCATGAATTCTACACTACATGACCCTAATAAAGGTGAATACACTAAAAATATGTAGTCTCCAATTAAGGATTTCTCAGAGCTTATCAACTTCCATTTTCATACTACCAACTTGCATAGACTATCATCTTAGAAGAAACTCTCAAACCCATAGCCAATACAACAATATCAATCACAAATAAAGTTGGAGAAAGATATGACCCTCCTTCTAGCACTAGTTCCTATTGATCACAATGTTATTCACACACCAATAGTGCAGATAAAATCCTCACAAAAAAACTATGGGAACCTATCTTTACTTGAAAGACTCAACCAGGACAACCTAAATCTTAGGTTGATAGCTTAATCCCAAGGCTCATTTATGTCAGGTCTTGACCATACTAAGTTCGCATCAGGGTTCATTGTGATAATGTTGTTAATCATGAGGGGTAAATAGTTACTGCTGGTTCTCAAAGGAATCATAAATTTCAATAAAAGATATTCTTGATGTGGTCATTAGAAAATTTTATGAAATCAATAGATTTGCAATAACATTTTGAAAAATTTAAAAAACTTTTCTATCACTTAAGTAAATTTAGCTTTAAGCATTCAACAATATTATGGAAACGAAAGATTTGGAATAAATTTTCTATTCATTTATCTCTTTTTTGGAACATTTTCTGAAATTTAACATCTATTCTAAAATAAAGCATAAAAAATACTTGAAAGGTAAAATTGCTTCCAGCTATTATCTATGCATGCCCAAAGAATTAACCAAAGCAAAGAAAACCACTCGATACTTCACTAGATTGCTTCATAGCTAGGTATAGAATGATGTGATATTTTAAAGAAAGGGAGGTTTATATGGGCACCAGGTAGGTTCTATATGCACCCTTAAATGACACAACATATAGTATTATCTAGCTGAACAAACAACTAGCTACAAAAGATTTCATACCAAGTGGTAGTACAAAAATTAGCTTTGATATTGATTATCTTCTATGTGCATACAAGTTTTTAATCTGGAATGATTTAGAAAGTGGTAAAAAAGAACAAAACTTAAAGAATTTTTGGCTCCTCTAACATCCACAAATTCAGATTTTAACTTGAAATGAGACATCTCTTGTCCTTTTATAAGAAAAAGTCATAGGGAAGATAAGACAAAAACATGAGACGAAATCCAAGGGATGAATCACAATAAGGCATGTGGAATATGACAATAGGTAGGAGAATTGTTGATGAAGTTAATGGATGTCAACCTTGTTCAGCAACAAACCCATTAACGTGAATTAGGGTTCCATTTTGAAACAAAACAAACCCGCCAAACAATATGTAGGAACTTCCTATACATTCAAAATGGTTAAGTGAACCCTCTATTCCTACATTTAGATTCAGACTCAGACAAAATGCTCCCAAAATTGAATAACCTTGGGACTAAGCACACTCCATCATCGCATGTGTAATACCAAGGCTTTTGGTTTCCCAGTACTTGGTGCTTTTGCACAATGAACTTTGTCCTCGCATGAGCTTCTAGAGTGTACTTTCAAACCTAGTAACACCATCAGATTTTCTTGCAACCTAATTTTTCCTAACTGTCCATACTCGAATGTTGCATCACAATCTACTTCTCCTAGAAACATAAATTCCACACATTAAATCCCTTTTAAAACATTCATTAAACTCATGAAAACAAAACCATTATTAATAAATCATTGTTTTAAACACATCATAAATATCACACTTTTAAAATCATATTCTCATGTAATTATCTTCTTTTAGTTGGGTTACCAGACCTTTGAACCCTTGAGAAAACTTTAACTTTTAACTTTAACTCAACATTGTTACCTGGTGCCTAGTACTCGATACTTCAGCTTTTACCAATAAATTTTCCTGGACCCTAAATTTCTCTGGAACCTCCATACTTTCCTAGACCTTTTTTCCAAGACCAAAACAATTCACATGAAACCTTGCATTAATATTTTCACATTTTTGGCTTCTTGACACCTAGTACACTTGAATCAAGAAGTACTCCAAAAATTCCTTTTTGACTTTAACTTTTGGTAATCTCTTCAACTAGCCTGCACCTGCCATAAATGTTAATTTTCTCTTGGGTCCACAAGTCTTACAGTCTTGGGGCATGTTGTGAGACCACACAACAAGCCCCCTCTATAGAGTTGAGCCCCATGTAGGAGTCTTGGTCCCCATATGGGAGACCCCTTTTATATTCTTTTTTTATTTAAATAAAATAAAGAAATAGAACATATAGTTACCTTATGGGAAAGAGCATGAGAGAAATGAAAAGAAAAGAAAATAGATCATTTCCTCTTTGAATAGACAATGAGAGTAAAACAAGCTTTATAAGAATCCTTATGGATTTATGGTTTTATTAGTTTCCCTAAAATCTAATGGATAAGATTAAAATAAATTCAATGGTTAAGATTGTGTGCACATTCATTTCAATATAATTCATTATTACTTTAATTAATCTTATTTAATTAGTAAATATGTTTGTGGTGGGAAAAATGCAACTAGGAAGCCTCACTTTAAATTGTAATTTAAAGTCACTTTTGAAATATTTAATAAAGTAATGTTTAAAATTAATTTTAAATTTAAATGAGACTTAATGAATTAATTTGCTTCATTTAGACTTGATTAAAACTAAAGATATACCTAAGCTATAAAACCTTTGTAAATTTATTATTAATTAAATATCCTTGGAGTAAATCAAGTGTGAAGTAGTGTTGTAAATTAAAGTTGTATTTAAAAATTAATTGATTTAATAGGATTTATGCCACACCCTTAATAGTGGTGTACATCAGGTTATGAATAGTTAGCTTATGGCTATCTTAAATCCTAATTAAGTCATATCATCATTATTATATTGTTATTTAGTTGATTAGGCTGGCCTTGGCTTTATATAGGGTTATCTAAGTCAACCTAGGTTATATCCTAGGCATAAATAGGTATATATAGGAGGTTGTGAGTCTTATTTCATCATCATATTATGAATTGTGTTCTCATTGGAGATATTAAGAGGTTTTACTCCTTGAAGTGGCTTGTTATTCTTAGTTATTATCAATTATTTGTAGCATATTTCATATCATATTCTTCTATTGTGCAAGTTATTTCATTACAAGTGGTATTAGAGCATGATCTTGGCAATGTAGAGGCAAGGTATTTTCTCAATATTGGAGGCAATTTTGGGAAGAGAATATCTTTCATATTTTGGAGAATTTATTTCTAATTTTTTAGACAGTTTTTGAAGACCATATTAGATAAGATACATTCCAAATTTTAGAGGAATTGGAGCATAACTAAGTGAATTATTGTAGAATTGGGGTTTCGACACAATTTTCTTGGAAGATGAATATCTCTTAAATCCTAAAGAATTAGAGCCTGATTTTTAGTGTGTTTTTGAATAAATAACAGAGGAGCATAATTTGGAAAAATTGAAGTAGAAATTATTGAGTTATTGCAAAATTAGGGTTTCCAAAAAAAATTCTCTCAAGGTTACAAATCTACTAATTTCTTGGAGTTTTTTTTGGGTAAGTTATTTTTTGGTCCTAGTAAGTTACAGTAAATTTTTTAGAGAATTTAAGTTTCATTTGTGTGATTTATTTTAAAATTACTAGTTTCCATCATGACATGCCCTACAACAAGGGGCAAAAATAATGTTGTCACACCAACGAAGATTTCTGACAAGGATGGGGTAACAATAGAGGATATTAATCCCAATGAGGAAATTAGTAAGGTCAAGGAAGAAATTTCCTCAGTGAAGATGCATATGTGTGACCTAAGAGGATATATATCAGACATACGAAGCATGTTAAGCACCTCTATGAATGAACCAAGAAAGGAGTTCTCAAGCAACAAAGGTGAAACTTTTAGGTCAGCTAATCTTGACCCAAATTTTAATACTTATATGGGATCTAGGAATTTCATTCCAAAGGTGGATATGTGCAAGTTTGATGGTAAGGATCCTCTAACATGGATAAACCAAATGAATATTTTTTTTGAAGTACATCAAGTCCCAAATGGACAAAAGGTCACGATGGCCTCCCTATATCTAGAACTAGATCAATTCATTTGGTATCATTGTCTTTGTACTCATTGAAGGAAAAAGGGCCTCACTTCTCATGATTAGTTTTTATGGAGGAACTCCAAGCACAATATAGCAATAACATTTGTGATAGACAACTTCTTTAGCTAGCTTGCTAAACTTCAACAAACAAGATTCATTCAAGATTATATTCAATGATTCCAAATTCTATCCTTAAGAGTGGATATAATTACAAAGGTGAACTTGAATGATTTATTCTTGGGTGGTCTCAAGGATCACATTCAACATGAGGTACGCATGTTTAGTCGTAGCTCTATAAATGAGTCTTTTATCTTAGCACATAGGGTAGAGGAGAATTATTTGATTCCTAAGAAGCAAGGGGCTAATGTGACAAGAGAGAAAGGATATTCAACACCTTCTCTTCCTCAACCTACTAGGTTGACTCCATAACAAATTGGGGAGAAAAGAGAAAAAGGGTTGTGTTTCAATTGTGATAGAAAATACAGTCGAGGACATAAATGTAGTGATAAGAAATTGTTCTATATTGAAGGTCCAATTGAGGAAGAAGAGGAGGAACCCATATTGGAGGATGAAAGGGAGTCAAATGAGGAATCACATGATTCCAAACCAATGATTTCTTTTCATGCACTCTCAAGTTGTAGTGCTCCACCAAATCTCAAGGAGGTGGGTTTCTTAGAGCAATAGAAAGTAATAGTGTTGATTGAATCTTTTAGTACTCAATTTCATCAACAAAAAGGTAGTTACTCATCTAAATTGTTTTATATATCTAGCTCTAGAGTTTTAGGTCTTGATTACAGATGGTGGTACTACTAGTTTCTCTAGAAAATTCCATAGCATTAAGTTATCAATGGGAGATTATCACCTTGATAGCACAATGTATGCTATCTCCATGGGTGCAAAAAATATTATTTTGGGAGTACAATGGCTTACTACATTGGAAACAATTGAAATGAACTTCCAAGAACTATTCATGAGATTTCAATTAGAAGGAAAGGTAGTAGAGCTAAGGGGATTAAAGGAAAATTCCCCACAAATGATAAGCTCTCATTAAATGCAAAAGTTTTTTAAGAAAGGAGTTCATGGATTTGTAGCCTAGTTATGTTCATTAGAAGTCTCTCAATCTAATGCTCCTACTCATCCATATTTACAAGCAATAATTAATCGTCACTTAGTGGTTCTTGGAGATATTCCTAAAGTACTTCCTCCTAAGAGGGGTCATGATCATGCCATACAACTAGTTCTAGGGATCCAACCACTAAACATTAGGCCTTATAGGTATCCAAAAATACAAAAAAGTGAGATAGAAAAAATTGTTGAGGAGATGCTAGAGGTGGGAATTATTAGGCATAGCCAAAGTGCTTACTCATCTATGGTGATGTTACATAATAAGGATGAAACTTGGTGCATTTTTTCAGACTATTGATTTATCAACATGAATACCATTAAAGATAAGTTTCCTATTCCAATCATTGATTATTTGCTAGATGAATTGAATGGAGCTATGCATTTTACCAAGTTATATCTTAGATCTGGTTATCACCAAATTCAGAATAAGGAAGAAGATATTTATAAGAAAAAAATTCAAACTCATGAGGGTCATTATGAATTTTTGGTGATGTCATTTGGTCTTACCAATGCACCATCTACATTCTAAAGTTTGATGAATTCCAATTTTAAGAAATTCTTGAAGAAGTTTGTATTAGTGTTCTTTGATGATATATTGATTTATAGAAAGACATGGGAATAACACTTGTAGCATGTATATTAAGCATTATAAATACTCAAAGATTATCAAATCTATGCTAAGACATCCAAGTTTGTTTTTTGTCTTAAGGAGGTGGAGTATTTGTGACACATAGTTTCACATGAAGGAGTAAAGGTGGACCCTAACAAAATTAAGGCTATCATGGAATGGACTTTTCTAAAAACCATTAAGAAATTGAGGGGTTTTTTGGGACTGACGAGATACTATAGAATATTTGTGAATAATTATGGTCGTATAGTAGCACCTCTCATAGCTTTATTGAAGAAGGATTATTTTTATTGGAATGAGTCTGATAATGCAGCGTTTGAGAGATTGAAAGAGGATATGTGTACAACTCCCGTGCTTGCCACTCTAGACTTCACCAAGGAATTTATTATGGAATGTGATGCTTCAAGAAATGGTATAGGAGTAGTAATCATGTGGGAGGGTTGACCAATTTCTTTTAAGAGTCATCAATTAAAGGGTAAGAATCAACTCAAACAAATTTATGAGAAGGAAATACTAGCGATTCTTCATGTAATTAAATAATGGAGGCCTTATCTAATGAGTAGACACTTCAAGGTTAAGATAGATCATGATAGCCTAAAATAGTTTTTGGAACAAATATTATCTTCTAAAGAGAAACAAAATTGGGTCACTAAGATGTTGGGATATGAATTTGAGATTGTATATAAGAAAGGGAAGGATAATATTGTGGTTGATGCACTTTATAGGAAGGATGAGAAGATGAAGACTTATTGTGTTCCCTTTCAATATTACAGGAAAATTGGGTGGAGGAAGCCAAAGTAGAGTGGAAAAATGATGTTGCGACAAGTATTCTCATCCAACAATTAAAGAGTGATCCTAGTAGTTTAGATAAGTTTTGTTGGAAGGCAGATACTTTTTGGTATAAAGATTATTTGTATCTCAGCAAGAATTCCACTCTTAAACACAAGATTCTCACAGAACTACATGAGTCTCCAGTTGGTGGTCATATAGGATTTTTTAAGACATCTCATCAGGTCAAGCAAGATTTCTTTTGGGAAGGGCTAAAAGGTGATGTTGAAGAATTTGTCGCTAAATGTTTGGTTTGTCAAAGGAATAAAGGGGAGACAATTAAGACACTAGGTCTCTTGCAACCCTTATCTATTCCTAGCCAACATTGGGAAGAGGTATCCATGGACTTCATCACAAGGATTCCCAAATCTAAAGGTCATAATTTCATCATGGTAGTAGTTGATTTTCTCACTAAATATGCACATTTCATTGCATTATCACATCCTTTTACAATAATTGTAGTGCCAAAATATTTTTTCAGATTATGCAAAAGCTACATGGTACACCTAAGTTTATTGTCATTGACCATGATCCTATCTTTACTAGTCACTTTTGGAAAGATTTATTCTCATGTTTGGGTACTCAATTGGCTCATAGCTCTTCATACCACCCTCAATCATATGGGGAAACTAAGTTTGTTAATAATTTTTTAGAATGATATCTACATTGTTTTACTTTAAAGAAACAATCCCAATGAGTAGATTGGCTACCACTAGTAGAATTGTGGTATAACATTTATTTTCATAGCTCATAGAAAATGTCTCCATTTTTGGCACTATATGGATATCATCCTCCTTCCATCACATCATCATTGAAGGTGTCACCAAGAGTTTAGGAAGTAGAAAGCCACTTGCTTCATCAACAACAGGTGCTTTCAGGACTGAAGGAGAATTTAGCCATGGCACAAAATTGAATGAAGCAATAGGCAAACCAACATTGTAGTGAAAGAATTTTTGAAGTTGGGGATTGGGTCTTCTTGAGATTGCAGCCTTATAAGAAAATCTCATTGAAGCAACAAAATAATAATAATAAGTTGTCTCCAAGGTATTATGGCCCATACCAAATCATGCAAAAGATCGGTAATGTTTCCTACAAGCTAGAGTTGCCACCAAAAACAAAGATACATCCAATTTTTCATGTTTCTTGTTTGAAGAAGGTAATTGGGAATAATATTCCAACTCAAATAGTACTACAAGAGCTTGATGAGGAAGGAAGAATCATTTTGGAACCAGAGTGCACTCATGAAAGATGCATGAAGAAGCTAAGGAATAGATATCTCAGTATGTATCTCATCCAATGGAAGAATTTACTAGTTCATGATGCCACATGGGAAGACAAGGAGTTCATTCAAAAGAATCCACACTTGATTAGAATTGAGGACAATGCTTCTTTGAAGAGGGAGGCATGCTATGCCTTTAATATTGGTGTGCATCGGTTTATGAATAGTCAACTTGAAGCTATCTTAACTCCTAATTAAGTCATATTATCATTATTATATTGTTATTTAGTTGATTAGGTCAGCCTTGGCCTTATATAGGGTTATCTAAGTTGTCTTGGGTGATATCCTAGGAATAAATAGGTATATATAGGAGGTTGCAAATCTTATTCCATTATCATATTGTGAATTGTGTTCTCATTGGAGATATTAGGAGGTTTTCCCCCTCGAAGTGGCTTGTAATTCTCAGTTATTATTAAGTATTTGTAGCATATTTCATATCTTATTCTTCTATTGTCCAAGCTGTTTCATTACAATTTAACTCTATAACATCAATTAATAAAATGTAACAATAGCCCCAATGGGAGGAAGAAATTTGAGAAAAAAAATTCAACATCATTGCAAGAAGGATCACATAAAAATTTAGAATCATATAAAACAACAATGATTAAAATCAACACATAAAATTTTATCATCATATCAATTACGTAAACCATTAATACAAACTTTATGTATAAGTCAATAAATAATGTTGCTAATTGAGTTGCACATACCTTTATGATTATGATTTGAGATATCTCCACATCCCTTCTTGTTCTAGTTGTGGTGGGGTGCAAAATCATCCCAACCAAAGTTGATTCAAACCCTATCCACCCCTCCAAGTAGATTAAGTTTCTTGTGGTGAGAGAGAGAGAATTGTCATACAATCCCTTATGCTATGTGTAAAATTGTCTTCCTAGTGACCCTCTTCCCAAGGTACACCTATCTATGGTAAAATTATAATTCCTTTTTCAACAACTATAAGGATACATAGGGAGTTAGTTATACCTACTTGAGCTTGTTGGGAATCCACCTCCCTATTGTCCATCTATTGGCTAAGAAAATAAGGGTAACCATTATTTGAATGGAATACTCCTAGACTATTGTCCATCCCAAGCATAGTACCACCCATAGACCACCATCCATCTCAAGAATAGTACTACCCCTAGACTATTTTCCATCTCAAGCATAGTATTGTCCCTAGTCTATTGTCCACCTTGAGCATAGTACTGCTCCTAGACTACCATCTATTTGGAGCATAGTAATAAACCTTAGCTCATGCTTAGAATTGGACTAGAAGTGGGTTCCAAACTCAAGATCAGTAGGTTCCAATCTCAGTTGCATCTGTGTATGGCACTACTAGTTATTTCATTAAGAGAAATACATACTCTTAGACTCCTTATAGTAGAGGGTAAGATAAATCCTCATCCCATTGTAAAGGATACCCTAATTCATTCTATCCTTCACGAATAATTTTAAGACATGAACTTGTAAGGGATGCATTCTAATAATACCACCAAATTATTCATTTAACTAAGAAGACTGCCCTATCAATCAATTGATCATAATAGCTATAAAAATTAATATGGATGGTTTTCCTATCAACCAATAGAGAGAGTGATATTGAGAAAATTTTATATAGATCCAAAATCTAGCATATTTTCATTTATTTGTACATATTTGACCAGAGCCTTTATTTAAGAAAATTAGTCCACTAAGTCAATAAAGGAATGAGATAATTTATTCTTTGTATCAAAATTTTGACCATCACTATTGTTAAGAAAAATTAGTCCATTAAAGTCTACAGGAAACATTATTCAAGAGTGATTTATTGTGTTGTTCAACAAAGATAAGTACTGAATAATATTCCAATGAAGTTGACAAAGTCCTATGGGTCTAAACAACCCAACAATCTAAAACTTAAATGGAAACCATTAAAATTCTACTCAACAAGCTATCACATTTGAACTAATACTTCTATCAACACTCTAACACCTATGGCTACTCAAAGAGTAGTTATTTCAATATAGGAGACTTACTGATGCAATGCTAGGGGTCCATAATTACAAATTTGTCAATAATAAGTTTCCCTCTTCCCAATTTTACCATTCTTCAAGGCGACTCTCCTTCACAAAGAAAATTTTTATTTACCAACACACAAACCCATAATCAGGTTATCCATCACCTTTAGTCTCCTTATGAACACTTAATCAACCTAGAAAAACACCTTCACAAGTCTGCCCTTACATATTTTGACCATTCCTTCATTGAAACCAAACTCCTAGTAACCATGCCATTATAAACTATCAAACATAACCCCTGATCCAAACCCAAAATCCGCACTATAAGGGGATTTTGAGACACCTTTTAAATCATTTTGAAACATGAAAAAGAATGAGAGAAATTTGTTTTGTAACAACACCATTAAAATATGATTGTCCCCTACCCTCTAGGCCTATTTAGGCTTCCTGAAACAATTAAAAACTTGCCATCCTAGAAACCATTTGAGACACACTGATCTTCATCATAGTTTTAGAGACTTCCATGGAACTTCAATAAATATCCATCCACAGGAATTTCTAAGCCCATTCCATCCAAAGAATACAAACCAAAATTGAACACAACCTTAACCAAGACTGTCAATTCTGCTAGAACAGGGTAGTAGGCTAATAGGCCTCCACACATTTAGTTCCATCCAATCCCAACTCTCATAAAATTCATAAATTTCAACTCAAAACATTTACACTATTTGTGACACTAGTTTGTACAAAAAAGCATTCAAACCCTTAATCTTTTTTTACCAGTCTGCCATGGAAAACATAGTCATAACCATTTACAAGATACATGCTCCAATCTTGGCTATTATTGACTAAACCCCAATTGAAAAGGGACCTCATACACCTTGACACTATTCTCACCACTTCCCCTCAAGATGGATCTTAAATTCAACATCAAAACATCAAAAGCCTTTGTTCATTCCACTATATCAGTCAAAACATGGTTAAATACAGTCTTAGGGCATCATAAAGTCAAAATCAAATCATATCTTCACAACCTGAAAACTTGGGACATGAAATTATAGACATTGATGAAACTTTTCACAAGTTTTTAGCCTTTTCCATCAGATACAAAAGGAGTAATGCAATTTCTTTTAACACTATTTACCCTAACAAGGGTTCTGACCCGTTTTTAGAAAATAAGCAATATCTCCCTCAAATTTGCATGGAATTGAATGAAACAAAAAGGAAAATGTAGTAGACTCTTAGATTTACCAAACCAAATGACTGACCCTCAAAAAAATTGTTGTATGGGGCTATATAGTGCTCAATAACACATATTTACTAGTCAAAACTCATAAATTTGCATATAAAAAGAGGCTCCATTAATGATTATTCATTATTTGCACCCCTATCACCTCTTGATAAAGGTTATTCATCATTTTAAAGGTTCCCAACTCCATATAAAATTACTACAACTAACTTAACTAACCTTCTAACTCTCTAACTTGTCATTTGTCAATTTTGCACTTTATCTTGACAACAATTTTACAAGATTTTTCCTTTTTTGCACTTTTGAATCCCTCAATTCCTAAAAACAATAAAATTAACTAATTACATGATAAAATGGTCCTACAAGACCTTATTATAATAAAAAAACACCAAAACCCTATTGTGGACCTCTTTTGACAACATTTTTTCAATTTTTACAAATTGGAAACAATGACCATACAACCTATCTAAAAATTCATCAAATGACTCAAAAACATCATGATGGTCTTGAAAGACCTTATTAAATGACCCCTAACCACTCTTTAAACACTTAGTTACATGTTGGCCTCATGGAGGCATATAGTCCATCAAGTGCTCTTGCACCACTTACAGTAAACCTAACATATGCATAAATATTAGTATTACATTTCCAAATCTACATATGCAAGAAAATTATTAATAATTATTCTTTTATATATTTATAATTGTGGCATGTATGGACACATATTTAAAGGAAACATTTAGTGGGTCAAGAGGCTCATTTAACCGCATATATATATATATATTCTAACTTTATTTTTTGTTTGCTTAATCTTCTGCTCACACCTAAATAGTGAAATACTTCAAGAGTCTTCCCCAATGTTTCTTATATGGTAACCATATTCACACTTACATACTTCCTCAAAATGATAGAGATTAACAATTTTGATGATAACCTAAATTGCTTCCTAGTAAGATTGAAGGGTATGATGGATCATTATGAGCTTTCCAAAGATGTTTTCTTTGATATCACGACCTTCAAGAAGAGGTGGAATAACTATACAAATCTGTTAGACCCCAAGAAGTAGACTTTCTTTCTAATAAATAAACAATGTACATGGTATACTACTTCATCAGCTAAATTTTTGTGACAAGAGGACACAACAAGTTCCCTATTAGTAGTAGACATTGATTGATATATTACAAGCTCAGTATAGATTGTAGGATGCAAACTCAGGCACCCATTGTAGAAATTTTCTTTCACACAAAGTAACATGATTACAAGTGCACTAGAATGGTAACTACATGAATATAACTGACAAAATGTTTATTAATAAAATATTGATGCATTTTTAGTGCCCTACAAGTGATTTGGAAAAGAAATTTAATATTTGAGAGGGTATACAAAAATGATTTTCATTGATAAGCTCAAGGGTGTTGGGAATATAAGAACATCTGTTAACTAACAATGCAAGTGAAGTCCCATACTATTTGAGTAAGTTGTAGGCTATTGGTTTATGAGACTAAAAATTCATTCCCAAAAATTTTTAAAAAGAGGTTCCAAGAACAAAGTAGCATTTCATCAAGGTTTTAGCATAAAAAATAACTACATAAAAGAAATGAACTTGAGTTTAAGATGAATTTGAAAGAGCAATGCAGAATACCCTAGCTGCCCAACTCTGGTCTCCTCTTTAAAACCCATCCACACCCTTGAATCAACCACACCCTTTGTCTTTATATCCTTCCCACCAATTCTCCCCTTCTCCCAATGAGACACGTTGCTATTCATTTTAGAGAAGGAATAGATGAGGTTTTCAATGGCATGCCAGTATAAGTTTCTTCTTGCCATTTTCTCCAATTGCAGGGGGGTCACCATGCTTCTTAAAAGCTCTGATGTCCTCTCCTGCCTCTACTTTCTCACCCACACCAAGCTTGTTCCTCTCTTTGGTCTAGGGTTTTTGAGGCTCCTCCATCAACACTATTGTCCTTCATTTCCCTTCATCTCCCATGAATGCATTTCAAAATTTCCTTGCTTTGTTTGGTTTGATGACAATATTTGTTTTGAATTCCCTGCTTAAAAAATTTTATTATATGAAATTTTAATTCATTATTTTTTTTTCTTAATCTCCTTAACATTAGGCATTTGATGGATTTCCATTGCCTTGTCTTTTATTCAACACCCATGTAATTTTATATTTAATATACATGGTGAGTGTTTTAGTGATGTAGGGGAACCTACACCTTGTGATGAAAGTAAAATGAATCTTGTAGGTTCAATAGATTTATTTGAAGGTCTTTTGGTCAATAAGCAACGGGGAAGTTGCAAAATATGTTAAATTATGAAAAATGTAAAAGTTGTCAATCCATGTCAAGATGGGTAAAGGAAAGGTTTTTGTTGTTTCTGAGTCTAAAGGTCTTAGTAGAGGATGAATAAGGTCCAAAATGACCATTCAATATGTAATTGGGGTTTTTGAGTAAGTAGGAGTCAAGAATAGGTGAGAATTGCAAAACAAAGTTGTAAATGGTGATTAAGAACAAAAGGTTGTCAAATTGCAATTTAGTGGGAATTTGAAGAGTCATTAGAATTTTAAAGTTAGTTATGGGAATTTGGAGGTTGGTTTTTGAATTGAACATGTTTAAAAAGCCTGAAAAGGTTGTTGAATTTTTTTTTGAGATCAAATTCAATAAAAACAACATTCAATCTGCATTTTTCCTTTGTTTTTCTAGAAGTTCTTTGTGTTGTACAGACCTATATAGGTGCTTCATGGCCTAAAAAATTTTGAGGTCGAAGGTATATTTTTTTTCTCTCATTTAAAGTTGATTTGAAGGCTTAATTCATTGTTTTGTGTGAGCAATCAAGAAAACTCAGGGACTATCGTATTTTTTTGAGTTAAGGGTTTTGAGGGTAACAACATGATGATTTAACCAATCCACCTACTGTATTGGTCAAGTTTCTTGGTGGATTGGTTTGTAGGATGATGGTTTAGATATTTCAAAGCTTTAGCAGTTAAAAAGAGTGAAGAAATATGGTGTTGGTGTGATGCCTAGTGCTGGGTAGTGTAATTTTTCCATGAAAATGGGGAACCCTAGTATGGTTTAGGCTAAATACTGAAGGGAATAGTCATATAATGTTTTGGTGAGTTTTTCTAGGGATATTGAAAGGTGTTGGAAGTATTGATTTGTCCTAAGAACCCTGAGGAATACCAGTTTCAATAAACCTTAAGCTTATGCATGGTAGATGTAGGCTTTCCTAGATCATCAAACAAGGGGGCTTGAACCTGAGTTATAAGGGTGGATTCAGTGGTTTTAGGGAATTTGAATTATTTCCCCAAAGCTTAAGAGGGTTTGGTGAAGTTTAGAGGGCACTCTCTTTGGAAAAGTGGGCTAATTTACTAGCCTAGTCAAGGGGTGAGTTACTGAATCTTAGTTTTGGTCTAAAGGAGTAAATATTGGTTTCCACATATGTTTTATAACCTTGAAAAGGGTATCTAATTCACTAATTATTTTGTGAAGTGATTTGAAAGTTTTGAGTGAAAAATCCTTTAAACCAGGTTGCTCATGCTACAAGGCAAGGCATGGTTAAAAGGTGAATTTTGGGAAAATCATCTGATTTTACTTTGAAGTCTAGTTATTATCAACCTAATTTACATTTTGAATGGTTTTTCACGCCTACTCTACATCAGAGTGGTATCAAAGCAAGGGAGTAGGTCTCTTGTGAAAGAAGGTTGAAGTTTTGTGTGTAAGAAGGTAATTGGGGGAATAAAAAATGCCTCCTAAGGGGAATGTTGTTGCAAGGAAGATTGACAACCATGATAAAGAAATAGAAGCCCTGAGGCAAGAAATTGATGTGATGAAATATAAAGGTAGGGTTCTTTTGGAGGAAAGTGATTCTGAAGAGGAAGAGACCTCTAGTGAAGAAGAGGAGATGAATCTAGATGATGTGAGAATGATGAAGCTTTTGAAGGCTGTGAAGAAGGATGGACATGGAAAAATGGATGTGCCTATGTATGGAGGAAAAATTGATAGTGAAGAGCTCTTGGATTGGATAGGGGCTTTGGAGAACTACTTTGAGAGTGAAGAGATTGATGAAGAGAATAAGGTGAAGAAGGCTAAAACAAAACTAAAAGGACATGCTTTGTTATGGTGGAATTTTGTGCAAGATGAAAGGAAAAAAAAAGGAAAGAATAAGATCACTTCTTGGGAGAGGATGAAGACCAAACTGAAAGGTAAATTCCTTCCTTGTGATTACAATGTTCAGTTGCTTAAAAGGTTGCAAAATATTAGACAAAAGGATTTGGATGTGCAAGCATATACTAAAGAATTTTATAGGCTAAGTATAAGAACCAAGCATGAAGAAGATGAAGAAGAAATGGTAGCTAGATATTTGAATGGTCTGAGGTATAACATTCAGGATGAAATCAACCTGTTGGCACCAAAATCAATTGAACAATGCTTTCAAATGGCAATGAGGGAAAAATAAAAAATCAAGAGGAGACAAGAGAAGGTAGCAAGAGGAAGAGGCAACACTTCTAGGGGTAGAGGCACTACTTCAATGTCAAGGCATACCAAGGAAGACCTTGAATATGTTAATAAGAATAAGGAGAAAGCACCTGAAGCAAGAGGATGATGGAGAGGTGGAAGAACTAACTCTAGAAAAATGAAATATTTCAATGAGTTTTCAGGTAGGTGTTATAGATGCAATAAATTTGGGCACCCATCTTTCAAGTGTCCTCAAAACCAAAGTTCATTTTCAAGTGGTGATAGGACTGAAAGAAGAACACAACTGGTCCAAGAGGAAGAATGTGAAAGTTCAAGTAGACTTGTAGACCTAGAGTTGGGTGAAGCACTCATGATGATAAGGACCTTGTTGAAAGCACCTAAAGAGGAAGATATGAGAGAAAGGAGTCTATTCAGAACTTCATGCAAATGCAAAGGTAAAATGTGTCAAGTTGTTATTTATTCAGGTTCTCAAGATAATATGGTGTCTAGGGAGATGGTAGACAAATTAAATTTAGAGAAGATACCTCATGTAGCACCTTACAAAGTTTCTTGGGTGAATGATAGTCAAACTTTGGTGGTAAATGAACAAGCCTATGTGGATTTCTAGATTGGGGAGTACAAAGATAGGGTCTTGTGTGATGTGTTACCAATGGAATGTTGTCATTTTCTATTGGGAAGACCATGGAAATTTGATAGAAGGTCCATGTATGATGGTAGGGAAAACACCTATACAATTAAGAAGGATGATAAAATTTTTAAGTTGACTCCTTTGCAAGGAAGTGTAAGAGATAAAGGAAAGTCTAAATTTGTAATTTTTGGAAAAAAAGAGACTTTAAGGCTTGAGGGAAGCAAAGAAAAAATGTTTGCAGGTTTGGAGAAAGTTAATGGTGTTGGGATAGCAAGAAAGACACCTAAAAATGGTGCTAGGACTGTGGAAATTTTATTTTTGCAAAAGGTAGAGAAAGAACTCATTCCTAGGTCTGATTTAGGCAAGGTAAATGTTGACAAGTTTGTAGGGCAGCATGAAGAATAGGGTGCAATTGTTGTTGGGACCATGGTGTGTCCTATAAATATGAATGATGTTACAAAGAAAGTGGAACTTGCTAGTGTAGGTATTAATAACTCTAAGAGGGAAGAGAAACATGAAAAAGGTAAGGTGCAAGGTCTAATAACAATGATGAAAAGATAGTGTGAGCAAAGGAACAAAATTTTGATGCAAGTGATGAGATGGAAGAGTTTACAAGTGAATGTGGGTGGATGCAAGTGTATATATGAAGACAAGAAGAAATTAGAGCATGGTACTACTAACTTTTGTTTGTTTGTAGGCACAAGTACTAGGAGAACTCCAAGTTTTGATCTAGGGATAAGGAGGAACCTAACAATAGGTCTAAAGATGCATGAAGCAACAATGTTGAAGCATGGAGCACACTACAACTCTTGGTACAAGAGTTTTTTCTATGGGGGGGTGTATGGTGCAGGGGAACCTATAGCTTGTGATGAAAGTAAAATGAATCTTGTAGGTTCAATAGATTGATTTGAAGGTATTTTGGTCAATGAGCAATGAGGAAGTTGCAAAATATGTTAAATTATGAAAAATAAAAAAGTTGTCAATCCATGTCAAGATGGGTAAAGGAAAGGTTTTTGTTTTTTTTGAGTCTAAAGGTCTTAGTAGAGGATGAATAAGGTCCAAAATGACCATTCAATATGTAATTGGGGTTTTTAAGTAAGTAGGAGTCAATAATAGGTGAGAATTGCAAAACAAAGTTGTAAATGGTGATTAAGAACAAAAGGTTGTCAAATTGTAATTTAGTGGGAATTTGAAGAGTCATTAGAATTTGAAAGTTAGTTATGGGAATTTTGAGGTTGGATTTTGAATCAAACATGTTTAAAAATCCTGAAAAGGCATGAGAAAAGGTTGTTGAAAAAGTTTTTGAGATCAAATTCAATAAAAACAACATTCAATCTGCATTTTTCCTCTATTTTTCTAGAATTTCTTTGTGTTGTATGGACCCGTATAGGTGTGTCATGGCATGAAAACTTTTGAGGTTGAAGGTATATGTGTTTTCTCTCATTTAAAGTTGATTTGAAGGCTTAATTCATTATTTTGTGTGAGAAATCAAGAAAACTCAGGGACTATCTTATTTTTCTGAGTTAAGGGTTTTGAGGGTAACAACATGATGATTTAACCAATCCACCTATTGTATTGGTCATGTTGCTCAGTGGATTGGTTTGTAGGATTTTGGTTTAGATGTTTCAAAGCTTTAGGGGTTAAAAAGAGTGAAGAAATATGGTGTTGGTGTGATGCCTAGTGTTGGGCAGTGTAATTTTTCCATGAAAATGGGGAACCCTAGTATGGTTTAGGCTAAATACTAAAGGGACATGTCATATAATGTTTTGGTGAGTTTTTTTAGGGACATTGAAAGGTGTTGGATGTATTGATTTGGCCTGAGAATCCCGAGGCATACCAATTTTAATAAACCTTAAGCTTATGCATGGTAGATGAAGGGTTTCTTGGGTCAACGTACAAGGGGGCTTGAACCTAAGTTCTAAGGGTGGATCTAGTGGTTTTAGGGAATTTTAATTGCTTCCCCAAATTTTTAGAAGGTTTGGGGAAATTTAGAGGTCACTCTCTTTGGAAAAGTGGGCTAATTTACTAGCCTAGTCAAGGGGTGAGTTATTGAATCTCAATTTTGGTCTAATGGAGTAAATATTGGTTTCCACATATGTTGTATAACCCTAAAAAGGGTATCTGATTCACTAATTATTTTGTGAAGTGCTTTGGAATTTTGAGTTAAAAAATCCTTTAAACCGGGTTGCTCATGCTACAAGGAAAGGCATGGTTAAAAGGTGAATTTTGGGAAAATCATCTGATTTTACTTTGAAGTCTAGTTATTATCAACCCAATTTACATTTTGAATGGTTTGTCACCCCTAATCTACATCATTTAGCTATTTATTATTTAAATAATTTTTATTTATTATTTCATAGTTATTCACTTTATAGTTTATTATTTATTATTTGCCTATTTTAATTTTATTTATTTTTCTCTAATTTGTTTATTCATTTAATAACCTCTAACATATTTACCAATTTAAGTAGTTAATTAACCAAAATAATTTAAGTTGACCTGATGGCTCTACCTAGCTGGGATGAACAAACTATGGAAATAATATATGTCTAAGGTCTTGGGTTGAAATAACCTCAGGTTGATGAAAATTATAAGCAAGGTCAACATACTAGAATGACATACCAATTGTCTATCTCTCATTCAAAAAAACCAAAAAATTTGCCTCACATTGTACCTTGGTACTTGCATCCAACGAAAAACATCTGACAAGTCCAACAGCCAAATCATTAGTCCATGTTAAACCAATAATTTAGTGCATTAAATTTAAAATAACATAATAAGATTGATAATAAAATTGATAATAATAAAACCAAGGTTCATAATTAACACACACATGCACATACACACACTTATATTTGTCCACATATTAAAATCTAAAGTTCCACCCTAGTCCAAATTACATCAAGGCTAGGGGTCATGGAAGATAATTAACAAGGTATCAAGGGGATATGACATACTCCCCCCTTAGGATTAAGCTGGCTCAACTTAATTAAACAAGTATGGATATTCTAGTTTAATTTTATTTTCATCTTCCCAAGTAGCTCCTTGTTCCCCATATTGGTCCCATAAGACCTCAATTTGTTGGATAGTTCTATTGCACAATTGTAGGTTGTGCCTATCTAAGATTGCAAGTGGTTCAAGGTGGATATCTCCAACATCTTCCACTTGTAGTGCCTACCAATCAATTATGTGTGTGGGCTTAGCCACATATTTCTTAAGCAAGGACACATGGAATACATAGTGAATGCAAGAGAGAGATGGTGGAAGACCTATTTGGTAAGCTACACGACTGATTTTCTCAAGTATCTTGAAAGGCCCTATGTATCATGTAGCTATTTTGGCAGCCTTGCCAAACTTTATTGAGCTTTTATGTGGTTTGACACACAAGAATACCTTGTCTCTTAATAAAAATTCCCTTGGTGTTCACTTGGTATCAACATAACTTTTCTAACGATCAGAAGCCTCCTTCAGTCTTTCTCTTATAATTTTCACTTGAGTGTCATATTCTTGAAGAATTTTTGGCCCCATACTTATTCAATTTTCTAAACTATACCAACCTATAGGAATTCTTCACTTTCTACCATACAATGCTTCGAATGGAGCCATTTGGATGGAAGAATGGTATGATTGTTCTATGAAAATTCTACTAATGGTAGATACTCCTACCACTTAGTGGGATGATCCATGACATGCATTCTAAGCATGTCCTCCATAACTTGGTTAACTCTTTCGGTTCATCCATCCATTTCAGGGTGGTAAGTAGTTCTAAAATTTATTTTGGTTCCTAATGTGGTAATAAGAGATGTCCAAAACCTAGAATTAAACAACTTACCTCTATCAAAAAAGATTACCTCAAGCATCCCATGTAGCCTAAAGACTTTATGAATATTTTAGCAAAAAGTGGGGCATCATCCTTCACATTACGTAGCATGAAGTGTGCTAACTTGGTTAATTTATCAACCACCACTAATATACTATCATGCTAAAGTTGATTTTTAGGCAATGCTATCACAAAATCTATGGAAATTACCAACCACTTATGTTGTGGTATATCATGAGGATAAAGCTTTCCCGCAAGGTGATAGTGTTTCGCCTTAACTCACTAACATTCAAGACATTTGATGACATAGCACGCTATTTCCTTTTTCATTCCTAGCCAAAAGTAATGAGTTTTAAGGTCTGCATATATTTTAGTCACCCCATGATGTGCTTGATAAGGCACATTATGGCCTTTTGCAAGAATTTTCAATCTTAAACCACCCTCTTTTGGTACATAAATTTGGTTCAAGTAATGTAGGATTCGATCATTTCCCACATGGTACTTAGCTGGATTAATCTTTCAATATACTTCTAACCTCATTTGCTAAAACAAGGGATCTTGTTCCTACATTTGCTTAATATATTTTGGAAATGAAAATTTTAGCTATGAGATTGTAGCTAATTTAGCCCTTCGACTTAAGACATTCACAACATGATTTTCTTTCCCCTTAATGTATGAGATATCTATCTCATGGTTTCTTAATATTTCTAACCACCTTCTCTGATGAGCATTCAAATCTTGTTGGGTGAACAGATATTGGAGTCCTTTATGATTAGTGTTCATTTTGAAGGGTCTTCTTACCAAATCGTCTTTCCATACCTTTAAGGCATGCATGATTATTTCCATCTCCAAGTCATGGGTGGGATAATTGAGTTCATGATCTTTCAATTTCGTAGACTTGAAGGAAATCACTCCATTTTTTGTTAGCAATCCACCTAAATCATCCAATGAAGCATCTATCCAAACTACAAATTCTTTATCTGGATCAGGCACTTGCAAAATTGGTGTGGTGGTAAGATCTTCCTTCAACTTTTGGAAAGCAATGTCACATTTTTTTGTCTATTCAAACTCCTTTCCCTTTGATTGAAGGGAGGTTATGGGGTTAACTATCCTAGAGAAGTTTTGTACAAACCATTGATAATATCTTACCAAACCCATGAAGCTTCTTACTTCAGTCACATTTTTAGGAATGGGCCATTCTATAATTGCTTGTATCTTGGCTGGATCCACCACAATTCCTTGGGATGATATAATATGTCTTAGATAGTGCACTTTAGGCTAAAATAAAGAACACTTGGACAATTTCCCATATAATTTATGAACTCTCAACCTTTACAAAAATATTCTTAAATTCTCCTCATGCTCTTGCAAATTTTTAGAGTAGATTAGAATGTTATCTATAAATACTAATATGAATTTGTCCAAGTAGTCATGGAAAACATGGTTTATGAGACTCATGTAAGTAGAGGGAGAATTTGTTAGGCCAAAAGGCACCACTAAAAATCTATAATGGCCAAACCTAGTTTTGAAAGTTGTCTTTGGAATATTTGCTTCCTTGATTCTTAACTAGTGATAACCTGACCCTAAATCTATTTTAGAGAAAATAGAAACTCCCTTCATTTGATCAAAGAAGTCATCAATTACAGGTAGGGGATATCTATTTTGAATGGTTACCCTGTTCAACATCCAACAATCTATGCACAACCTCAATGTTCCATCCTTCTTAATGAATCACAATGGAGCTCTCCAAGGAGACACACTAGGATGTATCAATCCTTTATCTATTAGATCTTTCAATTTCATATTAAGATCTTGTAATTAAGCAGTGTTCATTCTATAGGGGGCTTTTGAGATAGGCTCATCCCCTGGAACTATATCTATTGTAAGTCCATTTGTCACTTAGGAGGCAATCCTAGCAATTCTTTAGGAAAGACATCATGATACTCGTGGAGAATGGGATGGTCATTAATGCTAGGTATGGGATTATCATTACCCTCTTCTAACTGCATTAGGTAATTTTTTCTCCCCTTTCTTACTACCATTTTGACTTGCATGGTTGAAATCATTCTTACCACCAACCTCCTAATTCCTTGAAGAACCATTGACCTCCCTTGGTCATCTAGACATTCGATCTTCTTGTTATAGAAATCCAACTTGGCTTGGTGATTTTGGAACCAATCCATACCAAGGATTAAATTGTAGGACCCTAACAAAGTGACCCATAGATCCACCTTGGTCCGTATAATCCCTAGGTCAATTTTATCTCCTCGTAGGTAAGATTTGATCTTTTGTGTCTTACCTGACCCAAAATCAACCTCCATCTCCTCTCTACTAAGACTCTTATGATCAATTTTACATATTTGAATAGCATGGGAGGAAATAAAACTATTTGTGGCTCCTAAATCTTTTAGAATAAAAATGGGTTGGCTAAGAAGTGTACCTTGAAGCTCTATCAATAGATCTTGTTGATCTGCTTGACGATTATCCATGGCTGCATAAATTTTGGTAGTAGGTTTGGTGGTTTTTTTAGATTCTTGGGACACTCACTCATATAATGATCACCTCTACATGTCCAACATCCATTCATTGGCCTTTTTTAGTCTTCCTTTCCTCTCTTGGAATCACCGTATGCTTCTTGCCTAAATGATTTTATGTCTTTTTTCTCCTTTATCTTTTTGACCTTCTAACCCATGATTCTCCCTATAATTTTTTCCCATCTTAATCTATTAGGAAGAATTTCCTTTAGATTTAGCTTCTTGATTACCCCTCTGTTTATTATCTATGTAGCTGGAGAAATGAGGATTTTTTTTGTGTTTTTCCTTGCTCTTATGCTTTTCTTTAGTGACCAAAGCTACCTCCACTATCTGGTTTAAGCTTTTAGGTCAAGTGAAAATGGGTGCATATAGAATATTCTTATTTGATCCCAAGATAAACTTGTTCACCCAATCCTCTTCTTCTTTCATACAAGGAAAATGATAGAGTAAGCTCATAAATTTGGACTTGTATTCGACTACTAACATTTCCCCTTGGCATAATGAATGGAATTCAATCATCTTTTGGTCTCGATGATGAGTAGACAGGCAATCCTTGCGAAATTTCTTGGTGAACTTGCCCCAAGTTATTTGACTGATATTATATTTTTTTCTTTCCCCCAAATGTTCCCACCATAGTGAGGCTTCTCCTCCTAGGTGATAAATGGTGATCCTAGCCTTAGTATTGGCACTATTGGGACTGTAAAAATCTGATGCTTTACATATGCTTTCACTCATAAGTTTCCTGATTTGGTCCTATCGTATGCATTTTTCATCTACATTTTGCCCATTTTTTCCCTATGGAACCCATCGGGTTGTGCATTTTCCATCTTGTTGAGTCTATCGACATAGGTCCTTTAATGTCTCCCCAACCCATGTTGCTTGTGAGTTAACATTCGTTTGTTGCAAATGTTTCAGTAGGACATGTTCTTTGTTACAACGACTGGCATTCATCTGTGGTTGGCTATCGACATAGCATCTGTGTTGTTTTGGCGACAACAGAGAAATCTATTGGCGTAGGTTGTGGCTGTCGGGGTGGTATCTCACTGAATTCAATATGTCTCCCTGACTATGCTTGTGGTGGTTCTATCAGCAAGGGCTATGGGTTATCGACAGAGGGTCTTGGTGAGTATCATTTGTCTCACTGACAGAGCACATAAGATTTTTCCAAATGACTTTCGGTGGGAGATATTGCTATCGTTGTAAGGTTTTGGTGAGTGAACTTCGGTCTGGCTGACCTTACACATGGATTTGCTCTCATAGACCTTTCGGTATGAGTTGAAGTTTGTGACAAGAGGTCATAGCAAAGTATTTGTGTCTCGCCAATGGGATGCTAAAGGGTTTCTATCGAATGGCTTTTGGCATGGGTTTTATGTTGTCTTGGCGGACGGGTATGAGCTTGGGGTCTTTTGGTATAACAATATAATCTACGAGATGTCCCCCCAATGGTGTCACAGTGACATACATGTGGAAGATGCTTCTCAGCGAGAGTTTTTCTCTTTTCTTGGCGACGCAGGATGGTGGGATGGCTTTCATTGAAACATAGTAATCTACAAGAGGTCTTGTCGGTGTCAGAATGTTATGGCGACTATGATTAAAACCAAAGGAACTCACTGATGAGAGATATCTGGTGTCTCAATGAATGAAAGCATGTGAAGAATTACATTTTGATATAACGTTTTGTTATCTGTATGACATCTCCCCAATATCACTGGGCTATACCAAAACATAATGAAGACAAATGGATACTTATTGACTTCGGCATAGCAAACAATTTGTTACGGCGAAAGTGAATAGCACAAGGAATAGAGGAATGTGGGATGATTAACGATTGATGATACAGTTGCCTTCGGCATACTTGCTAACTATCCTGGTGACTATTCCATTGGTGATTAAATATTTTCAAATCTTGTGGCCAACATGTAAAATGCTTGAAGACCATCGCAGGTCGACTTGGTTTTTCCCGAATTCTACGGTGGTTGACATTGATTTCAAATTTGATTTATTTTCTTGAATGCTGGTGTATATATATGCACCCAGATTGTAATTGATATCATCATATTTTAGATCACATATAGTAGA
Organism: Sequoia sempervirens; assembly: GCA_007258455.2. Classification (NCBI taxonomy): domain Eukaryota; kingdom Viridiplantae; phylum Streptophyta; class Pinopsida; order Cupressales; family Cupressaceae; genus Sequoia; species Sequoia sempervirens. Next base: position 43,695,816 of record VDFB02047397.1, on the reverse strand, counting down.
TTAGGAATGGCCACAATAGAATAATTTTCTCTTATCAGAGACTATGTGCATGTTTTAAAATGGTGAATTCAATGGAAAGCAGCTAGTGTGGTAGGGTATTTCTAGTGTCAATTGTATGTTGAACTTATTGAAAAGTATTGTTGAAGTTGTCTCCAATTTGATTCTTTTTGGTTGTTTAAATTGACATAACAAGTTTATGTTTAGTTTGTCAATACACATTTGTTGTATCTATGTGATTAATTGACTGGTTCTCTCAAGTAGAGATTAAATCTTTTTTGTTGATCATAGTAATCAGGAAGATTCATTTGGATTATTAAAGTAGAGCTTAGTAGTCATAATCCTACAATGTTTATACAAGTTATGAACATATCATATGCTTGCAATTTGATTTTCTGCTAGAATAAGTTGCCCACTTTTGTTTCATTGACTCTGCATACCCAACAAGGCACTGGTCTCTGCAATTTCATCATTTGAATTCATTCAGTTTCTTTATATCTATTAATTAAGCATTTTAGGATTTAGATCAAAAGATTGTTGTCAAGTTTGATTTCATTTGTTCGCTGTCATCTGCCATTGTGGACAAAGCATTTCAGAAGGATAATCATAAGATAAGTTTGCTCGATTCAAAAGGTACACCCACCTAGGTTTAGCAGCACCTAAAGTGTAGAAGGTTGAGTTCTCTTGGCCTTGTCTGTTACCCTAAAGCATATCAAGAGATTGGCAGCCTCTTGAGGCATTCAACCTATGTTTTTGAGAGCTAACAAATTGGTGACTCCACTAGGGATTATATCAGAAAATTTGGTTGAAGACCATCATATAGAGTTGGTGAAGAAAAGGTTGTAATTTGCGAAGATTCAGAAAGAGTGATTCCACTAGGAGAAGATCAAAAATAATTATTTTCCTACTTTTGGAAAAGTAGGTGGCATCTCTGAAAGAAATTTTGCAGCTATTAATCATGAATGGAAGAAGATCTCAGTTTAGGGGAGGTCATACTGGAGCTCCTCCTGGTAGCAGTAGGTTGACATACAATGATCTGAAAATGGAGGGTAATTAGGGTGGACCTATTGATATTGAGACTCCTCAAGTTGATTATGAATCTTTAACTTATAAAGAGGTTAAAGCACTATATGAGTCTCAGAGAAAGGAAATAGAAGAATGGCAAAGGAAAAGGTTGCAATTGTACTAGAAATCATTACAATTAGGAGAATTCTACAATGAAGATGAATACACAAATCTGGGAAGGTGTTGGGCCCCTTGAGCGCCTAATATTACAAATGGAAATTTCTAAAATGGAGGCAATACATATCATGCACAGTAGAGCACTTACCCTCCATATCCATCAAAGCAAGTAAGTGTTTATCCAGTCCCTCCTAGACAAAGATTGGCAAGTTATCAAGAATGTCAATGTGATCAGTGTCAAGTGCAATGTCAATGTGATCAATGTCAAATGCAGTACAACTCTAGCCCACTTAGAGATTTCAATCAAAATTTGCAGCAATATGTATGCCAAGATCAACAATTTGAAGAAGAAGTTGAGTATGTGTATACTCAAAGCCAGGACTCCAACACACAATCAAAGTATGGAATTTACCCCTTTGATGCATTTCTTGGCATAAGGAAGTATGAAGGAGAAGATTTTACTTCTCTATACAATAGGATGATAAGTGTCTGTATGAAATTACCTCCTGACTGTATGCCTACAAGACCCATTTTTGTTGCACAGTTCATAAAAGCATGGGAGCTTGAATTAGCTTATTGGTCTTGGTCATCAATACAACATGCCTATGGTCACTTGAATAAATTCATTGATGCCATGGAGGAGAAAAGGTATGAGAAAACTATCAATGTTGAATCCAATTGTTATATTTCTGATGAGTATAGAGGAATTGATCAAACAACGCATCCAATAGAAGATGAAACATGTGCAAGTCAGTATGATTCTTGTGATAGCTTGCATAATGAAGATGAGGGTATGAGTTTTCTCTCTTGCATAACAGATTGTGACAGGGAGAGTAGTATGCGTTATGAGGGATCAAATGAGTATTCAGATTTTGAAGATGCATCTATGGATTTTGATTTGCAGCAAGGGGATTCTTCTACCTCTTATGAAGATCAGGATGAAGAGGCAATGGGAAATGTTGATTTATTTGATAATGAATATAAAATACCTCTAGCTGTAGTTGAAAGCTACCAAGACATATTCAATGACGAGGAGGTTTGCAAATTTGAGAATGGTTTCCAAAAATTTTTGGGCCCATTGCATGATGAGTAGACAGGCAATCCTTGTGAAATTGCTTGGTGAACTTGCCCCAAGTTATTTGACTGATATTATATTTTTTTCTTTCCCCTAAATTATCCCACCATAGTGAGGCTTCTCCTTCTAGGTGATAAATGGTGATCCTAGCCTTAGTATTGGCATTGTTGGGACTGTAAAAATCTAATGCTTTACATATGCTTTCACTCATAAGTTTCCTGATTTGGTCCTACCGTATGCATTTTTCATCTACATTTTTCCCATTTTTTCCCTATGGAACCCATTAGGTTGTGCATTTTCCATCTTACTGAGTCTATCGACATAGGTCCTTTAATGTCTCCCCAACCCATGTTGCTGGTGAGTTAACATTTGTTTGTTGCAGATGTTTCAATAGGACATGTTCTTTGTTACAGCGACTAGCATTCATCTGTGGTTGGCTATCGGCATAGCATCCGTGTTGTTTTGGCGAGAATAGAGACATCTATCGATGTAGGTTGTGGCTGTCGGGGTGGTATCTCATTGAATTCAATATGTCTCCTCGATTATGCTTGTGGTGGTTCTATCAGCAAGGGCTATGGGTTATCGGTAGAGGGTCTTGGTGAGTATCATTTGTCTCACTGACGGAGCACATAAGATTTTTCCAAATGACTTTCGGTGGGATATATTGCTATCATTGTAAGGTCTTGGCGAGTGACCTTCGGTCTCGCCGACCTTACACATGGATTTCCTCTCATAGACCTTTCAATATGAGTTGAAGTTTGCGGCAGGAGGTCATAGTGAAGTATTTGTGTCTTGCTAACGGGTTACTAAAGGGTTTCTATTGAATGGCTTTCGGCATGGGTTTTATGTTGTCTTGGTGAACGGGTATGAGCTTGGGGTCTTTTAGTATAACAATGTAATCTACGAGATGCCCCCTGATGGTGAAATGTCATAGTGACATACATGTGGAAGATGCTTCTCGGCAAGAGTTTTTCTCTAGTCTCGGTGACGCAGGATGGCGGGATGGCTTTCGGTGAAACATAGTAATCTACAAGAGGTCTTGCCAATGTCATAATGTTATGGCGATTGTGATCAAAACCAAAGGAACTCACTGGTGAGAGATATCTGGCATCTCAGCAAATGAAAGAATGTGAAGAATTACATTTCGATATAACATTTTGTTATCTGTATGATATCTCCCCAATATCACTGGGCTATACCGAAACATAATGAAGACAAATGGATACTTATTGACTTCAGCGTAGCAAATAGTTTGTTACAGGGAAAGCAAATAGCATGAGGAATAGAGGAATGCGAGATGATTAATGATGCACGATACAGTTTCCTTTGGCATATTTGCTGACTATCCTTGTGACTGTTCCATTGGCGATTAAATATTTTCAAATCTTGTGGCCGACATGTAAAATTCTTGAAGACTGTTGCAGGCCGACTTGGTTTTGCCCAAATTCTACAATGGCCAACATGTATTTCCAATTTGATTTATTTTCCTAAATGCTAGTGTATATATATGCACCCGGATTGTAATTGATATCATCATATTTTAGATCACATACAATAGATTAGGAATGGCCACAATAAAATAATTTTCTCTTATCAGAGACTATATGCATGTTTTAAAATGGTGAATTCAATGGAAACTCGCTGGTGTGGTAGGTTATTTCTAGTGTCAATTGTATGTTGAACTTATTGAAAAGTATTGCTAAAGCTGTCTCCAATTTGATTCTTTCTGGTTGTTAAATTGACATAACAAGTTTATGTTCAGTTTGTCAAAACACATTTGTTGTATCTGTGTGATTAATTGATTGGTTCTCTCAAGTAGAGATTAAATCCTTTTTGTTGATCATAGTAATCAGGAAGATTCATTTGGATTATTAAAGTAGAGCTTAGTAGTCATAATCCTGCATTGTTTATACAAGTTATGAACAGATCATATGCCTGTAATTTGATTTTTTGCCAGAATAAGTTGCCCACTTCTATTTCGTTGACTCTGCATACCCAACAAGGCACTGGTCTCTGTAATTTCATCATTTGAATTCATTCAGTTTCTTTATATCTATTAATTAAGCGTTTTAGGATTTAGATCAGAAGATTGTTGTCAAGTTTGATTTCATTTGTTTGTTGTCATTTGCCCTTGTGGACAAAGCATTTCAGAAGGATAATCATAAGATAAGTTTTCTCAATTCAAAAGGTACACCTGCTTGGGTTTAGCAGCACCTAAAGTGTAGAAGGTTGAGTTCTCTTGGCCTTGTCTGTTACCCTAAAGCATATCAAGAGATTGGCAGCCTCTTGAGGCATTCAGCCTACATTTTTGAGAGCTAACAGGCACTTCATTCCATCAACCCAAAATAATTGTTCATTCCTATGAGCCACGCTTCAACAACATACGCACCCCCAGTCCCATCAAACTTAGGGGCTTTCATTTTCTTCAATTCTCAAATTAGTGGGTCTTTTCCCACTCCTCGTTGTAGCTTTGGTAGAGAGTGAGCATGTTGTGATTAATTCCTTGCTCCTTTTGCCTCATCATATCCTCAATGTTTTTCTCCTATGAAGCTATCTTTGCATGAAGTGCATTCAATTTAGTATGTAATTCTTTAGGTATGGTAGGATGTGGAGATGACACAACCCTTCTTGCACATAGAATTTCAGTGAGGCTAGGGATCACTCCCCTCCTTAAAGTTCTCTTCATTGAATTAAATTAATTCTATCAGGGAAAAGATAGTGTTATTTAAGTGTTTGTTATTTTATTTTCAATATTGTCTTATATCATATTTAGAATCATGGAGAAATTCATATGCAACATAAGATTCACAACATTTAAATATTCCATTCTCATTCACATTTCTCATTTTCTATTTAAAACTTAATCAATGAAGCCCTTTAAGGATTGCCACTTTCCTTTTTCATTCGTACATGGAAACAATGATGATATGCTAAAAAACTACCATGCGATCATCCATATCTTAGCCACATTGTTTGCAACTTACCAATTGTCATAGAAGTTACCTTACATTGCTTTCAATCTTCAACAATTTGCTGTAATACTTGTCCAAACGGAATATCCTAGATGAAAACCCCATTGTTGGTTGTAGTAGATGGTTGAATCCTCCTAAGCATTTTGGAAATAAAGACCTCCTAGTGATGTCATCAAATAATCTAGGCCATCGTCGGTCACTATAATAACTTTGAAGCAAGATATGTCTTCAGTGATGGGCTAATCGAGTGATGGAATAAAGTGTTGACACACAACCACCATATTGCTTCCATTCATCTCCATCTCTCGTCACTGAAACTCAGAAAGAATTTCAAGACATTTCGGTGATGACATGACACAACACGCTTCACACTCATCGCATATTGTTGAAATGAAACCCATGACCTAAAGGACTTTAGCGATGAGTAATGTCAAAGCGAACCAAGGTCCATTTCCTGTCACTGAAATAAAACTGCCAAAGGAAAATATTTCAGTGATGGATGACCACCCTAATGAATGGAAATTTTCCATGTGTTAAAAAGATGTTTTAAAGAGGGACCATATGAGATAAACAAGATTTGAACCCTTAGGAACAACATAAGATCGACTTCTTCCACCATAAAATATTTTCAACTTGAGTATAAGAAACATTAAAGTGATGTAGGGAAAAGGGGTGATCAGTAAGCTTAAACTGGGGCCGATAGAAGCATGAATTCAAAGGCTCAAAATGTGACTTGGATGATGGTGAACCAGGAAAGATAGGTAAATGAAGAAACAAAAAAATCCCAAGAGTTTGAGACTTATAAAATTTTAGTGAGGGCTTCTCACTCAAAACCCTAAACCTTACCCTTGGATGCAAAGGCAAAAAAAAGACCAAACGAAGACTTGCTCAGAATTTTCAAACTCTTGAAGGCTCTACTAGTGGCTCATGCTCAAGGAGACATACCCCTAGTAGGTATGGTGAGAATCCAGATCTCACGTTGAAGCAAAAAAACAAAGGAGCACAAAAACATAGGAACTTTCCCAGACAAGGCAAGTAGACAAAGCAGAAAGGAAACACACCAAACCTATATACAATACTTACAAGATTATACAACATCTTTTCAATTGAATTTCAGTAGCCTCTTCAGTTTGATAGGCTTCAATCCCCAAAATTGGAGGCCCTAGGCCCCCTAAACTCAAAGGAAATCCTTTCATTTTTCAAAGACCTTATCCTCAAATAGCTATAGTGGATCAACACTTCTACCAAGCAATCTTACACAATCTGCCCCATTGGGATTAGCACAATCAGCCATACATGCTACAATACTATTTTTTTCAGTAATCTATTCCAATATATGCTTAGCTAATTGAAATGGAAAGGTAAAACATTCATATTCCATTCAATCATGAACATTGACATCACATTCAATTTTTTCATCAAATTGGAATCCCTCATAGACACTTTGTTGTATGCTACACCAACGATCATCTCCAAATATGTTTAAAAAAAAGGATGCATATTCAGGGGCATCTTTGTATTGGTCACTATAACATGGGTACATCTAGGCCTTCATGATTCAAAGGTTGTTCACTAACAATTGGACAAAGATCTTTGTTCTCTCCCACAAAAATGTTGTCTTTATTGGATGAAAACATATCCATAATCATGCTAAGAAGATGAGGAGCATCAAAAAAGGATTCAACTGGACATTCATATTGATCAACATCATACACCATGTCATTTACATCACTTGGATGCCCTATACACAGATTAAAATTTCCTTCCTTATTAATGGGCACTAGAATTAATCCATGATCCACATGTGTATCCTAATGCATAATTTGGTCATTCAATACTAAACCTCATCCTTCATCAATATATACACCATCATCATTTGGTGTAACTAACCTTTCCAAATCTGCCTCACACAAACATTCATGCATAGCTAGGATACCAACATTTCCATCAACATATTCATTATTTTCCCCAGTGGCATACTCCATTAATGGTAAACCAAAATCACCTTTCAAGTATCCATCAGATGCAATTTTTTCATTTACTTCTGTTGGATATTTTCATAATTGCATCCTTCATGTTACTGAAGCACTTCTAGATCATCCTCATAAGGGAAATTACATTCTTGAGAGAAACACTCAGAGATTTGAATCTCCTCCTGATCCTTGATCTTACTTACAACATCAACACTAAATATGAAAGATTCATAAGCACTGCTTCCATATTACTTATATATGTACTACTTTGTTTTCTCGTGGTCATATCCTAAACATGCATCAAATGCATCATCAAAAATCTAAAAAGGTGGGTTATCTCTACTCCAATAATGATCATCACTTATATTAGCTGGTGGGGATGGAGGCTCATCAAATAAAGGATTCTTCATTATATTCATTGTTGTCATGGCAGCTTCTGCCTCCTTAGCTTGAAGATCTAAATATTGCAAATAATCGTCAAGGTCAAAATCAAAATAATCACTTGAAGAGAATATAGAAACATCATCAACTCTTCTCACATCAATCCTAATCTATATCAATGACTCACATTCTAAGAACTTTTCATGTGAAGAAAATTGTTCACTACCAAGAAAATGGACATTCCCATCATTATCAGCAAATCTCCTTGATGTAAAGGATTCAATATCCACTCCATGAAAATATTCATAATCCATAGAGGAATGATATGATTCAATTTCATCACAACTACCACAACATGAAAACTCACCAATACCGAGACTACATTCAAGCTCCTCAGATTGGGTGTCTAAACTTTCATTTTCAATACTTGGATCATTGGTTTTTGACAAGGCTTCATCAACATTAGCACCAATGCTATTGATTAAATCATGACCTCAGATGACCTCTTGTACCTCTTCAACTTCATCACTATTCAATACATCCCAAGGATGCAATTCCAACACACCCCTTCTGTTAACATATTGTGTATCTTCATCTCCATCACTGCTATACTGATTTGTAGACATGCCATTTATGAATTGATTGCAATCATTACATTCTCCCATATAGAAGAATTGATGTTCATATTTTGATGCACTTTTTTCATTTCTTTGCATTGTTTCCTTATCTTTCTCAATAGAACAATTCCCATTAACATCTAGGAATGTCACATGTTGTGCATAATCACTCTTAGCTCCCTCTACAAGCTTTATCAAATCTATTACTTGGCCCAAATTAATGGGAGAAAAACATGCCATTATTTTACCTATTATTTGCTTTAACCTTTTTCATCTTTCCTAGTGTTTTCTGTCATTCCTGTCACTTTTCATTAATGAACTAAAGGTATTCTATAAAATAGAAGGAAAGGTAAAAATTGGTGAAAATACCAATTTGTTTGATTGTTGCTAACTATCTTTGTGATTTTGGTAATAGGTAATGTTTAAAGTGGTTGACAACAAAGCATGAAGGGTGTCGGTGGAAGGATGACTAAGCTAGTTCAAGTCATTTTTTCACTTTGGCTATACTCATCGAGATTATCAAATCTATTTTGAGTTGTTATGTTGTTTCAAAATACTGTCAAAAGACTTTAAGCTATTTTTTATTATCTTTTGATGGTTGTTGGCTATAAGCCACAAACAACCATAACGCTTATTCACTTTCATCTGCAAGACTGTTATGAGTATAGGCAGGTATGATATATATATATGTGTGTGTGTGTGTGTGTGTGTGTGTGTGTGTGTGTGTGTGTGTGTGTGTGTGTGTGTGCCAAAAACTAGGAGAGATACATAATAAAAATCATACTTTGGCAATTAAATCTGCACTTATACTCTGTTACTTCAATTTAATGAATGATAGCTAGCGTGGAGTAATTTCGTGTTTGTGAGTTTCATCATTCAATAGCCAGCGAAGGCAAGGCCCACTTCCTCAGTTGTTGGTGATATTTACATTAGATATATGTGTGTGGTAATGTATGTTGTGATTTTGTAGTTATTTGATTAATTGCATTACTGTATTAATTACCAGATTCTTATCTATATAATTCATTTATGCAATTGTGTTAATTTCTATTGGTTTGATACTTGTCAATGTGTATAATTTACTTGTCACTTATTATTAGTATTAAGAATAGTTAGATATTGATTAATGAAGTCATTATGAGTTAAGAAGTTGAATATTCAATTGATGTCAAAAGCATATTTACATCCAATAGTTTAACTTCAATTTTGTTCATCTTATTTCAATGAATATTTTTGTTCTGTTATATATAGATTTTCAGTTATGTTCTATTTTGTGCCAATAATCTATTTTCCATTTCAGATCTATTTATTCATGGGTTCCTGTCACACATGTGATAGGAAGTCTGCCAATCAAAATTATGTTCAAATACATATTACATTAGTGTGCATCCATCAACCCTTGGTTTATTAATTGCATCCCTTCGACATATTGCCACAACATGATTCAAAATCCTACATTCTCGGATTGACACTTTAGGAAGAACTGAGGGAGCCATTTTTAAAGATCAAATCAAACCTATTTCAAGAGTACTTTAAGACCACAATTTAATCCAATAATATTGTCACCATTGTCAAGGAATGGTGTTAAAGGCCTGCATTTTTAGTAAGCTAAGTTAGGAGCAGTGCGCTAAGGAGAAAGTCCACGTAATAATTGACCTTATTTGGATAACTACCCTTAGTTTGCTTTGTCATGAGTCATTTAGGTGCATGAATTGTAGTAGGGATATTAGAGGAAGATTCATTAGAAAAGAAAAGGGAAGTAGTTCACAACCCGAAAAACCCAAAACTAAATCAAAATCATCCATTAAGGGTCCACAACCCAAAGAATTGCAAGATAAGTCAAAATCACCCATTGAAGGAAGTAGCTCAACTCAGGAGAAATTTAAAACTAAGTTGCAATAATTAGAATTACCCGAACTTGATCTTGAGAGATGTGCTATTGAGACCACTATTGTTTAGACACTTGCAAATACTCATCCAAGCTCTTCTGAGGTATTACGCAAAAAGGTTGATTTTTTTCCAAGAGTCTTATGAGGCTAAAGCTGGTCCATTCTCAGAAGAAACCCCTAAGCCATTTAGAACCTATTTTACTCCTTGAGCATTAGATATCATGGATCACAACAACAACAACAAAAACAACAATGGTAATAGGGCTTTGGCCAACAATATTCTGGTTACTTTTGAGTCTCCTATCACATATCCTGAGTGAGATACCTCTATGAAGAATATTCCTCATTTAGCTTTACTTATTTTTTGTGGCATTTCTACTGAGGATCCTGACATGTTTTTGTTTGAATTTGATGTTTTGTGCAATAGTTATGATTATCAGAATGATGCATAGAAGCTCAAACTGTTCCTAGACACATTGAAGGATGCAAACCTACATTGGTTTATGAACTTTAGGAACATTAGGACATGGAATGTCATGAGGGATTTGTTCTTGGACAAGTATTGGGAATACTGTAAAACCAAGGAAAACTGGAACAAACTCTTCCATTTGATACAGAAGGAAGACGAGTCTGTGGAATATTATCTTGAACACTTTATGTTCAGTCTTCAATGATCTCATCAACAAGGGTTGAATGATGATATTGTTAAAATGTTGTTTCTTAGAGGCATAAGAGATGATGTCATGGAAGAATTAATTTTAATAGGTAAAGGGAATATTTCTAAGATGGAATTTGATGATATTTGTGATATTTGCAAGAATTATTCTAGGTCGCAGTCCTCAGGAAGGAACTATCTAGGCAAGCTGCATTCTATGGGAACTTCAATAGGTATCACCAAGCATGAGATAGGTAATTTACTCGAAGACCTTGAAATTGATTTATTGAGTCACCTGGGTAAATAGATAGATACATTGTATACCCGTAAAAAGTAAGAGGAGGCAAAAAAGGCCCTAGCAGTATTTTGCCCTATATGTAGGAAGCAAAATGGTAGTGAAGATTTCCCTTATAATAGGAAAAATATCTCATCCCTAGAGGAAGCTAGTAAGAGTTCTACCCTAAGACCTCTTCCCGTAGATATGACCAATATGGGATATTCCAATGAACCTATCTACTATATGACCCCTAGGCGACCTTTTCCACCTCAGTTAATGCATCCTAGAATGTTAAATGATTATTTCACCCTAGGACCTAGCCAAACCAATTCCTTTTCCAATCAGGCTGGATAGTACGGAGGTTGGAAAATACCTCCCGCTTACCCTCAATGGATGCCACAGTACCAGTATGCTTCACAGTCATTGCAACAGGCATGGAGGCCACAAATGCCACAACCCCCACCATATCAACAATAGTACCCATCACAACCACAACCTCCATCTCCTCCAATTCTCAACCCATATTAGTAGCCACAACAATATCTCCCACCTATACCACCATCTTCAAACCAATCAACCAATCCACCTCAACCACCAAATTCCACATCAATTTCAACCCAACCAAATCCAAATCCCAATAGTAAGGAAACACAACCTATATATAATAATGAGGTGGAAATTTGTCCAACTTATCCTCTTAATACTATAGAGATAGATAGAGTTCAATTAAGATCAGGAAAAGCTCTCTAGGGACCCACCATCACCGAAATTAATGAAGAACCCAGAGAGGAACTTGAAAAAGGACCTCAATTTCTTGACCACCTTCTTTCAAAATATGTACAAAAGGAAGTATTACAACCTAAATTCAATTTTGTGAATGAACTCCATCATGTTAACATTAAAATTTCTTTATTGCAGGCTATAAAGGACATTCTAGTGTACACAAAGATGGTTTGGGACCTATGTACCTGAAGGCATAAGAAGAAGGAAGACCTTAAGACTGTCCAAGTTATTTGGTAGCTCACTGACCTCATGCTCAGGACTTTGACTATTCCTAAGTATTCAAACCTAGGGAGCCCAGTCATCAAGGTGAGTATTGGTAAGGTCACTATTCCTAACACACTCATTGATTTGGGCACTACCGTCAATGTCATGACAAATGAGATAAAGGTAAAATTATCACTTGAGGTACTTCGACCCACTTTGACGGTCCTCCAAATGGCCAATCGTTCTTTAGTCAAACTTGAGGGTATGATAGAGAATGTAATTCTTTCTATTGATTCGTGGGATTTTCCAACTGATTTCATGATATTGCAGCCAAAAGTTAAGCTGGGAGTATACCCCTTGATCTTGGGAGGACCTTGGTTAGGTATTGCAAATGCATTCATTAAATATCAGTCAGGTAACATGGTTATTTCTTATGGGGAAAAAACTAAAAAGTTGACATTATATCCTTCAGCACAACCCCTGTTAGAAACAAAGGACCCAATCTAGATTGATAGTGATTTAGAAGATTTACTACCAATCTTGACAATTGATCAAGCATGTGATATTGAAGAACCTACAGAGGAGAATATTCTTCAAAATATGAATGCATCTAATGAGGTTCTTGAAAATTTGGTTCACTCTTCAAGTGTAAATACTAATTGTCCATTTGGTAACTTTCTGTTGGTAGGTAGCTCACAATCTGTTCAACATTTTATCACACTACACCAATTGCTACCTCACCACTCTTTGTATAGTCTATTTTTATTTTCTAAAACACCATCCACCTCACAAGTATTGACCATGGGTTCACCTTCACAATCTAAAGCTATGGAAATTTTACCTAGTCACACATTAAATATTAATCCATAGTTAAGTAGCAAACAAATCCAAGATCTTATTACCTTGCTTAGAGCTAATAAAGATGCATTTTCTTAGGAGTATCAAGACATGTGTGGCATTCATCCAAATACTTGCACACATCATATTTATATAGAGGAAGTTAGTTGCCCCATTAGGCAGCCACAAAGATTGCTCAACCCCACCTTGCAAGAGATAGTTAAAGAGGAGTTACAAAAATTGCTCAATGTAGGTTTTATATATCCTATTTTAGATAGTCAATGGGTATCTCCTCTAGTTTTGGTTCCTAAGAAAAATGGTAAGTGGAGAATTTGTGTTGATTATTGAGAACTTAATAAAGCAACTAAAAAGGATCATTTTCCATTACCATTTATTGATCAGGTGTTGGAAACTCTTGCAGGTAAGCAGTTTTTCCTCTTTCTAGATGGATTCAGTGGCTACAACTAGATTCGCATAGCACCAAAAGATCAGACAAGACTACTTTCATGTGTCCATGGAGAACCTTTGCATACAATGTCCTACCTTTCAGGTTGTGTAATGCCCACACTACCTTCCAGAGGGAAGTATTGAGTATTTTTTATGATCTTGTTAATGATTGTGTTGAAGTTTATATGGATGACTTCACTGTCCACAGTAATACTTATGAAGAAGCCAATAAAAATTTAGAAAGAGTGCTTAAGCGATGTATTGATACTAATTTGTCTTTAAGCCATGAGAAGTGCCACATTCTTATGATAGAAGGAATTTTTCTTGGCCATTACAATTCCTCTAAAGGTATCCAAGTAGATCCTAAAAAGATCCAAATTATTCAAGACTTTCCTACACCCTCTAGCCAAAAGGATGTTCGTAGTTTTCTAGGTCATGCAGGATATTACCAGAGATTTATCCAAAATTTTAGTAAGATTGCCTCTCCCTTGTTTTCCTTGCTAGCCAAAGACATTGATTTCTCTTGGACACCCAAGTGTCAAGAAGCCTTTGAGGCCATCAAGACAAAACTTGTAACCACACTAGTCCTTAGAGGTCCAAACTGGGAACTACCATTTCATATTCACACTGATGCCCCAAATTGTTTGATGGGAGTTGTGCTTGGACAAAAAGAGGATAATCTCTTCTATTCCATCTACTACATCAAAAATAACTTCACAGGGGCCGAGGTAAATTACATGATAACTGGAAAATAGTTTTTAGCTGTTCTATATACAATTAATAAGTTTCATCATTATATTACTGGGTATAAAGTATTTGTCCACACAGATCATTCGACAATTCAGTTTTTAATGAATAAACCTATGGTAACTGGTAGAGCTATTAGATTGTTTCTTTTACTCTAGGAATTTGATAAAACTATACTTGCTAAGCCTGGTTGAGAAAATGTGGTTGCAGACTTTTTGTCTAGATTACGATAGCTAGATAGTGAACCTACTCCAGTTGACGATGCATTTCCAGATGAGCACCTCTTTTCTATATCAACAAAGAGCCCATGGTTTGCTAATATTGCAAACTATCTAATTACATGCAAGTTACCTCCACATTTCTCCTTGAGGGAATGACAGAAGCTGGTTGGACTTAGTGGACAATACACATGGATCAACGGATTGCTCTTCCACACCAGTATTGACAATATCATGCGGTGTTGTGTACCCGAAGATGATGTCTTCAATATACTTCATGCATGCCACACAGAACCATGTATAGGACACTTTTTTGCTTAGAGAACTACTCAGAAGATTCTCACTACAGGCTACTATTGGCCTGCAATCCACAAGGATTGTAAATGCTATGTTCATCATTGCAACAAGTGTTAGTGTATGGGTTGACCCACACACTCCGACAAGATGCCCTTACACCCATAGTTTTCCATAGAGCCATTTGAGAAGTGGGGCCTTGATTTTGTTGGCTCAATCAACCCGCCATCAAGAAATAATGAATACATCCTTGTATGTACTGATTATGTAACCAAGTGGGTTGAAGTGGTAGCTCTGAAGCATGCCAAAGATACAAAAGTAGTAGATTTCTTGTACTTTGAGATTTTCACAAGGTTTGGTGTGCCACGAGAGATAACCACAGATCAAGGACCACAATTCACGTTTGAGCTCATTTTTGCCTTGGTTCATGAGTATGAAATTCACCATCACAAGTATACACCTTATCACCCTCAAGCCAATGGGCAAGTGGAAGTCACCAATAGAGAGATTGCGGATATTCTTACTAAGACAATTACTCTTCATAAGAACGATTGGGCTACACAACTCCCTGAAGCTATGTGGGCCTATCGAATAACATGGAAGACACCACTGGTCTGACCCCTTATGAACTCATCTATGGTAAGAAGGTAGTTCTTCCCATTGAGTTTGAGATAAAAACTCTTCACACTGCACTACAATTGGGTATGATTCTTTCAGATGCACAAAAGGCATGGATTGATCAACTAAATTCCTTAGATGAATTGTGTCAGGAAGCACTCTTTCATACCGAGGTTGTTCAAAAACAACGTACTCTATGGCATGGCCATCATATCCGACAATGGTCATTCCAACCTGGAGATTGGGCACTCTTATATGACTCCCACTTCCAAGAATTCAAGGGAAAGTTTCACACACGATGGTTGGGACCCTATGAGATCCAGATCATATATACTAATGGAGTTGTTCATCTCTATACAATGGAATTTGAAAGAGCTCTCCTTGTCAATGGTCACCACCTCAAACTATACAAGAAGCTTTCTTTTTAGAGGTGGTGCATGAACTTACTTTTGTTCCTTCTAGCCTCCATCAAGATTGATCCATAATAATATTAAAAATAATAATAATAATAATGCAATAAAAGATACAACAATGAAAACCTTTTTTGGGCATTGTTGGTCGGTTAATGTTTGAAAACCGATTTCCAGCAAGCATTACCCATTGAATAAACTTAGTGGTGAAAACCAATTTTTTGGTGCCACTAGGTGGTGGTAGATTGAAAACTAGGCAACTGACAGTTTACTGTCGATAAACATTAAACTTAAAAAAAAATGTTCAGGCATTGGCACCTTGCCTTCCTGTCATTTTTCTGCTAGGACCTATGTTACTTTGTGCTGCAAGTGTTTGGGTCCCTCATTCCATTCATTCGGGGTCATAATTCAACCTCCTATTTAGAACCATGGCCTATCCTTTCATGTCTTCTGGCAATATTCCTTGACACTGTTCTTGTCATCTTTTTGTCAGGAACCTCTCCTTCGGTGTCTTCGCTGGTTGGTGCTATCACTTGTTCTTGGCTAGGATTTACGCCCCTCCATTCCTACTTCCACCATTCATTCCACAATGCTTGTTAGTGGCTTTTCACCAACAACCATTACTCTGCCTAATTCTACATTCCTGTCTCCCTTGTGACAGGAACTGATGTGATTATCTCTTGGCCAGATTTCTAGTTTTTCTTTGCTAGGAGCTTTTTTATTTTTGTATCTGTTGGGTGCTATTCTTTTCTCCGTAGTTGCTTCCATGATCTACTTACTGTTACCAATGCTCTAGCCAATTAAACACCACCTTGTCACCCGCCGCACTTTTCGACTAACATTTTCTCATGCTTTCTTCTACACATGCCACTCTCTAGCTGGCTAATTCATTTCAATTTCCACTTCATCATGACCGTACCTCTGGCACTACTCTCTTATCATCCTATCATTGCTGCTAAGTTGGAATTTGCATCCACATTGGTTTCACCATGATGTCACCACTCCATTCCATAAACGGTCATCGATATTATTATTTTATGTGTTTTTTTCTTCTCTTTATTTTATTTAATGTCAGTAGTTTATTTAATGATTGTGACATCACCCGTGGACGGGTAACCTGCCAAGCTGGGTGGCAGAGTCACATCAGTTGTCATGTCCTATCCTTCCCATGTAAAAAATTGTCCCATCATTATTCAGTCACTCCTTAATACCACCAATAATTATTGTTATTCACCCGAAATAATGAATTGAAACCACCATTTCTTACCACCTAATAACACTACCAGTTAATTTTGTCCTATTCCTAGTGGTAGTTGTTTCTATAACTAGTTTTTTCCTACACTTTACCAAGCTTGAACTATGGATTGTTCAGATTGCACCTCCTAGTAAGGATATAGCAAGAGAACACAAGCACCATTATGAGCCAATGACAATGGATGATCTAAGGGCTCCAAAAATGTTTGAGGCATACAAGATATTCAAGAAAGCAGGATGAGATGTGTACTTTAAGAGACTAAGGGGATATGATGAGAAGTTGGCTTGCAAGTTTGTAGTGACCTGCAACACTAAATAGGCACAACTTAATGGTCTGGAGATTCTTGTTTCAGTTGAAAACATAGCGGATGTTACGGGATTTCCATTAATAGGGGAAATTTATTTTCCTAATAATTCTACATGAGAAAGAGAGCTTAAATCCCTCTATAAAAAATTCTTGAAGCATGGGGAGTCGATTGAAATAGTTTCTGGTCAGGGCACAAAGTTAGCTTTGCTTCTAGTTCCCTGGAACGATGTGATGAAGTTTGTCATTCAGTACTTAACTTGTGCGGGGAGGTATGTATATGTTTATGCCAAGAAATTTTGGCTCATGATACATCTTAGATGGGGTGTGTTTGTATATGTTCCTTTGTTTTTGTATTCTTCCATCATGCAAATGCGAAAAGTAGTTCAAAGGGTAGTGAAAATTCATTAGCACATCATGGGATTATCAAATTATTAATTGTAAAAGAATTGAAGAAGCTCTTGCCTTCTAGGGACTGGGACTCATTTTTTGTAGATGAAACCCCTAAAAATTCTATCGAGAATTCCCTCCCTAATGCTTCAGAGCACTCTACTGAAGAAGATTCCCACAATGTAGAAAAAATCTACTAATAATTTAGAGGAAGAGGGGTCCAGTCATGAAAATTTAGAAGAGAGTAATGAACACACTAAGGGTTCAAAGTCAAAAGCTCCTCATGATAGCTCTAAGAAAGGAAAAGTACAAACCCTAGGGTCTAGTAGTAAGAAAGCTAAGGGCTCCAACACTAAACAACCTAATCTTTAAAAAAATGAAATCACTACACCTAGCTCTAGGGGTTAGAAGAAGTTGTGTAGTAGGTCCACCTTGGCTGCTATTTTAAATGAAAAACAATTATCAATTGATTTCACATATAAGAAAGAAAAATTGACTAATTTAGCTAGTAGTTTAGGCCCTCAGGAAACTAAAGAGGTTGGAGAGGTAACAATAGTAGCCACAGTCTCCTAAAAGACTAAGAGAACAAAAGTTTTTTCCAAAGGATTAAGAAGTAAGAGAAAGAAGTGGCAGATAGCCTCTAAGGACTCTCCACAATGCTAAGAGAAATATGAAAAAAACCTTGAGATACCACCTCAAAATGCTCTTGCCTTAGAAGAGATACTAAGAAATCAAGAAGGAATAATTGACAAGGACACTATTCAAAATGAGTCTGCACTAGCTAAAAATGATGATGACATAGATAACCCTGAAGATCAAAGCCCTCATGCCACTAATCAAGAGGGAGGACATCAATTAGAAGGGAGAATAGAGAATGAGGTGAATGTATTTGATATTCAAGGACATGAAAATCTTGCAAACCCTCATCAGGAACAAAAAGAAAAATGAGAATCAGAGGCAGTAGAAGAGTACAAAGAAGAAAATCCCCTTCTCACTAATGATGAAATTCACAACATGCAGATTTTGGTGACCAAATTGATTGAAGAAAATGAGACCCTACAGAAACAAATTCAAATGGTAGAGTCACTCAATGCAGTACAAGCAACTGAAATCAATCAATTGAAGACAACACTTGAGCAAGCAAAGGTTACTGAGACATTTGTGGTAACAATTCAAGAACATGAAAAACAGTTGCAGGAATTTTATCAGTTATGTGTCAAAAAGGTCACTAGTAATCTATAGAAACTTGCCCCTTCTCCTTTTGATTTGTATTCTATACTCTCTTTGCATGAGGACATGCAAAGTCTTCAGCTGGGGGGGAAATGATGGGGGAAAAACATGTCATTATTTTACCTATTATTTGCTTTAACCTTTGTCATCTTTCCTAGTGTTTCCTATCATTCCTGCCACTTTTCGTCAATGAACTGAAGGTATTCTATAAAATAGAAGGAAAGGTAAAAACTGGTGAAAATGTCAATTTCTTTGACTGTTGCTAACTATCTTTGTGATTTTGGTAACAAACAATGTCTAAAGTGGTTGATAGCAAAGCATGAAGGGCATCAGTGGAAGGATGACTAAGTTGGTTGAAGTCATTTTGTCACTTTGGCTATACTCGTCGAGATTAGAAAATCTGTTTTGAGTTGTTATGTTGTTTCAAAATATTGTCAAAAGACTTTAAGCTATTTTTGATTATCTTTCGATGGTTGTTGGTTGTAAGCCACAAAAAACCATAACGCTTATTCTCTTTCATTTGCAAGACTATTGTGAGTATAGGTAGCTATGATATATATATGCGTGTGTGTATGCCGAAAAATAGGAGAGATACATAATAAAAATCAATGTTTGGCAATTAAATCTACACTTATACTCTATTACTGCAATTGAATGAATGATAGCTAGCATGGAGTAATTTGATGTTTGTGAGTTTCATCATTCAATAGCCAGTGAAGATAGGGCCCACTTCTTGGATCGTTAGTGATATTTACATTAGATATATGCGTGTGGTAATGTAAGTTGTGATTTTGTAGTTATTCGATTAATTGCATTACTGTGTTAATTACTAGATTCTTATCCATATAATTCATTTATGCAATTGTGTTAATCTCTATTGGTTTGATACTTGTCAATGTGTATAATTTTCCTGTCACTTATTATCAGTATTAAGAATAGTTAGATATCAATTAATAAAGTCATTATGAGTTAAGAAGTGGAATAGTCAATTGATTTCAAAAGAATATTTACATCCAATAGTTTAACTTTGATTATGTTCATCTTATTTCAAGGAAGATTTTCGTTCTGTTATATATAGATTTTCAGTTCTATTCTATTGTGTGCTAGTAATCTATTTTTTGTTTCAGAACTATTTCTTCATGGGTTCCTGTCACACTATAATTCTATTCAAATATAGATTACATTTGTGTGCATCCATCAACCCTTTGTTTATTAATTGCAACCCTTCGGCATATTGCCACAACATGGTTCAAAAGCCTACATTCCTAGATTAACACTTTAGGATGAACTAAGGGATCCATTTATAAAGATCAAATCAAACCTATTTCTAGAGTACTTTAAGACCATAGTTTAATCCAATCACAAACTATGTGGCTTTAATTCCTTTAGAAAGGTACTCAGTCTAAATTGGTACATTTCACAAAACAGATCAATGCATATTGAATCCTCTGGTCTAACACTTTTGGGTACCTCCAACAAAGCATCCACAAACCTGGAAAAAAAATCATAAGGTGATTCTCCTTTGTTCCTTTTCATTTCACACAATCTTTTAACAGAAGATCCTTAATCAACTTTTCTTTGATCTTGAGGATATTCAACTTGGAGCTTACTATAATCCTCATATTGTGATGATGGGGAAATTGGAACAGTAGAATATTTATCATCCTCACATAGATCTCCATTGATTGACTCACTGGTTCTATTTGCATGAAATGCGCTAGGATGATCAATACTGGTGGTTGAATATCCTTTCATCATTGAATATTTCAAGTTATTCTCGATATCTATAGCAATTTGATATACTCGATGTAATGTTACAGGCTCTTTGTCTCTTAATAAGTAACTCATCTTTTTATCAAATGCACCTAAGTACATGACCAAACATTCTACATAATTTGTTCTTATGCTCTTAGGTATCTCTTATAATCTTTGAAATTCTAAGATTAAAAGAGGGAACTAACTCATCCTCTTCTTTCTCTATGCTCATGAACTTTTTTCTTATCAAGATTGGATCAATCCTTTCACCAAACTGCTCAATGACACTACTTTAAAATCATCCCATGAATGTATAGAAGAGGTTGGTAGATATGAGAACCAATCTCTTGCATCTCCTTTTAGAAATTGAACAAACAATTTCATGACAACATCCTCAAATTCTAATTCATAATCTCCCATCGCATCAACAAACTCTTGCAAATGTTTGCTTGCTGATTCAGACTTCTCACTATTAAACTTCGGTACTTTCTCTTTGATGTTAGGTGGTACAACATTTGGATAACCACAAATGTTACTAAAATCTATAGCCCTGTACCTTTTGGTATGGAAATTTCTTTGATATGACAAATTTTTCCCATTATACATTGTTATATTTGGTTCCCTACTAGGATGCACAGATTTACAATGCATTTTCTCACACTTTTCACAAACCTTGTTAGATCTACCTTATAATTACAAAATGCAACCAAAATTCCTTTCACATTTATGATCTTAAGCCTTTGACAGTGCAAATCTTCTACCTATTTTGCTTAAGATCTTAAAATGTAACATTCTTCTCCATCATAATTCATGAATTTCAAGTTATACTTTAGAAACATGTAAAATCACCACTAATATTCCCTCACTTAGTGCTATTTCACCTAATTGGGAATTATTTACATCTTAAGTCTCGAAGATTTCTCATAATTTGCTTGTAAATATAATCATATTTTCTTTAGAATTGTGAGAATACTTGGAAATCAGTAGTAGCTACTAAGCTTTCTCCTTCAACTACAAATTTGCAAGATTTGGAATATTTGTCTATTCTTTATCAGGTTCTTTATATAGATTCACCACCTCTTCTATAGAGGATCAAAATTCAAACAATATGAAGTTCTTTTAAAGGTAAATCTCATTCTGGGTCTTGTCCATCAGCAGAGTCACAATCAAATTCCTTGAAATTCGATGCAACCAAAACATTTCTAGGTCTAGAAGCTTCTCAACATTTGAACCAAAGTTCAGATTCACCAAATATTTGACTCTGAAATAAAACAATCTACAAAATGAGAATGAAAATTATCCCCAATAGAGTCACCAATTTTGTTGGTGTTTTTTCCAATAGAACCTTGAAGTGGACTATATAGGGTAGCCAACCCTTATGCTCAAGAATCATCAAAGCTAGTGGCCAGCTAATGAGTAAAGGATTTTGAGACTTTCACTCCTACTTTTTAGGCTATGTGGGACCTTGGAGGGTGTCCCTTATTGTGCTCAAGTGATATTTTTCCAATTTAGAATACATTTATACACAGATTGATTCCTATTAATTGCAAATAGATGCAATTCACTGAAGATTTGGTAGACCTTTGAGTAAATTATCATCTATTTGCTAGGAATAAGGGAGTAATTCAAACTCATACTTAATCATTGACAGATTTTTAATGAATTTTTTTCTCATTTTGAATCCATATCCAAGTGCATCACTAGCTCATTTACTTGCAAGACTATCTAACAAATAGACCAATGCTTCATCAATTGTGATAATGGAGTCAAATATGGAACAACTAGTAATATTTTAGTCATTTTATTTAGAAATTGGTGGAATATTACCATAATGCTTTGCAATATGAAAACTCACAATTTTTGAAGTGCAACTTCTTACCAAATCCTATGCAATGTCTAACAAATTTGTGACCCTCTTCAAGCATCTAATTAAATCTTTGAGTTAAAGAAAAAACAAAGCCACACATTCAATTGATTAACTGAAGATAAATGAGAAGACCATTGATATTTTCATTTATAATTTGCAAAAAAAAAACATAAGAGAGTACTCATTTCAGAGCTAAGATTTGCTTTTGTAACTATAGCTTCTATAAAACTAATTTAAGATTATTACAGACATGACCCCTAAACAAGACAATTTATTGTTCTATTCATTGATATTTTCTACAATACGCTCCTTCTTGGAGCTTAGCTTCTACCTATACTATCACCAAACTCAAAGTTTTGAAACCCCTTTGCAATGACCCATGAAATACCTTTTATAATACAAGGGAGCAACAAGCATTTGACTTAAATGCAATTACATTTTGCATGTATTTCAAAATTAATTTTGTCTCAATTCAAGCCACTTCCTAGATAGTTACATTTAATCACTTCTTACAATGAGGAAGCAAAAGACAAAAATAGAACCCACATAAGAATTCAAAGAAGAACCATCCATCCTTATGAAAGGAATCATTATCACTGCATCAAAATTCACATGTCCACACAAAAATTAGGGAAGTCACCATCAGTACTAATAGCATTAACAAACCAACCATAGGTGAACTGAGTTAGCACAAAAAACCCAAAAACCAAGCACTAGCTCAAAGGAAGAAATGAGGTACTATCCTACCTTGTCAGCAACTGAGTAAGCACACTTGCTTGGATTTTTGAATGAAATTAGAGTAGCTACTATCACTTCTTCACCAGAATCACCATAGGGCACTAAGGAAATAGGAAAATGGCCAAATTCAGGGTCTGTTCCTTCTCCATCACTTGAAGAACTATCAGACACTTCAATGGGAGTATTGTACCTCCCTAGACAAACCTTAGGACCCTTACTCTAATTTTTTAGGTTCTTCTTAGGCTCGAAGAGTGTTTTCCCTATAAAATTGAACAATTCTTCTAAAATGATCATGTTCTTCAAATTATAAGTAATCTGGACAATAATTTTCCTACCTTTCTTATAGACACTTCTCTTACCCTTCAGGATAGTTGGAATTTCCATTGTACTAGGTTTAACCTCAGGCACATCAAAAGAGGTTCCTACATGCTTAGCCTCCTAGACCTCCTAACTGGTGTGAATGAATTACTTGGTTCACCCATCTTACCCAAAAAATACACTGACCAATGACCCACCTTATAGAAAATACACCAACTAAAACCCATAAAGTTCCCTTTGCAGGAATGAGAACTCAAACCAGTCCAACTAAAATGACACAGAGCACAATTGCATGATACAGAACCATTACAACCCTAGGAAGCTATCAAATTATAGATAAGTTGCACACACGTACACTTATAGACCCAGGGAGACCATACTACTACCTCTGTGATGATTAACTCAACACTAGCATGTCATTCCTCCAGTACTACAACAATTATTTCAGCTCCCTGATAATTGCAAATGATGAGATGAACTACAAGAGATCCTCATTAAATAGAAGAATTAGAGCATATAAAATTTAATGACCACCTTGGCTCACTCGAGCAAATAGATAATCAATCACTCCATGCTCAATCTTTCCCATCAATCATTTTGGATTTAAAACTCAATCAATGAAGCCCTTTAAGGATCACCACTTTCCATCTTCATTCATACATGGAAACAATGATAATATGATGAAAAACTACCACGTAATCATCCATATCTTAACCACATTGTTTTCAACTCACCAATTGTTGTAGAAGTTTCCTTACATTGATTTTAATCTTCAACGATGAGCAAAAATACTCATCCAAAGGGAATATTCCTAGATGAAAACCCCATCGCTAGTCGCAATAGATGGTTGAATCCTCCTAAGAATTTCAGTGAAGAAGACCTCCTAATGATGCCATCAAATAACCTAGACCATCATTAATCATTGTAATAATTTTGAAGCAAGATATGTCTTCAGCAATGGGTTAATCAAGTGATGGAATAAAGTGTTGACACACGGCCACCATATCGCTTTCATTCATCTCTGTTGCTCATCACTAAAACTCAGAAAGGATCTCAAGACATTTTAGTCATGACACAACACAACACACTGCACACTCATCACATGTCACTGAAGTGAAACTCACGATCTGAAGGACTTCAACGATGAGTAATGCCAAAGCAAACCAAGGTCCATCACCCATCGCTGAACTAAAACCATGAGAGGAAAAAAATTTAGCGATGGATGACCCCCCTAATGAATGGACATTTTCCAAGTGCGAAAAATATGTTTTAAAGAGGGGCCATGTGAGATCAACGAGATTCAAACCATTAGGAGAAACATAAGACCAACATCTTCCATCATGAAATATTTTCAACTAGAGTATAAGATACATTAAAGCAATGTAGGGAAAAGGGGTGACTAGTAAAATTAAATCGGAGCTGGTAGAAGCATGACTTGAAAGGCTCAAAATGTGACCTGGATGACTGGGAACCAAAAAAGATAGGTCAATAAAGAAACAAAAATTGCCCAAGGGTTTGAGACCTATAAAATTTCAGCAAGGGATTCTTAGTCAAAACCCTAAATCTTACCTTTGGACGCAAAGGGTAAAAAAAATGACCAAATGAAGACCTACTCAAAATTAAAATTTTGAAGGCTCTAGTAGTGGCTCATGCTCAGGGATGCATACCCTTGGTGGGTATGGAAAGAATCTAGATCTCAGGCTAAAGCAGACCGGTAAAGGAGCACAAAAACCTAGGAACTTTCCCAGACAAGGCAAGCAGACACAACATAAAAGAAACACACCAAACCTATATACAATACTTATAGGATTATACAATATCTTTTCAATCAAATTTCAGAAGCCTCTTTAGTCCCATAGGCTTCAATCCCCAAAATTGGAGGCCTCGGGCCCCCTAAACTCAAAGGTAATCCTTTCCTCTATCAAAGGCATTATCCTCAAATATATGTAATGGATCAACATGTCCACCAAGAAATCTTACACAATCCGCCCCATTGGGATTAGCACAATTGGCCATACATGCTACAAAGCTACCCTGTTTAGTAACTTGTTCCAATATATGCTTATCTGATTGAAATGAAAAGGTAAAAAATTCATATTCCATTTGATCATGAACTTTGACATCACATTTAGTTTGTTCATCAAACTAGAATCCCTCATAGACACTTTGTTGTATGCTAGGCCAACAATCATCTCCAAATATGTTAAAAAAAAATATGCATATTCAGGGGCATCTTTGTATTGGTCACTATAACATGGGTACATATCTAGGCCTTTGTGATTCAAAGGTTGTTCACTAACAATTGGAAAAAGATCTTTGTTCTCTCTCACATAAATGTTTTCTTTATTGGATGAAAACATTTCCATAATCATGCTAAGAAGATGAGGAGTTTCAACAAAGAACTCAACTACACATTCATATTGATCAACAACATACCCCTATCAGTTACATAACTTGGCTTCCCTATACATAGATCAAATTGTCTTTCCTTATTAATGGGAACTAATATTAATCTATGATCCACACGTGTATCCTGATGCATAATTTGGTCATTCAATACTAAACTTCCTCCTTCATCATCTAGTGTAACTAACCTTTCCAACTCTTCCTTGCACAAACATTCATGGGTAGCTAGGATATCAACATGTTCATTAGCATCTTCACTATTTTCCCCAGTGGAATACTCCATTGATGTCAAAACAATATCACCTTTCAAGTAGCCATGAGATGCAATTTGTTCATTTACTTGTGGACAATTGATAATATGGATATTTGCATCATTGCATCCTTCATGTGACTAGAGCACTTTTGGATCATCCTCATAAGGGCAATTACATTCTTGAGAGAAACACTCAGAGACTTCAATCTCCTCCTGATCCTTGATCTTACTTACAACCTCAACACTGAAAATGAAAGATTCATAAGCACTGCTTCCATAATACATATCTATGTACTACTTTGTTTGCACATGGCCATATCCTGAACATGCATCAAATGCATCATCAGAATTCTCAAAAAGTGGGTTATCTCTACTCCAATAAGGATCATCACTTCTATTATCTGATGGGGATGGAGGCTCATCAAATAAAGGATTATTCAATATCTTCATTATTTCCATGGAAGCTTCTACCTCCTTAGCATGAAGATCTAAATCTTACAAATCATCATCACGGTCAAAATCAAAATAATCACTTGAAGAGCATATAGAAACATAGTTAAATCTTCTCACATCATTTGAAATTAGTATCATTGACTCAAATTTTGAGAACTCTTCATGTGAATAAAATTGTTCACTCCCAAGCAGACAGGCATTCCCATCATTATCAATATATATCCTTGAAGTAAAGGATTCAATATCCACTCCATGAAAATAATCACAATCCATAGAGGAATGATATGACTCAATGCCATCACAACTACCACAACATGAAAACTCACAATACTAAGACTACATTCAAACTCCTTAGACTGAGTATCTAAACTTTCATTTTCAATACCTTTATCATTGGTTTCTGACAAGGCCTCATCAACATTAGCACTAATGTTATTGATTAAATCATGACCTAGGATAACCTCTTGTACCTCTTCAACTTTATCACTATTCAAGACATCCCAAGGATGCAAGTTAGGCACACCCCTTCTGTTATCATATTGTGCATCTTCATCTCCATCACTGCTATACTGATTTGCATACATGTCATTTGTGAATTGATTACAATCATTACATTCTCCCATATAGAAAAATGGATGTTCATATTCTGATGCACTTTCTTCACTTATTTACATTGTTTCTTGATCTTTCTTAGTAGGAAAATGCCCATTAACATCTAGGAGTGTCACATGTGCATAATCACTCTTAGCTCCCTCTATAAGCTTTATTCAATCTATTACTTGTCCCAAACCTTGTGGCTTCAATTACTTTGGAAAGGTACGCAGTCCAAATTGGTTCATTTCACAAAATAGATCAATGCATATTGAATACTCTAGTCTAACACTTTTGGGTACCTCCAACAAAGTATCCACAAACTTGGAAAACAAATCATAAGGTTATTCTCCTTTGTGCCTTTTCATTTCACATAATCTTTTAACAGAAGACACTTAATCAAATTTTCTTTGATCTTCTGGATATTCAACTTGGAGCTTACTATGATCCTCATATTGTGGTGATGGGGAAATTGGAATAGTAGAATATTTATCATCCTCACATAGAACTCTACTTATTGATTCACTAGTTCTATTTGCATGAAATGTGCTAGGATGATCAATACTGGTGGTTGAATATCCTTTCATCATTGAATATTTCAAGTTATTCTCAATATCTATAGCAATTTGATATGCTTGATGCAATGTTACAGGCTATTTGTCTCTTAATAAGTAACTTATCTTTTTATCAAATGTACCTAAGTACACGACAAAAAAATCTTCATCGTTTGGTCTTATGATTTTAGGGATCTCTCTTATAATCCTTGAAAATCTAAGATTAAAAGAGGGGACTAACTCATCCTCTTCTTTCTCCATGCTCATGAACTTTTATATTATCAAGATTGGATCAATCCTTTCACCAAACTGCTCCATTAAAACTACTTTAAACTCATCCCATGAATGTATAGAAGATGTTGGTAGATATGAGAACCAACATCTTGCATCTCCTTTTAGAGACTAAACAAACAATTTCATGACAACATCCTCAAATTCTAATTCATAATCTCCCATCACATCAACAAAATCTTGCAAATGTTTGCTTGTTGATTCAAACCACTCACTATTAAAATTTGGTACTTTCTCTCTAATGTTAGGTGGTACAACATTTGGATAACCAGAAATGTTACTAAAAGCTATAGCCCTATACCTTTCGATACTAAAATTTCTTTGATATGATAAAGGCTTCCCATTATACATTTTTATATTTGGTTCCCTACTAGGATGCATAGATTGACAATGCATTTTCTCACACTTTTTACAAACCTTATCAGATCTACCTTATGATTACAAAAGGCAACCCAAACTCCTTTCGAAATTATGATCTTGAGACTTTTACAATGCAAATCTTCTACCTATTTTAATTAAGATCTTAAAATGTAACATGCTTCTCCTATTAGCACTTAGATTTTTCACCCTGTTGAATGTAAAATTCAACAATCTAATGTAACATGGGAAGACCTCTAAAGCTCTAGGTTTCTTGTAAATAGAGGTCAACCTCCGGGGAAGGCCGGATTGCTTTGTGTTATCACCTAACTACTAATCTTTCTAAGGAAAAGGGATAAGGAGTGCATAAAAATGAAAACCAAATCCTATGGTGATACACCGAACTGGCAGGAATCATGAAACAAAAGGATGAACATATATTGGAAAAAGGATGATAGTTATTTCATCTACCCAACATAAATCTTGTGAAAACTTATGCAAAAATTATAAAAAGGTTTGATCTACATATATATTTTAAGAAGGAAAGATGAATTTCACAACTTTAAAATGTAAATGCAGACTTAGAAAAACACAGTTCAAAACTTGCATAATCTAAAAGAAGAAAGAAGGTAGTATGAAAAAACTAACACTGATCTTCAAGGTAATCTTTGTATTCCAAATTCCAAAGGAGTTACAAAACATACATCAGCTGAGAAAGGATTGTTAAAAATCACTAACTCTCCAGAATGCATAATCTGAACTCCTTTACAAAGAGGCAAAAAATGCCCTATATACAAAAGTCTCAACCTCTAGGGCTTACAAAAATATTTGTCTTCAGAAAAAATCCGCCCCTAGATCTTTTTAAATGAAGTTAATGCTACATTCAAGTGTATCCCTACTGTCCATGTTGGTGTGAAGGATCGCCCTCAAGAGAAGTCTTCAGATCTTTTTCAACCACAACATTAACTTTTGGCCTCTGTGTCCACCCTCGAACTTCCATCAGAGCCGCTTTGAATGCGCTGGAGTATAGCCATTAATAATGATCTGCCTTCTGCCAGCAGAGATCCCAGCTGTCACGGAGACTCGTGGCCTTTTTTTCCTTTCGGGTTTCCTATGCTCAAAAACTTCCTACAAGCTGACTATCTTCGAGAAACAGCATCCGACCTTCATGTTAGATTTCAACACCATTGTTTCACCAAGTTGACCCATGTGTTTGATCATAGAGTAGATCCATACCGCTCACACCCATTGATCTTCCTCACAAGGATAGTCATGATAGTCGAATAGTCAATGGTTCACCCTTAGTTCTCCATGATTGGGTGAACACACTCCACGTAAGATTCCTAGGTATTCAAAGGTTGTTCAGCCAGAATCGCATATCAGTGAGACACTAGTCGTGTCTCCCTTATGCGATTATACCTCATAGCAACTATCAGCAAGACATACGACAGTCAGCAAGACCTCATAGCGAGCGGCCAAAGTCATATCAATATCCACAATGGTCGCTGATACAATTGCTATCGTTTAGAGGTCATAGCGAGTTCCCATCGATCACACCGATATCCCTTTTCTATTGGAAAATCCATCACTATCGGCAAGACTCCTCATCATCGGCAAGAATTTCTTTCGAATGCAAACTCTCGGCGATGAGTCCTATCGCAGCCACCTCATACTTTGGCGAGACACCATCGGGTCGGCAAGATGTCTTGTTGAAGCTACCTTGTTTTGGCGAGAGATTATTTCAGTCGGGGAGACTTTTCTCGGTCGGTGAGACCTTTCGCCGAGCTTCTTTCCTTCGTCGAGACCTCCTTTCTTGTCAGGGAGACATCACTCGGTCGGTGAGACCTTTTGTAGGGCTCAAATCTTCCCCCGATACTATTTCTCTTTGGCAAGAGTTCACCCTATCAGGGAAGCTTTGCCCCTCCACTAGCCCCTATCACCGAGACCTCACTTGTCTGGAAGACTTCTCCCTGAAGTTACACCCCTTTGCTAAGACCTTAGCAGTCATCAGGATGTTACGCCGAACCATGAACCCTCGGTGAGACTTTTTAACTTCGACCAGACCTTTTTCTGAAGGCATATCTCTTGGTGAGATCTCCCCAATGACATCCCATGTAGAAAAGACTCTTCGGGTCAACAGGACATCACCCCGACGTCTGCTATTTTGACAAGACCACCAACGGTCACCGAGACTTCATGCCGAAGCCTTCACCTCTCGGTGAGCTTGGACCTTCTTTTGGGGAGACCACCACTTGTCAGTGAGACATCTCAGCGAGCCCAAAACTTTTCGGCGAGAGCTCCATTTATCTGCTAGACCTCTAGCAAATGCCAATATTACGCCAAGAGCTCCACTCTTTTGGTGAGACTCCGGTTGATCGACAAGACTCCATGCTGAACACAGATGTCTTGGAAACCTGATTGAGCCTGTAAGTAAAAATCAGGCAACATCTCCATCATAATTCATGAATTTCTAGTTACAATTTAGAAGCATGTAAAATCACCACTAATATTCCCCCACTTAGTGCTATTTTACCTAATTAGGAATTATTTACATCTTATTTCTAGAAGATTTTTCATAATTTGCTTGTAAATATAATAATATTGTCTTTAGAATTATGAGAAAACCTAGAAATCAGTAGCAACTATTAAACTTTCTCCTTTGACTGCAAATTTGGAAGATCTGGAATATTTTTCTATTCTTTATCAGGTTCTTTAGAAAGAGTTGCCACCTCTTCTACAAAGGATCAAACTTCAAACAATATGAAGTTCCTTTAAAGGTAAATCTCATTCTGGGTCTTCTCCATTAGTAGAGTCACACTCAAATTCCTTGAAATTTGCTAAAAAAAAACATTTTCAGGTCTAGAAGCTTCTCAAAATTTGAACCAAAGTTTAGATTCACCAAATATTTGACTCTTAAATACAACAATCTGCAACTAGAGAATAAAATTTCTCCCTAGCAGAGTCACCAAATTTTTTGATGTTTTTTCTAGCAAAACCCTGAAGTCCTCTAAAGGGTAGCCAACCCTTATGCTCAAGAATCATCAAAGCTAGTGGCCAACTAATGAGTAAAGG
This sequence comes from Sequoia sempervirens, assembly GCA_007258455.2. NCBI lineage: Eukaryota > Viridiplantae > Streptophyta > Pinopsida > Cupressales > Cupressaceae > Sequoia > Sequoia sempervirens. Next base: position 43,664,407 of record VDFB02047397.1, on the reverse strand, counting down.
ATTCTAAGACCTTCACTCCTACTCTTTAGGCTCTATGGGACCTAGGAGGGTGTTCTTGATTGTGCTCAAGTGATATTTATCCAATTGAGAACACATGTATACACAAATTGATTCCTATTAATTGCAAATAGACACAATTCACTAAATATTTGGTAGACCTTTGAGTAAATTATCATCTATATGCTAGGAATAAGGGAGTTATTCAAACTCATACTTCATGATTCACAAATTTTTATTGAATTTTGTTCTCATTTTTAATCCATATCCAAGCATGTCACTAGCTCATTTACTTGCAAGACTATCTAACAAATAGACTAGTGCTTCATCCATTGGGATAATGGAGTCAAATATGCAACAACCAATAATATATTAGCCATTTGATTTATAAATTGGTGGACTATTACCATAATGCTTTGCAATATGAAAACTTACAATGTCTAAAGCACAAATTTTTACCAAATCCTATGCAATTTCTTAAAAATATGCAACCCTATTCAAGCATCTAATTAACTCTTTGAGTTAAAGAAAAAACAAAGCCACACATTCAATTCAATAACTAAAGATAAATGAGAAGACCATTGATAATTTCATTTATAATTTTCAAAAAAGATACATAGGAGAGTACTCATTTCAAAACTAATATTTGCTTCTATAACTGTAGCTTCTATAAAACTAATTTAAGATTCTTACACACATGACCCCTAACCAAGACAATTTATTATTTTATTCATTGATATTTTCTATAGTACACTCCTTCCTGAGCTTTTCTTCTACCTAGACTATCACTAGACTCAAAATTTTGAAAGACCTTTGCAATGAGCCATGAAATCTCTTTTATAATACAAGGGAGCAACAAGCATCTGACTCAAATGCAATTACATTTCACATGTATTTCAAAATTAATTTCATCTCAATTTGAGCCACTTCCTGAATAGTTACATTTAATCATTTCTTACCATGGGGAAGCAAAAGACAAAAAGAGAACCCATGTAACAAATCAAAGAAGAATCAGCCAACCTTCCAAAAGGTGTCATTATCACTGCATCAAAATTCACACATCCATGCTAAAACTGGGGAAGTCACCATCATTACCAACAACATAAATTAACGAACCAACCATAGGAGAACCGAGTCAGCACAAAAAACCCAAAAACCAAGCACTAGCTCAGAGGAAGAAATGAGGTGCTATCCTACCTTGTCAATAACTAAGTAAGCACACTCACTTGGTTTTTTGACTAAAATTGGAGTAGCTACTATCAGTTCTTCATTAGAATCACCATAGGGCACTAGGGAAATAGGACAATGGCCAGATTCAGGTTTTGTTCCTTCTCCATCACTTGAAGAACTATTAGACACTTCAATGGGAGCATTGTGCCTCCCCAAACAAATCTTAGGACCCTTACTTTCCTTTTTTAATTTCTTCTTAGGCTCGACAAGCCTTTTCCCTCTAAACTTAACCAATTCTTTTGAAATGGTCCTATTCCTCAAATTGTAAGTACTCTTGACAATAATTTTCTTACCTTTCTTATGGACACTTCTCTTACCCTTCAAGATAGTTGGAATTTCCATTATACTAGTTTTAACCTCAGGCACATCAACAAGAGGTTCCTGCATGCTTAGCCTCCTAGACCTCCTAGCTAGTGTGACTGAATTACTTGGTTCACCCATCTTACCTAAAACAATACATTGACCAATGACCCACCTTACAGAAAATACACCAGCTAAAACCCATAGAGTGCCCTTTGCAGGAATGAGAACTCAAACCAATCCAACATAAAATGACACAAAGCAAAATTGCAAGCTACAAAACCATTACCCCCCTAGGAAACTAGAGAATGATAGATAAGCTACACACATGCACACTTACAGAACCAGGGAGACCACACTACTACCTCTGTGATGATTAACTTAGTGATCACATGTCCTTCCTCCATTACTACAACAATTATTTCAGATCCCTGACAAATGCAAACGATGAGATGAACTACAAGAGATCCTCATTAAATAGAAGAATTGGAGCGTATAACATTTAATGACCACCCTAGATCGCTTGAGCAAACAGATAATCAATCACTCCATGCTTAATCCTAGTTAGTGATCATTTTGGATTTAAAACTTAATCAATGAAGCCCTTTAAGGATCGCCACTTGCCTTTTTAATCCATTCATGGAAATAGTGATGATATGCTAAAAAACTGCCACATAATCATCCGATATCAGGACATAATAACCTGGCCAAAATAACCCTAGACAGAATAACCCGACCAAAATAACCCAAGGACAAAATAACCCAGGGTCATAATAACCCATGGACAAAATAACCCGTGGTCAAAATAACCCATGGAAAAAATAACGCATGGTCATTTTAGATCAATCTAGTAAACTAGAAATGACATAAAATAAATTATAAATATGATTGTGAGGCACCATAGAGGCTATTTAGGTCATTTTTAGACCGTATATCCATTATATACCCCTAAAATAGCCTTAAAACACCTTTAATATGCTTAAACAACCTATAAAATGGTAAATAATTATAAAAATAAAGGCAATTTCGTGGGAATAAGTTGATTAAGAGTTATTATGAAAATATATAAATGAAAAGGAATTAAGAAGATATATAAAGTGGTGGAATTAAGAGAAGTAAAGAAAGGAAGAAGGGGAGAAGAAGTAAGAGTGTGTAGAGTGATAAGAAGAGGAAAAATCCAAATTCATAAAAGAAGATATTTTGTAATATATTTTTTTGAACACTATTTTAAATTTTCCTAGGGTTTTCTAAAAGAGTGTACAAAAAATAAATAAAATTTTTAGGGAACCAACACATTCTTCATAATTTTTAATATATACAATGCCTCTTCAGTTTTTAACAAGTCAAAAAAACAAGAATTTACTTATTGTAGATGGTTACACAGTTTCTTTTCATTGACAAGGCATCAATAAAATGATTTGGCATTGTGTGGAATATTTTACAAATAAATGTTCAAGTCGGTGCTATACTACGACACAAACAAAATCTGGTGATGTGATTAGCAGTACAAAACATAATCATGCTCCAAAACCTAGGATGATCACCGTCAAACACAAATTGAAAGAAATGAAAGACATGGCATGCTCGACTCAAGATTCTACAAGAAATATCATCGCTACTTCATGCTCTAATATTTCATTACCCATAGCATGAGCAATACCATCAACCCATGCATTATCCAAAATGATTCGAAGAAAAAGATTAAGATTTGAAGCGCCACCACAAAATCCTCACACATTGGCAGATCTTGTCTTACCAATTCAATATACAATTACCAATAGAGGGGAAAAGTTTATTTTTCATGATAGTAATGATGAGAATCATTTTTTAATATTCACCACCACACAAAATTTGCAATTACTGAAAGAATCTAAAAATTGGTTTAGTGACGGTACATTTAAAACAGTGCCAAGTATTTTTCAACAGTTGTACATGATTGTTGGCTTGAAAAATGATGCAATATTTCCACTCATTTTTATTCTTATGAGCAACAAAACAAGAACCAATTATACAAAAGTACTTGTAAAATTAAAACAACTTCAACCTGATCTAAACCCAAAAACTATACTTATTGATTTTGAATTAAGTTTCATGGGAGCTATTTCTGAAAATTTTCCAAATGCCACGATTCGGGGATGTTTTTCCCATTTCTCTCAATGCTTGTGGAGGAAATTTCAAGAAGGTCTACAAACACATTACAATATTGATGAAGTACTTTCATATGAGATCAAGAAACTTGTTGCATTAGCTTTCATGCCTTAGATAGACATAATTGATGCATTTGAAACACTTCAACAATATCCTTATTATATAGAACATGAGGAGACCCTGCAACCCATAATTGATTATTTTGAAGACACATGGATTGGTAGACTAACCAGAAGAGGCAATAGACAATCACCCAAATTTCCAATCACAATGTGGAATTGCTATTCAGCTACTCAAGATGATCTTCCCATAACCAATAATACTATTGAGGGATGGCATAGAGGATTTAGTGAATTGCTTCAAGCATCGCACAACTCAGTCTAGAAATTCATCAAAGCAGTGAAAAAAGAATAGAGTCTCCAAGAGAATAGAATAGAGAAATATATGGTTGGATACATTGAGCAACCGAGCAGGAAAAAATACCATGAACTCAAAGAAAGACTGAAAAGATTGGTTGATGGTTATGACAACCATAACATTTTAGATTATATAAGAGGCATTGCTCATAATTTGACACTTTAATTGAAATTTTGAATAATAAAGTTTCTTTAGCAACATACATGTAATTTATAAATTTTGTTTTCCATTCTCTATATTCTTATGGGGATATTTTGTCCATGGGTTATTCTGACCATGGGTTATTTTGGCTTGGGTTATTATGACCTTGGGTTATTTTGTCCCTGGGTTATTGTGACCAGGTTATTTTGTCCAGGGTTATTTTGGCCAGGTTATTATGTCCTGTAACCAATCATCCATATCTTAGCCACATTGTTTGCAACTCGCCAATTTTCAAAGAGGTTTCCTTACATTTCTTTCAATATTCATTGATGAGTTTTAATACTCATCCAAAGGGAATATTCCTAGATGGAAACCCCATTGCTAGTCGCAATAGATGGTTGAATCCTCATGAGAATTTAGGCGATGAAGACCTCCTAGCGATGCCATCAAATAACCTAGGCCATCACAGATCCCTATAATAAATTTGAAGCAAGATATGTCTCCAACAATGGGCTAATCAAGTGATGGAATAAACTATTGACACACTGCCACCATATTGCTTCCATTCATCTTTGTTGCTCATTGCCAAAACTGAGAAAGGATCTCGAGACATTTCAGCAATGACGTGAAACAACATGCCACACACTCATTGCATGTCACTGAAGTGAAACCCATGGTCTGAAGGACTTCAGTGATGAGCAATGCAAAAGCGAACCAAGGTCCATCGCTTGCCGCTAAAATAAAACTGCCAGAGGAAAAAATTTCAGCGATGGATGACCACCCTAATGAATGGAAATTTTCCACATGAAAAAAGTATGTTTTAAAGAGGGGCCATATGAGATCAACGATATTCGAGCCTTTAGGAACAACATAAGACCGACATCTTCCACCATGAAATATTTTCACCCCAAGTATAAGAGACATTAAAGTGATGTAGGGAAAAGGGGTGACTAGTAAACTTAAACTAGGGCCTATAGAAGCATGACTTGAAAGGCTTGAAATGTGAATTGGATGACCAAGAACTAGGAAAGATAGGTAAATGAAGAAACACAAAATTCCCAAGAGTTTGAGATCTATAAAATTTTAGCAAGGGCTTCTCACTCAAAACCCTAAACCTTACCTATGGATGCAAAGGAAAAAAACAATGACCAAACAAAGACCTGCTCAAAAAATTTAAAATTTTGAAGGCTCTATCAAATGGAACTCAATGGCTTTGGACTCAATGTTTGCAATTTTTTTTCCTTGTCTCAATTTTCTTGTGTTGGGGGAGTCAACAATTTGAACATACATCAATGTGGGGTGTTCATTTGATTTAATCTTGGATTAATGATGTTATTTTTACCACAAACACTTGTCTTGGTTATGTTTTCAAACTAAATTTTTATGTCAAAAACATCATAAATTTCACCATGTCCATTTCGTGAAAATTATGAGGTTGAATCCATAACTACCTATGTTTCCTTTGGAAAATATGGACTTTGATATAAGTCAAGATATTTAGAAATCTCTAAGTATAGAATCCTTAGGACAAGCAGTAATATCAAGGCTATTTCAAGAGGTATCCATATTTAGGCCAAAGTGTTCAAAATTTTGAGGAAGATAGTGAATGTTTTCACATCATTTTAGAACCAAGCAATGTGTTAAACTGACTCACAATAATTACAACTCTAGGTTTGAAATGGCTATATTTGTTGAGTCCCCACTTGGATTTCTCCAAACACTAATAATGTGAACAATTAGAGATTTGTTGACACTGGCTCCCCTCCATGACACATACTTCTTGGGACCACCAAATATCAAAATTATTTTTTTTGTTTCTACTATTGAATAGTATAAATGTGGGGCAACTTCAGAACAAACATTCTTGCACCAACAAGTATTAAGGATTTTTGACTTCTAAACAAGGGTTCATAATAAGGGCTTCCATTTTAGGGGGTGCAATGATAAAATCAATCAATAGGTCTCCCAACCCTTAGAACAAGGGATTTACGCATCATAAAGATACTAGGGAGAGATATCATGTACCGCTTCCCATTGATCAAAATTTTCATTGTAACCATAGATTTATATAGCGGTTTGGAAGAGCTTGGCTTTAGCTCGTTACCACTTGGGTCATTCCCTCCTTTTGAAGTAGGGAGGCAAGCCTTCTAAAGGTCAACAATATCAAGGAAGTACATCTATAGTTTGATCATCTTCATTTGTATGAACAAAGAGAGAACACACTCTATGCCTTTTTCTTACACTCACAAAGTGGGTTCAGTTTTAATCCAAATTGAAAGGTGTAGGTGATTTTGCAAAGTGTTACAAAAAAATTCTATTTCTCAAGGTCACCAAATGGCCTGAGAGAATTGCATGCACATCCAATAACAATGTTGTAAATCATAAAACATAACAAACAACTATAAATTTTAACCCCTCAAAGTAGTGATGAGTTTGTTTTAAGCACCAAATGAAATATGAAGTTGTCTTGTTAAATTTTAAACCCAAAAAGCAATGATGAGATGAGGGTTCAATTTTAATCATGTTTGTGCATTTGTTTAAACCCAAAAATAAATGATGAGGGTTCAATTTTGGCCAACTTCAAAAATAAATTTTAAGCCCAATTGAAAGCTAGTTGGTCCTAAGATTGTAAGTTTTTAAAACCCAATGGAAATTTAGTTGTCCTAAAGCATAAAGAAGGAAGCATGAACGTTGGGTTGTAATTGCCCCAAAGCATTAAATGCTTGCTACCATCATAGAATTTCAAGATAGGGAATATTTCTTCACTTTAGCTCCATGTCTTTCAACCTACAAAACCATGTTAGTCTAACAACCAAAACATAGTTATAAGTGCATCAGTGATCAGATAAATCAAGGAAATTAAAGCACATGTCAAAAAAATTATTAGGGCATCACTAAACAAAATAGCATCACAATTTAAACTCTGGGCATCACTCTAGTGAAAATAGGCATCGCTCTATAGCAAAAACACAAAGCATGATAGCATCAGGATTTGGTCTGGCATCGCTGCACACATTAGTGTCACAATTTGAAATTTGGGGCGTCGCTATTTGAACTTTGTGAGTTGTTGTTTGATGTTTTCAATACTTTTATATTAAATCAACATCGCCATATTTCAATCAGTGTTGGTGTTTCAAATTGCAATGTCATTGCTATATGGAAACACTCTTTAAAGAGCATCATTGTTTGTGATTTGGGTGTCGTACCCTACAAAATAAAAAAACAAACAAAATTCAAGCTAAAAAACTAGTTAAATTAATAATTTTCCCTCCTAGCACCAAAATGTGAAACAAGGATCGTCAGAGTGGGTCAATTACACTTGATCCATGATGAATCGAAGCATAAATTAGCCACTAGACCTCAATCACAAACAAGATCATTCAAATTGAAAAGTTAAACTAAGCATTTACTGAAACTAAAAGTTACAAACTATGAAAATAGTTAAATTCCTACTCTAACCCATTTGAAACTTATCATTTTTTGGAATTAGTATTATGTTGATGTGGAACAATGACCCTTTCCCAATCCCGTGATTAGTGATCCTATTTCAATCAATTCTATGGAAGAGAATAGATGAAACCATTATGATAAATGGATAAAAACCTAATTTATTCTAAGTTAAACATGATGCAAGCTAAATTAATATGATTCTATGCTAAAATTGATCTGATTATGTAATTTCTAAGCTAATATAAGCTAATTCTAAGCTAAAATATGGAAACCCTAATTTATAAACAAACTAAGATGGATTCATAGAAGCCATTAATGGATGTCTTAAGCTATTATGCAACTAAAATAAACTAAATTAAGCTAAAAGTGAGTGAATTCAACAACATGACTTTGCAATTGAAAGATGGATCCATTTGTCTCCAAATAGTGTTCTATTTATAGGAAATCAAATGAGAAATGGAGGGTTGAGATCAAAAATATCAATCAACTATCAAAGATGAAAGGAAGAAGAGGCATGGATCATGGATTCTCATCAATGGATGAGAATGCATGATGGGATTTAATCAAGGGCTCCATTTTGCTTCAAACAAACACACTTTTGACCTGCTCACACAAGTCAAAGGTGACTTGTTCAAAAGGTTAAAGGTTAAAACTTGCATTAGGAGCTAAGTGAAAATATCCCTTTTTCAAATGATGGAGGAATAAGAATATTCATTGGAATATTCATTTGGGTGAGCATTTTGTAAATTAAAAGAAGTTATTAATTGTGCAAAAATGGGATAATGAATATTCCATTTTTGGAGGAAGATTAGTTTAATTATTAATTAAACATGGTTCAATCACACAATTAGGAGATTAGAAGAATTAAGGGGATATTCATTAAATTAAATGATTTAATGAATGGGGGAGAGATGAAATGACATTTAATTAAATAACTTAGGGTTATTTAATTAAATAAGATGACTTAGGGAATCAAATTAAATACTTTGATTTATTTAATTTAATGAGATGAAATGTTAGTGTGAAAGGGGTGAATTAACCTGATTAAATGAATTAGGTTAATAGATGCAAATGACATGATTAATTAAATATCTAGGCTAATTCAATTAATTAAGTGAAGAAAGGATGGATTTGAGGATGAAATGATGTTAGTTAGCTAATGTGATCCATCAAGAAATTTTTAAGTGTCTATAGTTTCATCACCAGATGTAAGTGTGAAGGTAAAGTTTGCAATGTTATTATTGATAGAGGTAGTACTGATAACCTTGTTTCAAAAGAGATGGTTAGTAAGTTGCAATTGGAGAGAAGAAAACATCTAAATCCATACCCAATTTCTTGGTTGCAGAAGGACCATAAAGCTTTGGTAAATGAACAATGTCTCGTAAAGTTCAAGATTGGAAATTACCATGATGATGTATTGTGTGATATTATGCCTATGGATGTTTGTCATATGTTGTTAGGAAGACTGTGGCACTTTGATCAATGATTAGTACATGATGGATATGCCAACACATATTCTTTGACAAAAAATAGAGTTCAGCATAAGTTGAAGCCCTTGAAAGAGGCAGAGGAAAAGGTATATAGTAATGCAAGAATTTTTTTGGTTGATGGAAGAAAGTTCCTAGAAGGTATGAGGCATGAGCATATGTGTTTTGCATTGATCCCTAGAATTGATAAAGAAGATACTAATGAGGCACCAGTAGAGGTTTCATATTTATTGAATGAGTTTCAGGAAAGTGTTTTTGATATTGTACCTGAAGGTTTACCTCTAGTAAGGAAGGTTAGTCATTAGATGGACCTAATTCTTGGAGCTAGTTTTCTCAATAAGGTAGCTCATCATATGACTCCAACAAAGAGTGAAGAGTTGAACAAACAAGTGCAAGAGTTGTTGCGGAAGGGATTGATTAGAGAGAGTTTGAGTCCATGTACAGTAGTTGTAGTACTAGCACCAAAGCAAGATGGGGAATGGAAGATGTGTATAGATTCTAGAGCCATCAACAAGATCACCATCAAGTATAGATTCCCCTTGGTAAGGATGGATGACATTATGGATTGTTTGAGTGGAGGTGAGTACTTCATGAAGATAGATTTGAAGAGAAGATATCACTAGATCTGGTTTATAGAAGGAGATGAATGGAAGATATCCTTCAAAACCAAGGAGGGTTTTTACGAGTGGTTAGTCATGCCTTTTGGGCTAGGCAATGCACCTAGCACATTTATACAGCTTTTGAATGAGGTATTACAAGAATTTTTAGGAATTTTTTTTATTTTTTATTTGGATGATATTGTTCTTTTTAGTAAGACATTGGAGGAGCACCTGATGCATATCTAGAATTTTTTTTAGAAGCTAAGGGAGGAGAAGCTTTTGATTAATTTGAAGAAATGTAGTTTTTTGAAGAGGGAGTTGGTGTATCTAGGATTTTTTGTCTCAAGAGAGGGTCTTAAAATGGATCCAGAGAAGGTGAGAGATATCATTGAATGGCCTATCCCAAGGAGTGTTATAGAGGTAAGGTCATTTAATGGTCTAGCCAATTTTTATAGGAAGTTTATTAAGAATTTTAGTAGTATTTGTGCACATCTAACTGAAGCAATGAGGTGGGATAGAAAAGAGTTTAAGTGGACTACAGGAGCAGCCAAAAGTTTTGATATGTTGAAGAAGAAAGTTATAGAGCAACCTATTTTGGCACTTCCAAATTTCAATAAGGTCTTTTAGGTAGATTGCAATGCTAGTGGCATTTCCATAGGAGCTATTTTGAGTCAAGAAGGTAATACTATTGCCTATTTTAGTGAGAAGTTGAATGATTCTAAGAAGAAATATTCTATCTATGATTAGGAATTATATGCTATAGTTTAGGCTTTAAAGAAATGGAGACACTATTTGTTGCGAAAAGAATTTATTTTATATACTAATCACTAGGCTTTGTAGTATCTCAATAGTCAAGGAAAGTTAAATCAAAGGCACTTAAAATGGGTTGAGCTTTTGTAGAGTTATACTTTTATTTTGAAGCACAAGAGTGGAAGGTCAAATAGAGTTGCAAATTCTTTGAGTAGAAGGAATTTTTTTTGATAGAGATGAATATAGAGGTTGTTGGGCTCAATGAACTCAAGAGTTTGTATCCTAAAGATCTGAACTTTACAAAAGCTTGGAAGGATTGTTTGGAACCTATTACATTAGATAGGACAAGATGGTTGCATTTCTTAATCCAAGATGGGATTTTTTTTAGAGGAAGCCAATTGTGCATTCCAAGAAGTTCTATGAGAGAGAATCTAATCAAGGAGAAGTATAGTGGAGGATTGGCTGAACATTTCAGTCAAGATAAGACCATTGCTCTTGTTAGTGAGAATTATTACTAGCCATAGTTACAACAAGATGTGAAGAAGTTTGTAAAAAATTGCAAAGTGTGTCAGATGGTGAAAGGAACAAGTTTGAATACTAGATTGTATGATCCATTACTTGTACCTGAAAGGCCATGGGAGGATATTAGCATGGATTTTGTTCTTGGATTGCCAAGGACATAGAGAGGGCATGATTCCATATTTGTGGTGGTGGATAGATTTTCAAAGATGGAACATTTCATTCCATGTCATAAGACCAGTGATGTTGTTCATATTGCAGAGTTGTTTTTCAGAGAGGTGGTGAGACTACATGCTCTACCAAGGAGTATAGTTTTAGACAAAGATACTAAATTTATTGGTTATTTTTGGAGGACATTATGGAAAAATTTGAAGAAATATTTGAGGTTCAGTTCCACACACCATCCATAGACTAGTGGATAAAAAAAGTTGGTGAATAAGAGTTTGGGTAACCTACTAAGATGCTTAGTAGGAGATAATCCCAAGGGATGAAATTTTATTATATCGTGGGAAGAATTTTCTTACAAAAATTCTTTCAATAGGAGAACTAGTAAATCACCATTCTAGATTGTGTATGGGAGTATTCCAAGAACTACTTCTAAACTAAGAAAGATGGATAAGGGGGAAAAGAGTAGGTTGAGGGTGAAAATTTTGCTGAGCACCTGAAGAATTTGCATGAAGAGGTGAAGAAACATATCAATAAGATGAACTCACAATATAAGGCTAAGGTAGATCAAAAAAGGAGGTATAGGGAGTTCCAGGTAGGAGATGAAGTCATGGTTCATTTGTGAAAGGAAAGGTTTCTAGTTGGTACATACAACAAGTTAAAGATGAAGAAGTTTGGATCATGCAAGATCCTAAAGAAGCATGTTTCAGGAAATGCATATGAGGTAGAGTTTCTTGATGGAATTCATATTTCACCTATGTTTAACATTTCATATTTAATAGAATATCATGAAGGAGGAATTGATGAAGAAATAATACAAGAACAGTTGAATATCCCAGCACCTACTTCAGAAAAGGAGGAGATAGAAGACATTTTGGATAGTCGTGTGGGTAGAAGCACAAGAAATATGAAATATGTAGAGTACTTGGTGAAGTGGAGAGGAAGTCCTATTGAAGATTCATCATGGTTGTTTGAGGCTAAGGTTAACCATCTTGGTTTTCCTCTAACTCCTAAGAAGTGACAGGGTCACTTTTCAAATTACCCTAGGAGTCAAATGCAAGAGTATCTAGTGGTGTAGGGAAATTTTGCATCACCCAAAAATAAATGTTTTTCCTTAATTTCTTTAGTTGTTTTTGAGTTCCATGATGACACTTAAGGGGTGTAAGATAGTCAAAAGCTAGAAAAGGAAAAAAATTGTAACTTACTATTTTTAGTAAGTTAGCCTAAATAGGCTCGTATGGACTTGAAAATTTACCCCAAGGATCATAATTGAAAAAAAATTCTAATCATGAAAGAATTGTCTCAATACCCTACATGATTTAGGAGATATAATTTTTTCCAATGCAGCTTCAAATTCAAATAGAAAATCTTAGAGGCCTCGAAACAACTCAAAAAGTTGACGAACTGACCTCCGGTGGGTTCAACATTGTAGAGCTCTTTGAGAGCTTTCCAACAATATGTTATAATAGAAAATCTAACACACAAATAAAAATTTATGGTCGTACAAAGTTGGCCAACTAAAAAGTGAATTTCATTAAAATTTCTTCCTAGGCAAGAAATCAATCGGTGAGACTTTTGGCACCAAAACAAAAGGGAAAGTTGAACTTTCTAGAACATTCTAGGGTGGTTATTGGGTAAATTAAAAGGGTTAAGTGGAGTTTGTAGACAGTGGCTCTATTAGTGCAGATTGTGGCTCTAAATAATAGATTTCATTTTTAGAGTTGATTTTGTTGTAATGAATCAGGCCATGAGGCTATAGCATGTAATTTTTGAATTTTTAAGTTCATTTTTTGAAAGTAATTGAAAGTGATTTATTTCTTGTCTCGCATCTTCTATGTTGTATCTAATGTTGTGTTTTGTGTGGGTTTTGGGCGGTGTAGCCCTCATCGCAAACACAAGTAGACATTATAAAATCAGCTTATTTAGTCCAATATCAACACAAGAAACACATTACTTCACAAAGTGAAGTAGGATGACTAGGGTCTTGTAGATTCTCTCATACTCCCATTGAATCCACATACCTTTATACTTATTTTAACTATCAATCCACCATGATACAAATAATCAAAATAATATATTCATAATTAACTTATCAGTTCATAAAATCAAATTTATGTACCTTGGTCATGCTTTGGCAGTGCACTTGGATAATCAAAACCTGATTTTGAAAGTTGACAACCATAAATCTTGTCACTCAATGTTAGCATCTTTTATGATTCTCATTCTTAAAATGAATAAAATATAGTCATTTAAATTCAGTATGACTGGATAACCTAGCAATCACATTTAAGGGTCGCTCAAGCATTTACATCACATCAACCCTTACCAATTACATGTTTATTTCATAAAATGATCTCATTATTATTTTTTTGAATAAATTTTAATTTATTTAAATCCATATAATAATAAATTTCCTAGGTTAGTGATGTACTATAAATGTATATACCTTTTAAAATTAAATCTCCCTTTCATAAAAAATTGAATAGCAACTAGTGAATTGCTTACATATGAAATCATTTTCTAGAGATATCATAAACATGATTAAATAAAATGTTAAAATCAAAGTACAACTTGATAATTTTAATGAATGTTTTCCATGAAAATATACTAAGAGGTAAAATAGGATTATACCTTCTATTGTTACGGTGAGAGTAATCTTATAATATAATTTTAATAATAATAAATAACAAGATTAAAGATGACTTTTCTTTTCAACCTCAATTACAAGAGTAAGAACTTATATTGAAGTTATTAACTATCTTACATTAATATTTTCTCATGACCCTACAAGAATACCAATCTTATAACAAAACCTACAAATCTCTAATGTTACCATGCATGATATGGCCGCCAACTATAACTTATAGTACCAAACTATCATTGTTACACCCTAAGATTTTATCCTCATACTAACATCTAAATAATGTCAATACCACAATATACAACATACATAACATGTAATCCTTCCTACAACTTGCATCACAAGGTTTAATTCAAGACAATATTATATTTTTCATCGATTTAACTTTGGTTGCTAATTACAATGGAAACTGCCACTGAATAGGAAAAATTATAATTGTTATTTGATAGGTTGTTTGTTTGTTGGAAATATTGCTGGGTTTTCTGGGTATTGTAGTGTTATCTTTTTTATTGTATTGAAGCTGGCATATTTGATTAAAATTATTTTTACTATGGCTCTCCTTGCTTGGGAGAATGACTAGAGCTATAAGAGGATTAATGGTGTCATTTATGGTAGGTTGGAGATAAATTTTCTTACATTAGTATGATGTTCTAGTTCTTACATTATTTTGGAAGGATTATTGGTGTCAATAAACCATTGAAGATCCTAGTTTGTAAACTATTATTGTAAAGTTGAGACCTAGAAATTGTATTTCTTATTAAATTTAAAAGAATGTACTTTATTATTTTCAAGTTCAAGGAACATAAAATCTTGTTGTGAAGGTAAATGATGTTTAAAAACATAATTGTAACTTATTTTGTATTTGAATTAACAAATAGTAGGTTCATTTAATTTGCACAAATAAAATGGTAAGCTTTATTATATTTATTTTCAATATTTAAAAAGGTAATTTTTTTCTTCTCTACAAAGGACCAATGAAAATAAAATTATAAAGGAAATATAAGATCGTAGATAATACATGTAAATGTGTCTTTCTTTATAGCTCTCTAATATCGATATTTTGATCTATATAATCAATTTATAAATATTTAAAATAAGTATTTTAAATAGATTTTTACTAAATAAATGTATTTAATAAAAAAAATTATGTATATATGTATGTATGCATGTGTGTAATAAGTGTTCTATTTTATATGATATATGGATAATATATATTATAAATAATGAATATATACTTCAAGAAATACATATTCATTATAAATATATTACCTATATTATATATGATATAATATTTATAAATATTTAAATAAATTTTAACTACAAAATAAATATATAAATATATATAATTTAATAAGAGGGGTCAACCCCCTCTATAGGGTCAAGCCCCATCTAGGAGTCATGGTCCCCATATGGGAGGCCCCCTCTATATTCTTTCTTTATTTAAATAGAAAATATATATTAAATAAAATAAAGAAATAAAAAATATAGTTACCTTATTGGGAAAGAGCATGAGAGCAATGAAAAGAAAAGAAAATAAAACAACATAAAAAATTTACAAGCTTTATAAGAATCCTTATGGATTTATGGTTTTATTAGTTTCCCTAAAATCTAATCATGGATAAGATTAAAATAAATTCAATGGTTAATATTGTGTGCACATTCATTTCAATCTAATTCATTATTACTTTATTTAATCTTATTTAATTAGTAAATATGTCTATGGTGGGGACAATGTAACTAGGAACCCTCACTTTAAGTTGTGATTTAAAGTCACTTTTGAAATATTTAATAAAGTAATGTTTAAAATTAATTTTAAATTTAAATGAGACTTAATGAATTAATTTTATTCATTTGAACTTGATTAAAGCTAAAGATATACTTAAGCTATAAAACTTTTGTGAAATTCATTAATTAATTAAATATTCTTGGAGTAAATCCAATGTGAATGAGTGTTGTAAATTAAAGATGTATTTAAAAATTAATTGATTTAATAGGATTTAACTCTATAATATCAATTAATTAAATTAGTATTTTAACTTGGCATAATTATAGGGTGGATCAATTATATAAAACTATATTAACAAAAAAAGTATCCCTTTTTCCTACATTTGGAAATAATTAACAACAAATGAACCTAATGTTGCTTTGATTTAGTGTTGTAATGTGTTTTACACATTCACATTGAGTCTAGGGCCCTTCTTAATGATAAAATGTACTTAATTATGCCTTATTTAGGGTGTTGTAAAGTGTTTTCTTATACTTTCACACTAATCTAGGGCTTTATTAATTAATTGTGGTTAATTGAGCTTAATTGACCCTTTAATTTCATTTTAAGCCTTATTAATTATATTTTTCAAAGATCTATCCCAACACCGATTAATGATATTGCATGACACTTACATTAGAAAAGTTGGAGTCCTAGATATTTGTGCTAGGAACCATTCACCACTCTGGGTGAATGGCTCCTCCTAACATAGGAAACCACTTTCTTGGCATATTTAAGATGGTTTTTTTATGTTATTTCACCTCCCTGAAGCTAGGTCCTAGGAAATTGTGTTAGGACCCATTCACCCAAGGTGGTGAATGGGTCCTCCTTGCCTAGGACCCCCCTTTTTTGAATCTATTTATGGTGGCATTTTAATGATTTTCAATTCTAGATCTGATGTCAGCTTGGATTATTTGAATTTTAGGGTTAATCCTTATATTTAGTATAAATATAAGGTTAATTCACATAGTTTCACCTAAAATATTTCAAGCAATCAAGAGTACATTAAAAATAGAATTATAGAGCACTTCAAGAGCATTTCAAAGGCATTCAAAGGCATATCATCAAAGTTTTATTGTAGTAATTCAAGATCATATCATCATGTCAAAGGCATAGTGCATCAAACATGTTGTTGACCTAGTGTGTTGATGTAGTATTAAAGATCCATTTGCAAGCATTGATTCATATCTAATTCAAGATCAAGGTCTACATTATACCTTCCCACTTCATGTTATTTTGTAGATTTATATTCCAAGAAACCTTCCAAGGTATCATTGTTCATGTTCATGTTTCACTATTTAATCACAAGGTTTAATTACCTAAACGGGATTTGACCAATGAAAACCCCTATTCTCTAACAATCAACAAGTTTTGATCCTCTTTGATATGTTATTTCAGGTTCATAGGTTGAAGGTCAAGTGGAGATCAAGATTGAAGAAAATTTGTCAAAGTTTTCAAGTTGCAAAGTTTCCATCCATATTTCAACAACATGAAAACAAGGCTACAAAATTTGTTTTAGGCTTTCAGGAGCTGAGCATCGAGGAGCTAGAAGTGAAAACATCAATGAAAAAAACCCAAATCTTAGTTTTTAGAAACCCTAACAGGGATCCATTCACCACTTGGGGAGAATGAGTCCTCTATGACCTAAAAACAAGTTTTTAACAAGGTACACATTGTTTCAGCCTCTCAAAACTTCCCTTATTGTTGTTATAGCAGTTAGGAGCTTTTTATTGTTATTTGCATCATATCATACACATACTTACATGTTTTGTAAGGAAAACTTAGTGGTTCATCAGCTTGATCAATTCATTTTGGTGACCCCCACTATTTTTTTCCTCTAAACATAATGGTGAACCCAACTTATTAAATATTGTAATTTTCTAATTTTGGAGTCTTTCTTGGCATCCTCTAGGTTAGCTCTTGCATTCATTTACATTGAATTAGATCTCATTTAGGGTTTTCTACTTGGCATTCAAAATTGCATCTCATCTAGGGTTTAGAATTGCATTGTTTTGCATCCTTTAATTCTAAAAAATACAAAAAAAAATTAGTCATCTTGCATATCATTTAGATCTCATAAATTTGCATTTGAAAATCAAAACAAAATTTCATTTCAAATTAGGTCTTTGCATTCATCACGTCATTACCTTTTCAAATTACATTTCATAGTACATTTGCAAAAGTCTAAAACTAAAGGTTATTGTTACAGACCTGAAACTAAAACACAATGAAAAAAAGATTAAAAATCAATCAAAAATAGTTAAAAAACCTTTATACAAGACCCATTCACCACTTGGGATGAATGGGTCCCTGATCAGGCTTGACCTGCATTTTATGGCATCTAAAACTCATTTAAAAACACTTAAAAATAAGTAAAAACATTTCAAAAATCCTCATCCAAGACCCATTCACCACTAGGGATAACTTTAAGAAACCCACCCCCCCTCGGTGAAGGTGTAAAATCTTGGCGGATCTTGTATACTTCCTGATAAAAATATTAATTTTAGTGGTGATTTTTTTCATTTTTCAGGAAAAAAAACTTCATTGGCAAATCTTTTGTAATTGCTAGAAGTCTGTGGAAAATCCTAAAAAATTGCAATTTTTTTATAATTAATAAAATATTCTCATTGGTGACTAAAATCTATTTTCAAATATAGAAAATATTTCCATTGGAAAATTAAACCTATTTTCAAAACATAAAAACAATTTTGTTGGCGATAAAAACTTTTTTTCAAACCAAAAAAAAATTCATTGACGAATTAAACATATTTTCAAATGATTAAGAAAAAAAATTGGTGAATTAAACATAATCTCAAACTAAAAAAAAAGAAAATCAGTGGAAAAATGTTAGTGCAAATCAATATAACCACGACCGTTTGATTAATTTTTGATGGACGGTTTTAGTTGCATTCTGGAAGTAAATCTTTGAAGCACTAGACTTGCGAATTGAAAACTTTGGATAACACTAGAACCGTTAGATGCGGACATGTGGTGATATCAAGGCTCATTGCTCATCATGGTAATGAACACGATGGGTTGAAGGATTTTGGTGATGAGTGATACAAGAACTTAAGTGGAAGAAATATGCACATGTATAAAGTTTTTTTTAAAAGAGGGACCACCTAGGAAGAATGTAGGACCGGGGCTTAAAAACTTAAGAATATTTTACACAAAGGATGTAAAGGCAAAATAAGGCTGAATTATCAACCTTATAAAATAATTTATAATACAATCCCCAAACCAAAGTAATGAAGGAAATATGTGCGAAGGATATTCCATATTTGTAGCCAGATGTTAGTGCAAATCAATATAACCATGACCGTTCGATGAATTTTTTATGGATGCCTATAGTTGCATTCTGGTTCCAAGTAAATATCTGAAGCACTAGACTTGCAAATTGAAAGCTCTGGAATAACACTAGAACTGTTAGATGTGGACACATGGTGAGATCAAGGCTCATCACTCATTGCTCATTCTCTCTTTTCAATTCCTCAACGTACTACATTTCATTTAATTGAAATTCTTAATCTTTTTGAAGAAAGTGTGGTAGTTGTACTGTGGGCGGCGATTAGTGCCATATGAACATCTGAAGCAATTGATTGGAGAACTCATAGCTTTAATGAAGCAGGATTTGTAATGATTTCATATCGTTTGAGTGACATTGGAGTCTAGCGATTTTGGCAGCTTGTCAGCTTGAGGTACAGTTTGCATGTAGCCATATGTTAATCAAATTAAACTTTTTAATTATATATAGGCTTAAGTTACATGAATCGATTAAGTTGGTTTTTTGGTTTGATCAAATCAGGCTTGTAGTGGAATTGGTGTCCCATAAATAGGGATAGTGATAGTGGATAGTGTCATAAGTGTTTTCATTTTTTAGGATTATAAGGATTCAGGAAGAAGATGATGTGGTATTATTGGGGATACCCTAAATTATCCTTCCTCTAGTTATGTAATTATAGAGTAAAAGACCAATTTCCTTCAAGTTCAAAATGGGTGGAATTGGAAAGAAGTTGATTTGGTTGACCTGACTTCTCATACAGGCTTTGAACCAAGATGAGGAGCTCTAATGGAGATAAGTGCTATCCCAATGCATGGAGGCTACATGTAGAAGATGGGAGAAATTTTACTACCCCTCATCCTTCTGCATGATTCTTGTTCTCAAATGGGATAAGTACATTTTGTATCTTCACAAATCTCATTTCCCCAGCATTGTTGGCCAGGCAAGTCCCTTGTATTTATTTTTAGAGCCACATTTGTATTACGTTGTCACCAGCAGAAGCTTTGGAATCATGCATTTATTTTTAGTGTCACATTTGTATTGCATTGTCACCAACAGAAGCTTGGAAATTGGAATCAATTTGTAATCCATTGTCATGAGCAATAACTTGGAATAAATTGTGTCTATGTAACATGACATATGCTATTTATACAAAATAGGAGTTTTCCTGCTCTACAATTACTCATCTTTAAAAAGATATGTAATCATGTGACATTGTAATTTAGTTGTAATAAAATAAATGGTTGTGTTGTGGTATTCTTTGTTATTCATTTACAGTAAAGAGTTATTTTCTAAGTTCAGTGTCTATGAATCTATTCAAATTAGTTATTTTTCCTTTAAGAAATTAAGTATTATTTATTTATGAAATAATTGCATGCAGATTTAAAAGTAAAATATAAAGCAATACATATGAAAAAAGAAAGTTGCCATCAAATTGACAAAAAACATTATAAATACTAAAAGTTGTCACTCTTGTTAGGGTTTACCAAAATTTTATTGATTTCTAATTTTTAGTTGAACTTCTCCCCCAGTTCTTGATATTATTATTCATTTTATTAAGTCCTTTGCAACATTAAGTTACCAGCCCCTTGGCCTTGATGTCAATCCTAGCATATTAAAGTTTAAAAAAACTTTAAAACACATGCTTATTATTTATATCATAAATTACTCAACCATTAGATGAAAATTTGATGTATGGTTGTATTTGGATTTTGGAATGAAATGCACAAAGTGCTAGGCTTGCAAACTTAAACCTCTAGAATCGCCCTTTAACAATTATATTTACAAAGGTCAATGGTTTAGAATTTGTTGTCAATGCAGGACTAAATGGCTTGTTTTAAATGTTGGCAGCCATGTACTAATTGTGTAGTCTAGAAGCAACACATAGACATTTTAGTTTCATTCACTTTAATGTTTGAAAAAAAAGCACTTTCTACCACTAAGTGATTTTATTTTTAAGTGAGAGGGTCAACACATGGGGAGATTTCAGTCTTCAATTTGCTCATTGTAGTGCACCACCTTGTTCTAGGTTCCATAGTTCCACTTCCAACAAAGCCATTCTACTAACCTAGTTTCCACGACTATTAGCATTAATCATTTCATGATTCAAAATCTAGGTAAGTGAAAGAATTCTTGCCGCTACATTTCATCGTTTAACGTTTCTTAAAATCTTATTTTGCCAAACTTTGAATTTTGGGTTTATGGTTGTGAGACTTAAGAATTAAGAAAAATTAAGGAGGACTAATAGGTAATTCACAATTTCACATTGTATAAGCATGTCTACCACTAGTACCACTAGAGCAATGTCAGATAAAAACACAAATTATGCAAAATTGCTTAAAACCCCAAGTTTCACTAATGAATACCATGATATTTATGATCCTAAAACCTATGGTAGGCGTACCTCAAAACTTAGATATTCATCTCAGAATAAGGCTAGAAAGTAAATTCAAGTTAATAGTATCAATGCAACGTGGGTAATAGGATTAGGGTGCATGATGTTAAATGAGGTTTTCCCTTGCCCAAAATTTGTCATGGTTTGTGCCAAAAATTATGATGATAACAAAAGAGAAAGTGTTAATAAAGCTAACAAAGAAGAATTGCTATCCATTAAGGTGGAAGAACTTGGAAAAGTGTCAGGGTTTACAACCGAAGAATTTGGAAATGTCCACATTGACCTAGAAAAGCTTGCTAGTGATTATGAAGCGGTGGATGAAATGGAGAAAAACTATTTCTTAAATAAAATAGTTTTTTTGGAAAAATGAGGACAAACAACTGAGAGGGGGGGGGTGAATCAGTTGTCATGGAATAATAAACTTTTTTAAACTTTACTTAACTTAATCTTAGATCTGATGCATAAGCAATTAACCATAAGCAATAACACATCAGAGAGACATAAAACACCAATATTTTTTACGTGGAAACCTTGTTAGGGGAAAAAACCACGGTCGATGTTAGTCCATAAGATTATACCCTATTAAAAGTATAATGAAATCAATAAATGGGAATGCACATGCATTCAAGAACACTTCCTAGAGCTCACTGCTCAATTACAGAAGGGGCTCACTTACCAAAAATATAGAATAGGATTAAAATTTGGAGGGTATGAATTGAGAGAATAGCTTCTCCACAAACCTGATTATAGTCCCAATTAAGAACATAAAACTCCTTCACAAACTACTTCGTACTTCACTCGATCTTGTTCACACTCTACTTTATAATTGAATGATATTTGCACATACACAAATAAGAGCACACTCAACACCTTTACAACACACTACACTGATGAAACAATTGCTCTTATATATCTGCTACATGAAATTTCATCAATAACTTAGTGGGCCAAGAAAATAAAGCATATTTTCAATGTTGGCCAAAATTTACAAATAAAATTTTAAATGCAAATCCACCAAGGTCAGACACAACATAGCGGGGACCCAAATTAACAATTCCAACACAAAAATACTTCAATTAATTTCACCTCAAAGATACACAACATGCTACCACCAACATGTCAGCCAAGAACAAGAAAAATGAACATACACAGGAAAAAAATTTGACCACAAGCACACCGATCAATGTGGATGTACCACAAAGATAGAGCATGATCTAGAGCATCCAAGAACACCAAGAAACAATAGAGAAACATCCGCAACAACTAAGATTTCCAAAATCACACAAACCTCACTCAAGAACACTAACAAAGACCACAAAAACACTGTCAGACCACAACATAATCAAATCTATACGCGGACCTCTGAAACTTCTGGTAGATGATCTATATACACTCGGTAGAAAAACCCTTTAGTCCATAGTAGCTAAACTTCAACGTAAAGAACAAGATGCCTTCATGACCTGTACAGTTCCACTGGGAACCTAGAACTCTTTCTTTTACAATTTTATCAATATCCTCAGCATATACAACCTCTAATACACCAAACGCTAATAGTGTTGACATCAATGACAACCACATATCAACAACAGATCCATAGCATCCAACAATCTCCCCATTTGGCATTGATGGCAACACATGCTGTGAAAAATACCATCAACCCAACACACTTGCTCTCCCTTTGGTTCTGACTCTTCTCCTCAATTTCTCTTTGACCTTTAAAAGGATTTTTCACATTTCACTTCTCCCCCTTTGAAATCAATGGAAAAGGTAACCATGACCTTTCCATGTACATGCTTTGAACCACATATCTACACATCTAACTACTCCCCCTAAGTAGTAGCCACGAAAACATCAATCTGAATTAGAATATAGCAATGTAGATCACAGATTGATGCAAGTAAATGCATCTTCTTAGTTCTCATCAAGAGGGGTAATTACCCTTAGCATTCCTCTGAGATAATCAAAAGTGTCCTTCAACAATGGTTTAGTAAAGATGTCTGCAATCTGCTCTTTAGTAGGCATATACTCCAATTTGACTTCTTTCTCATTCACTTTCTCTCTCAAGAAATGAAACTTGATTGATATATGCTTTGTCTTAGAGTGCAGTACCAGATTCTTTGAAATATTTATTGCACTTGAATTGTCACAGTATATGGCAATAGGCTCTTCATATATCACCCTGATATCTTTCAACATTTGTTTCATCCATATTACTTGAGTACAATTGTTTGTAGCAGCAATATATTCTACTTCAGCAGTAGATAGAGAAATTTAATTCTTCTTTTTGTTCAACTAGGACACCAGCTTCTTCCCTAGGAAAAAAGCACCACCACTAGTACTTTTTCTATCACCTACATCACCAACCCAATCCACATTAGTATATGCACTCAGAGTGAGATCATCATCTTTTGGATACCAAAGTCCAAAGTCAACTATTCCTTTTAGATATCTGAAGATCCTCTTAATAATAGTTACATGTGATTCTTTTGGATCGGCTTGAAATATGGAAACCATGCATACAACATTCATAATATCTAGTCTATTATGAGTTAAATAAAGTAATCCACCGATCATTGACCTGTATCTAGTTTGATTTTCTTTGGGAGAATCATCATTCTGTGTTAGCTTACATTTGGTCACCATGGGAGTACCAACATGCTTTAAATATTCCACCCCAAATTTCTTCAGTAGCTCTCTCACATATTTGGACTGAGATATGAATATCCCCTTGTCTAACTAGGTCACTTATAATCCTAGAAAGAACTTCATCTCTCCAATCATACTCATCTCAAATTCATCCTTCATCTCATTAGAAAAATTCATACATAAATTGTCATCTCCTCCAAAAATGATGTCATCAACAAAGACTTCTACAATTAATTCTTTATCATGATCTGATTTGAAATATAAGTTGCTATCAATAGTACCTTTAGTGAATCCAAGCTTCAGTAAGTATTTTTCCAATCTAGCATACCAGGCTCTAGGGGCTTGCTTGAGTACATATAGAGATTTCTTCAAGTGGCATACCATATCTTCCTTGCCAGTTAGTTGAAATCCATCCAGTTGTTCAATATATACTTCTTCTTCTAGTTCTCCATTCAGAAATATTGACTTCACATCCATCTGATAGACTTTGTAGTCCTTGTATGCAACATAAGCAAGAAATAATCTAACAACTTTGATTCTAGCAACAGGGGCAAAAGTTTCTTCAAAATCAAAACCTTCCATCTGAGAATACCCTTTACATACCAGTCTTGCTTTGTTTCGGACCACTTCACCTTGTTCATTAATCTTGTTCCGAAACACCCATTTAGTACCAATCACATTTTTGTCTTTAGGTCTAGGAAATAGTATCCATGTGTTATTCTTTTCAATTTGTGTCAGCTCTTCCTTCATAGCTTCCATCTAGTGTTCATCTTGATAGGCCTTAGTGACATTTTTAGGTTCAATCTTGGAAATCAGGTAGTATTCTTCTACAATTCTCCTTCTAGTTTGCACTCCTTTATTTTTATCTCCTATAATTTGGCTTTCAGAATGGTTTAGCTTTACATACCTTAGAGTTTTGGAATTTTCTTGAACTTCTAATTCTTCTGATCTTCCTTCTGTATTTGCACTTGTCTCTGCTTCCTGACTACCTTGACTTACCAGAACAAATGGAACATTAGGAACATATGGCACAATTTGAAGTTGATTATGTGTTTGGAAATTCTTCCCTTTGTTTGTGTTGTCTTCATCAGAATCATATCCACAATATTTGGATGATTTGATAGAATCCTCATCAACTATGACATTTTCACTCGCAACCATCTTTCTGAGTCTTCCGTTATAGCATCGATAGGTCTTGCTCTTAGTAGAATAACCTAAAAATATTCCTTCATCACTCCTTACATCAAACTGGCCTATATCATCATCTCTCTTGATATAACATTTGCTTCCAAAGATCTTGAAATACTTAACAGTAGGTTCAAACCATAACTCAAAAGGGGTCTTACCAAAATTTCCATTGACATTTACCCAGTTTAAAGTATACACAACAGTGCTTACAGTTTCACTTCAATAGCTTTGGGGCACATTTCCTTCTAACATCATTATTCTAGTAGCATCCAAAATTGTTCTATTCTTCCTTTCTGCAACTCCATTCTGTTGAGGGGTTCAGGGAGTAGATAATTGTCTTCTAATTCCATGTTCTTCACAAAAAGAGTTGAACTCCCTAGAGGTGAACTCACCACCTATGTCAGATCTCAGACACTTGATTTTCAGACCTTTCTCATTCTCTTCCATAGCCTTGAAAAGTTTGAACTTTTCTAGTGCTTCACATTTTTCTCTTAAAAAGGAAACCCATATCATTCTAGAATAATCATCAATAATCAACATAAAGTACCTTTCTCCATGAATACTTCTGATTTTGGAGGGACCACAAAGGTCAGTATGTAGCAGCTCCAACAAATCATTTGAATGGAACTGTTTGCTCTAGAAGGAGACTCTAGTCTGTTTACCCATCTAACATTCCTTACAAATTGTGTTAGCGGGCTTCACTAACTTAGGAAGATCTCTTACTACTTGAGTGGAACCTACCTTGACAATGTTATCAAAATTTACATGACACAACCTTCTATACCACAACCAGCTTTCATCTACTTCAGCAATTAGACAACTCCCACTAGCAGTATTCAGGTGAAAAATATTACCTTTTGTCTATTTACCAGATGCAATCATATTGCCAGAACTTCCATGTATCTTGCATCTTCCATTTTTGAATTGTAGATCATAGCCTTTTCCCACCATCTGTCCAACACTCAAAATATTGTGCTTCAAGCCTTCAACATAAAGAACATCATCAGTGTTATCCTTACCACCAGGACAAATACAGCCTTTTCCATGAATCACACCAACATTGTCGTCTTCAAATCTTACAACACTACCATCATATTTCTCTAGACTTACAAAAAAATTTTTTTATCACCAGTCATATGATGTGAGCATCCATTGTCAATAATCCACTCATCCTTTTCTTCAACTCGGGTAGCAAGATCTTTCTCATCTTTAGTAGATTCAGTAGCCATAGAACTATTTTCAATGGTAGCAATGAAAACCCATTCATCTTCATTTCTAGTATCTTTATCAGACTCGTCATTAGTCACTCCTTCAACAAAGTAACATTTCTTTTGGAATCTAGACTTGTTAGGATTAGTTCTAGGAACCCTTTCATGACATCTTTATGCAAAATGACCTATTTTACTAAATGAAAAACACTTAATAGGTAACACTCCTTCATCTTACCTTTCCCTCTACCTTCTTTCTTTACAATCAGTGCTTCCAATTCTTCTACCTCTCTTTGTCTTCAAGTTGCTTCAGTTCTTCATCATACTTGAATATCTTTCTAGAACATTCTCCTAGACCATATCTTTGCTTGTTACTTCTGGATATAGTAGCCTTGAATGCAGATTTAGTCTTCAAAAAAATTCACCAAATTCACTTAATTCAAAAGCAGCAAGCTTACCAACTAGCGTCTCTTGACATCTTTGTTACTCATATAAGCTCTTCAATAGCATGAGCCTTCACTTTGTAGGAGGAAGGCAAGGATCTAGGTATCTTAGCCACAATTTCATCCTCATCCAGAGAACCACTGACACATGTAATACCCATCACTATTTCATTTACTCTTTGCATAAAAGAGGTGATATTTTCATCTTCACCCATCTTCAAATTCTCATACTTGCCTTTCAGACTCTATAGCTTAGCCATCTTCACTTGTGTATCTCCTTCATACAAAGTTTCTAGCTTCATCCAAATCTCATGAGTTGTCTGTAGTCCTACCACATTAGCCATCTTCAAATCTATCAGAGAACTCACCAAAGCTTTAATAGCCCTAATATTACTTTCAACATCTTTGATCTCATCAATAGTGGAGGGACCACTCTAAGGAATAACATATGGATCTTTTGTAATCTTCCAGTAGGCTTTACCAATACACCTTAGGTGAGATTGCATCCTAACTTTCCATAGTGAGTAGTTAGTTCCATCGAATCTTGGACTGTGATTCTTGAATTTTGTCATCTTAGATCACCTCAAGCTTTTAGACTTCTTTAGAGGAACCTGATCTGATACCAATTGTTAGCAAAATGAGGACAAACAACTGAGAAGGGGGGTGAATCAGTTGTCACAGAATAATTTTTTTTTCAAACTTTACTTAACTTAATCTCAGATCTAATGAATAAGCAATTAACCATAAGAAATTAACACATCAAAGAGAAAGAGAACACCAAGAATTTTTACATGGAAACCCTGTTAGGGGAAAAAACCATGGTGGATGTTAGTCCACAAGATTATACCCTATTAAAAGTATAATGAAATCAATAAAGTGGAATGCACATGCATTTAGGCACACTGCCTAGAGCTCACTTCTCAATTACAGAAGGGGCTCATTTCCCAAATATACATAATAGGATTAAAATCTGGAGGGTATGAACTAAGAGAATAGCTTCTCCACAAGCCTGATTACAGTTCCAATTAAGCACAAAAAACTCCTTCACAAACTACGTTGCACTTCACTCGATCTTCTTCACACTCTGATCTATAATTGAATGATATTTGCACATACACACATAAGAGCACACTCAATACCTTTTCAACACACTACACCGATGAAACAATTTCTCTTATATATCTCCTACATGAGATTTCATCAATAACTTAGTCAGCCAGGAAAATAAAAGATATTTTCAATGTCGGCCAAAATTTACAAATAAATTTTTAAATGTGAATCAACCAAGGTCGGCCACAACATAGTGGGGACCCAAATTAACAATTCCAACATAAAAAGACTTCAATTAATTTCACCTTGAAGATCCACAACATGCTACCACCAACATGTTAGCCAAGAACAAGAAAAATGAACATACACAAGAAAAATTTCTGACCACGAGCACACCGATCAATGTGGACATACCACAAAGATAGAGAACGATCTAGAAACATCTAAGAACACCAAGAAACAATAGAGAAACATCTGCAACAACTGAGATTTCCATAATCACACAAACTTCACTCAGGAACACTGACAAAGACCACAAAAACATTGTCAGACCACAACATGATCAAATCTATACGTGGACCTCTGAAACTTCTGGTAGATGATCTAGATACACTCAGTAGAAAACCCTTTAGTCCACAACATCTAAACTTCAACGTAAAGAACAAGATGTCCTCATGACCTGTACAGTTCCACTAGGAACCTAGAACACTTTCTTTTACAAATTTCTCAATATCCTCAACATATAAAACCTCTAATACACCAAATGCTAATAGTGTTGACATCAATTACATCCACATATTAGAAACACATCCACAACATCCAACAAGTTCAAGATAGAAACAAATTGAAAGGTGATCATAATCCTCCTTATGATTTGGATATTTTTAAACCATGGGTTTAGAATACTTTTTCCATGCTAGCATTTTGCATCGGACTAGATAGCACTTTGGAAGTGGGTGAAAGCCTCCTTGAAATGGTATGCAATATCCATTAATGTGTTCCACATGTCAAATATAGTTTTATTGACCACATTGTAGAATCCATGCATAAACAATTTTTAATGATTAAAGGAGGTTCCACCAAGACATTTAGGTTCACAACCTACTTGTGCTATCTTTTTCTATTAAAATTTAGATGAATGTTACAGATCAACAAGCTTCATATTCAACCCTATAATAATTTTGAGGAAAAGAAAATGGATCCAATATATGAATGGACCACTAAGATAAGGATGAATGATTCTCAGAGGAACTACAATCATTTTGTAGACTAATTTTTGGCTCCATTGCATCAAGCAATTACAAATACTCCAATGCCTAGATTGCCTATGTCATGTAGAAATTGCATTCAAATAGGAAAAGAAATACAATTGGCTGATTGGTACTTAATGGAAGAATATATTGTGCTAAGATTTTATGGATTAGAAGTATAGCCATACAAACTTCCAATACATGTGACAAAAATGGTTTTTGCATTGGAATATGTAAGGAAGATGTAGAGTACTGTTGAATTACACTTTTTCGGTCAACAAAAGAAGACCTTATTTCCTTCTTTACATTTTTCATGTGGAGGATTCACATTCGAGAGAAAAGAATTTAGTGTGGCACATAAGCTTTTGATTTTATTTTATTTTGATGCTATCTCTCACTGGTAGTATGATCCATGTGACACCATTAAATCAATGATTGTGCTCAATAAGAATGTTGTAAGTAGAATTCAACATCAAAGTAAACCCTTGCTTGAAAATTTGAGAAACAAGGATTCTTGGGATGAGGTCAAAATAGCCATTTAGAAAAGTGTTACTGAGAATGGTATTTATTTTGAACAATTGTGAGCATAAATTATGGCATTGCATAAAAATACAATTAGGAGGTACAATAATTTTTATGAAAAAATTCATAAACCATCTAGTAGAGGAAAAATACCAAATTCTCTAGAGAAGGAAATTACAAATAAAAAATGCTCACAATAAAAATTTACTACCTTTTGGCCTATGAGGAAGGAGCTAGGTGATCCAAGAGCTCTTACAGAGTATGGAGATAATGAAGAAGTTCATGAGTCTAGAAAATTGTGGAATATAGAGCATCTAAATGAACAAGAAGATAAAGAAAGTGATAATGAATCTAATGATGATAAGGAAGAACAAAGCCATGTCAATTTCAAACTTGGTTTAAGTGAGGCCACAAAAGAAGCATATACTTCAGGAGCAGCCATATCTGAAAAATGGGTTATGAAGGTGGTCCTTTGGGATTCCAAAGACAAGGCCCCTGTACAGTAACAAATGTAGAGCATAGAAAACTAGTTGATAAATCTGGCCTTGGGCTTGGAGGTGAAAAAGTAGACCAAGGGCATACAAGTCAATTTGTTAGAGCTTCAAATCCTCATCCTCATGGTTAGATACAATCACAACTAGGACATTCCCATGGTGAAGAGCTTAGTGCAATTGGAAATGCCTTTGGTGGTGATGGTATGGGTAGTAGTACTAGTAGTGGTCAACATGTGCTACAACAAAAAATTACACACAAGAGGAAAACAATACAATATACCCTAAAAACACTAGGTGATCAAGGCATATAGAAGATGAAAAGGATTTTGACAAGTCCAAGTCACACTACTAGTGGATCCACCAAAAAAGGATTTATTTCTAGGAATTCCCCCACTTCCAATTAGTCTAGTTGTGGCATCATTAGCAACTATAAGTACTCCTATCCCTTTGTCATTCAAGCATTCCATTGTTCTTGTGTCCCTAGGTTTTGATTACATTGAAGAGTTTAAATAGAAATCAGACTTGAATAAAAAAAAGAAGAAGCAATTGATGTAGTGTGTGTTTGTTGTAACTTCAAAGCCTGCAACAACCATGGTATTACCCACATTTGACACAAATAAAGAAATCATGGATTACACAATTCTTGTTCCCATAGTTCAAAACAAACCAACAAATCAAATGGCTCGATTTGAATTCCAGGTGAACAATACTCAATTGGATTTTTTGGACTTAGAAATACTGAAAAAATTAATGTATCAAAGAAGAATAATGAACTGGTGTACACATCATTGCTAAAGAAAGATAGAGAGAAAAAAAGGTTGCAAACTCAAATTGAAAATTTACAGGTAGACCTAGAAAATGAGAAAGAAAAGAGGAAAGCAACAGATAACAAGAGAAATAAATTAGAAAAAAGAACAATTTTTTTTCCTCTACATCAACAAACAAAGAGGATAAGCAGAATGAGACTGAAGTGAATAAACTGAAGCAAAGGCTAGATGAGAGCAACAAGAAATATGATGAGGAAAAATCCACTTCAAAAAAATTAAGACTAAGCATTGCGAATGGAAATGCATAGTGGGAACAAAAATTTGAGGAGAGAAAAAGAAATGAAATATTGGAGGTATAGCTGATGGAAGCAAAAATGAAATTAAGTCTTGTCAAAATAAGTTGTCTACATTTTGTAGAGAAACAATGGGGCATACGAAACAAAAGATCTAGGATGAAATAATGCAGAGGATTGATCATTTTTGTGACATGTTTCAATTGATTGATGCTATTAGGAAACATCATAAGAAGCTAAACAAATATTTAGTGGACAATAAAAATGTGTTGGCATTAGAGAAATCTACAAATCAAATTCAACAAATAGTCTATAAAGCTAGAGACAATGTTTTGAAATCAAAAGGGATTACTAATAGGCTTGCTATATCAATGGCATTGTCATCTATCATTGAAAAGTGTTTGAGAATGTGTGAAACAAAGGAATATTTGCATTTGGCTACATACAAGATGAATAAGGTGGATGAAAAGGTAAGGAAATTCACATAGCTTGGTTTGCTAGAGGCTTTTGACACAAATGAGTGATTCATTGGAAATAATGATTTCATAAAGAAGATGGAGGATGCAAGGAAGATTGATTTGGACCAATTTCCTCAGAACCTAGATGTGGTGAACTATTTGGATTCCATCAAACCATTGCTAACCTTGAATACAAAATTTACTAAAGAATCCAAGACAAGTTCCAATTTGAATCATGAATTGTTAACAAATCTTCAATTCAAATAGATCAATTAGAACAAATGACGATTCCACCATCTGAATAGTGGATGTTGCTAGAAAAGGTGATGCAATGATTTGATTTTTGATAATATTGGTTTCCATGTTCCAACTCAGCTCTGTGCAGAGTTGTCTTTGAGAAAGATTTTTCATTGCCAATGCCTCTATGTATCCCTTCATGTGGTAATCAATAAAAAAACTCAAATTTAGACTTCAGTAATGTGTTGATGTTCAATTATCTATATTATTTATTTTATCATTTGAAGAAAATGTATGGTAGTGGTTTCAACTACTAGATACACATTAAATGATTGTTGATGTTCATTGTTGTATATGCTACTAATACTATTGTGAATATGTTATTAAGCACTGATTTGAGTGATGCATTGTTGAGTAAATGTTCAAGTTTTACTTTTAACACAATTAAAATATGAACTATAAGGTGATTTTAATTCTAGGCATCCATAATATTTGTGAAATTACATTACAGTTCACACATCAATACTCAATATCCATGACTACTTATCAGATCCACTAAACATTTATATGAATTCATGCTTTAATCAAGGTACTTTAACTGGTTCATTAAACTAGATCTAGAATTAAAACATACATCAATGCATAATGACAAAGAAGATTAATGAAAAATCATTGATAAAATTTC
The DNA here is from genome assembly GCA_007258455.2 of Sequoia sempervirens. Taxonomy (NCBI): domain Eukaryota; kingdom Viridiplantae; phylum Streptophyta; class Pinopsida; order Cupressales; family Cupressaceae; genus Sequoia; species Sequoia sempervirens. The sequence continues at coordinate 43,631,882 of VDFB02047397.1, read as the reverse complement.
ATTCATAATTCATGTAAAATGTTACATCTAGAGAGATGATAAACTCAAAATAAGGGAGTAAAACAAGCTTAGTCGCTAGTCCTCCGAGTTTTATAACCTTTTTCATGGAGTTCTAATTTTTCATAACTTCCTGATTCCCTGGCTTGGTTCACTTTTTTGTGTTGCAAGTCTTTGTTGGTCATCTTTGTAGTTGGTGGAGGATGAGAGAGTCATTTCAATATAGAAAGATAATGGTGAAGTTCATTGATACATAATCTTTGAGTTATAGTGTGTGGGTTTATTCTGCTTTTGTTGAGTAGTTTTCCAGTGGATTATCTATTATTGGAATGATATATTTTTGGTTACTTTCATTACTATGGTTACTATCACTCAAAGTCATGGTTTTGGTGGTTTTCCTAACCTTATTCACTAGTCCTCTGAGTTTTATAACCTTTTCATGGAGTTCTAAATTTTTATAACTTCCCGATTCCCTGACTTGGTTCACTTTGTTGAATTGCAAGTATTTGTTGGCCATATTTGTAGTCAGTGAGTCAGAGGTTTCAAAAAATTTGAAACTTCATACTTTGGTTCTAAGGTTCCAAGTTTCAGTGATCACATGACATTATGGACTTATCTTGGCTTTCAAAGGTGTCATCGTCTCATTAAATGCTATGTATGGACTAACCTTGAGTTGTCTTTTTTAGGAATTTCAAAAAGCATGTAGGTTTAAAGGCTATCTTTTTGAGGAATGAAATTGAATGTCACATTTAATGCACTTCCTATCAAAATAACGACATAAGTGGGTGGAAAATTTTTACTCTGTCATTTAACTTGCATTCTCATTCTTTTCCAATTCCAGTACTTCTCAAGTGAAAACATTCTATCTCTGCAAATTTTCACTCATGTAGAGTGGAATTCAAAATCACTAGTCTAGTGTGAGGGACACTAAAATTGGGCACGTCAATCTGGAGGAGTTTTTGGTGCACCTGGAGCAAAGGGAGAGAACAACACTGGAAGATAAAGTTTTGCAGAGTGGTTTGGAACATGTGGAAAGTTTTCTTGAGGTTGTACAAAGTGTTGACCTAGTCATTATGTGCGCAAGGGGCTACATTCTAGAGACTTAGGAAATTAGAGCAATGGATAGGTTAGTCATTGCAATAATTACTCCTGAATCATTTCCCATGCATTAAGCATTCTAGAGAGAAAAATTGTAGAGGAAATTTTTGTAGTTGTTGGTGACGAGGTTTTTAGAATGAATGAGGAATGGTACAAAAATTCCATTGCTAAGAATTGGTTGAAGTCTGAGAAAAAGGGTAAGTCTTAGTTGCCCTCAAAGCTTAGAAGGGTTGATTTTTAGGATGAAATTTTAGATTCTATCACCTTGCTACATCATGTGGTTGATAATGCATATTCAAATTCTTTTGAATTTTGGATGTATCATTTTATTCTGCTGATTTGTAGGGAAAATAAATTCATTGACTAGGTTGAGATTATTAGTTATCATTTAAATGAGAAATTGATAAATTTCTAGAAAATTGTTGCCTTCCACATCTGCTCATACCTAGTTTACATTCTAGCCAGTCAAGAGGCTATCTACGCAAGGTTGGAACTGCAAAGGTCTCCAACATTGGACACGCCTGTGTATAAAACTTTTCCACAACTCACTAAGGAGGTTAGAATGAGTATTTTTTGTCACGTCAATGATGCATTTTTAATAGAAGTTATGAGAAAAATTGATGGAAAACCTGAGCTTTGGGTTTCACCTAAATTGGTTGCTCTAGTATTGAGTTTTGGAAGCTTCTACATTTAGTTCAACAGATTTACTTATCTTAGAATTGGAGGTTTTGAGAAGGCTCCATTGAAATTGACCCATTACCCAAGTGATTTCCTAGTTTTTCTTGAAGTTTTCTAGTAGATGGCCATTGTAAATATAAAATATTCAAACATGGGAAAGAAGGGGTATGCTTTTCCATTTACCATGCTTTCATTTTCTTGCAAAATTAATAATATTGCTAGGGGTGTGGAGAAAGCCCTGAATGAATTCAATTTTTCAGTGATTTCCCATGAGAACTAATTTTGATAGCAAGGTTTATTTTAAGAAAAATTTGTATGGAGCTGGCAGCTATGAACATTGCCCTAATATTGAAGATTTTTGGGAAGACTGTACAGATGAAGGCAAGGTGTATAGAAGAAATTTCATGAGATTGACCCTAAGGAAAATACAAGCTTTTGGTATTTCTTTCAATATTCCAGAAGATGCACAAGAAGACTCGGTGATCATTGATCTCAAATATCGGGCCCTTGTTGGTAAGCCCTTGTACAGTAATTGGTCAAAGGATGAATTTTAAAACTTAATGGTCCTTTTTTCCCCTGTTTTGAGAAGAACTTCAAACTAGTTGAACAAAAAATGTCTCCAAAGTGTGGGTTTGCCCCATGAGCAAAGAGTTTTGTAGAGAAAAGAGAAAGGGATTGTACATTCCTCTCGCATAAATATATCAACTAGAAAGTAATCAATTAGGCTGTTTGGCACTAGCTCATAGTTAGGAGGAGATGGTGAGAAGCTAGAAGACACTGGGGCCAAGCTAAAATCAATTTGTGACCAGGATAGTGTACCCTCGGTACCTAAGAAAAAGGCTAGTCAAGAAAAGCCAGTGCCTATAGACTTTGAGGGAATTTTTCAATAAATAATTGATGATAAAATTCTTTTCCCACATTCTTTGAAGTTCCCCCTTCTCCAGTATGAGATACTTTTTTTTTGTTTAATCAACTAAAAAAAATAAAATAAAAAATGTAAGTGTTGAAAGTAAAGACACTAGATTAGTGGCATCTTCCCCAACATGGTTAAAGAAAGTAGTCAAGAAGAAAAGAAAGAATATTCCCACAATGACAATTGAAGTAGATACCATTGCCATGCTATTGTAGGGTCACCAGAAGCCCAAAAAGGCTAAGAGGATATCATGAATTGTCACTAATTCCACTACTGGGCATCAACTATTGGAGATTGCTAATCTAGAAAAGAACCTAAATGAAAATGAGATAATGGAAGTCGACTACAAGGTTTCTCATGTTGATATGGGGCCATCTACTTTAGAAGGTTCTGTTAATGCATTGATCAAAAGAGCGAAAGAATAGAAAAAGGAGAACCTTCAATTTCAATCTCATAATCTTTCTTTAAGAAATTTTATTTCATCAATTGTGACTCCAACCACTGAGGAAGCCTCAAGCTCAAATGTTCGAGGTATTGATTCTAACAATGTGCAATGGCTCAGGAAAAATTAAGGTTATGCTAAATTTGTTAGTGAATGGATAGAAGGGATTTACTAGGATGGAATTTTCTACCTTAGTGAATTTAGGAAATTTTATGTTAATGTGTTTGAAAAAAGAAAGGAATTGGTAGTTGAGCTCTAGCAGACTAGGAGAGAATATAGTAGCACATTTTTCCTTTCGAGGGAAATTGCAAAATTAGTCTCCATGGAGCACACTTTGTTAATAAGAGAAAAAATGGTGGATGACCCTAGAGAAATTAATCCTAGTTTTTATGATTCATTGGAATCGAAATTGTGAGTATATGAGATTATATCAAGGAAATCAATAAAGTGTTAGAAAAATACTTTGACATATTGGCGGTGATCAAGGAGAACTTCAATGCTCTTGAAGTGGACCTCACAAATTAGTTCGATGAAAATGTACTAGATCTTGTAGACATAATGAGGGAATTTAAAGAGGTGTATCATAGAGAAGTAGGTGCTCCTGAGACAACCATTGGAAACTCGTTCAAAAAATTGAGTAACTTACAGACCCATATGAGTGCATTTAAGGTGGAAAGTGACAACATCTATGAAATGCTAGTTGAGTCAGACCGTTTACTTTCAAGATGGAGGAAAAGGCTGCAAATCACCATGACTCCAAGAAGCAAAAATATCACCACAATTGTCACCAAGTACTAGGAATATAGGCAAAGAGTAAAGGCACATGAGGCGTTACTGAAGGAGCAGGAGGTGGAAATGATTGGAAGTGAAAGAGCCGGTGTTGGGATAGGTGATTACTTTTTAGTTTTTATGTTATTTTCTTTAATTTGGATCTCTTGATAATTCAAAGACTTTTTATTTTAATTTCTAAAACGGTTTCCTTCAAGAAATTGTTATCAAGACAAAAAAACACTGCTATTTTTACTGCTTTTATGGTATTTCTATAAGGAAATTTAGATGCGAAAAACAATTCTCCTAATGTTAATACCTCAGAAAATAACATAGATACACTTTAAAATTTACAATTACAGTCCAATTAAGATGCACTAAGAAATAGATAACAGAAACAGAGTATTTGACAATCACACATGAACACCAGATATACGTGGGAAAACCCTTACGGGAGAAAAACCCACCACACCAAGAGAAATCACTTTGTACTATAGTAATAAAATTACATACAAATACCAGACTTATCTTTTTGGTGTCATTATATAGCAGCATTCACCATTAACCAAATTGCACATGAACCTTTTTTGATTATAGTCTTTACAGAATCGAATCCACACTAATACAGTTCGAACTCTTCACTCTCCACTATTGATCGAACCAACCAACTACTAACTGTAATCACAAAGTATATCCATGTCGAAATCTATTTGTAGAACTTCCTCATAGAACCGTCGCAACAGACTGTCTTCCAACTGTTCGCCTTCGGCTCCTCGTATTCATCCATGAGACTCCACATAGGACGGTCAACTAGTCAACAAAATTCATATTGTATTGGCATCTCGGTGAGACACTAACAATGTCTCCCCGATGCCACATATACTTCATACTGATGTCGCTAAGAGTCATCATAGTCACTAGGATGTTCTATCAAGCTTCAAGAGATACACCAAGTCATCATGTAGTCGCCCTAACCTATCGCTTTCGCCAAGAGATCACGTCGATGTTCTCCACATGTATCGCTGTCACCCAAACTCATAGCTTTCGGTGTGACATTATACCGATGAGATTAAGTCATAATGAGCTCTGAAGAATAGTTGGCAAGACAAGAGCTTATCGCCAAGATGTTTCACCATGATCATTTAGTTACCCCGAAGATTCTTCAACATCAATGAGACTCATCAGAGTCGCTAGGACTTCTTACCGAAAACACAATGTTCCACCGATGACCACCATTCGACAAGAGTTACACCAAATACTAACACTTGAGTCTTTGTCACTGAGACATATTCACTTCAGTAGGACATCTTACTGATGGCACTTCCTTCAGCCAAGTCTCCCTGATGAAACAAACCAAACACTGTCAGCGTAACATTTGCTTTCGCAGTGACTTCTCACCAAGCCAACATGAGTTACCTCGAGGACCACAGAGTAAATGTTGTCGGCAAGACATTAACACTTCGCTGAGACATCTTAGCGAGAACCTTTAGCTTCATCGAAGAACATAGTCGCCAAGAGTCTTGCTGATACACGATTGAATGGCCTTTCAGCCAGAGGTCTCCCGAGTGCTATAAGGTCATAACAAATACACCATGTTACAGTGATAGACTCCATAGTGTAACCTTTCGGCAAGACAATAACAAGGTCACAACAACCTATTCAGAACTGAATAAAACAAACTTGCTAGTTGGCCAGACAATTAGAATGTCACACCAACTTGACTCTAATGGAGGTTTCAGCCTGTATAGTTTGAGGCACATATTTCCAACAATCTCCCACTTAACGAAGATCATGCAGGCACCTCTAGAGCACATCATAACTTACTGAAAATCAAGGGCACTAAGGCCCATTGAACTGGCACACCACCTGAACTTGTTTGTGCTCACTGGCTTCGTCAATGAATCTGCAACATTCTCTAGAGTATCAACTTTTTCCAAACTGACCTTTCCATCCTCAACCATATCTCGTACAAAGTCGTACTATACATCAATATGTTTCATCTTGACATGGAAAGTAGGGTTCTTTTTCAGACAAATTGCACTCTGACTGTCATAGAAAATAGTTATTTCCCCTACATCAAAACCAATGTTAGAACACAAACGTTTCAACCATACAACTTCTTTACAATCATGAGTAGCTGCCATGTATTCAGCCTCTGTAGTGGACAAAGTGACTACAGCCTGTCGCTTACTCATCCAACTCACTACACCACCATTCAACATGAAAATGTATCCACTGGTGGACCTCCTACTGTCAATGTTCCCTACCCAATCAGAATCAACATAACCAAAAATGCTAAGAGTCCTCTGTGATTCAACCAAATTCCCATGGTAACATAAAGCAAAATCTGGAGTTCCCTTCAAATACCTAAACACTCTCTTCACAGCATCCCAATGCATTCTTCCTGGATTAGCCATAAATCGACTAAGTACTCCCACTACTTGGGAAATGTCTAGCTTTGTATAGACCATTGCATACATAAGACTACCTACTGCACTAGCATAAGGTACACTGGTCATGTCCTCCATCTTAGTAGGAGATTTTGGACAGTCGTCAACAGATAGCTTCGCACCATGCATTACTGGAACCACTAGCTATTTGCAATCATTCATACAAAATCTCTCAAGAATAGTTCGTATATACTTACTCTGACTGAGCCATAGTTTTCTATTCTTCCTGTCCCTGGTTATCTCCATCCCCAGAATATACCTTGCTGCACCAAGATCCTTCATTTCAAACTTAGCAGACAACTGAGACTTAAGATCAGAAATCATTAGCTTGCTATTTCCTATGAACAACATATCATTAACATAAAGAGCAATAACAAGTACTTGATCACTTTCAGCTTTATAATATACACAGTGATCAGATTTTGATCTCACAAATCCCAAAGATAATACAAATGTATTAAATTTCTGGTACCACATTCTAGGTGACTACTTTAACCCATACAAAGACTTCTTTAATTTGCATACCAGCTTTTCTTTACCTTTCTCAAAAAATTTCTTAGGCTGGGACATATAGATTTCTTCTTCAAGATCACCATGAAGAAATGTTGTCTTCACATCCATCTATTCAACCTCTAAGTCATATGTTGCTACAAGTGACAAAATAAATCTAATAGATGTTAGCTTTGCTATAGGAGAAAATATTTCCCCATAATCGATTCCCTCTACCTGGGAATAACCCTTTGCAACCAGTCTTGCCTTGTACTTTTCTACACTGCTATCTAGACCAATCTTTTTCTTAAATACCCATTTGTAGCCAATAGCCTTTCTGCCTTTAGGCAAGGGCACCAAACTCTAGGTTTCATTCTTATCTAAAGATGCCATCTCTTCTTCCATGGCTTCCAACAAAGAATCTAAATCAGACATTTTAATTGCCTCTTTCACAGCCCTAGGCTCATTAGTACTAGAAATCAAAGCATGGGCACAAGTAGAATCAATCAATGAGAACCCATACCTATCTGGTTGTTTTCTTTCTCAAGTTGACCTCCTCACTTATTGAGGTTGAGGTTCTTCTTCTTCAGAACTTTCAGAACTGCTCGAGCTCTCCTCAATTTCAGGTACATTTTGAATTTTGAATTCCTCTTTCTCAGGTGTAGGAGGAATTAGTGCTACATCCTTATTGTTATTTAATTTTGTCTCTGACTACAGATCCAGAGTGCAAGGTTTTAGCTCATGAAAGATTACACTTCTGCTGTATATAACCTTCTCTGTATCAGGATTCCAAAGCTTGTATCCTTTTATGACAGCACTATAGCCAATGAAAATACATTTGACAGCCTTGTTCTCCAATTTAGATCTTTTCACATCCGGCACATGAGCATATGCCTCATAGCCAAAAACACGAACATGTCTAAGTGAGGGCTTCTTACCAAACCATGCTTCCAAAGGTGTTTTCTCAACAGGAGCAAAATTTGGAGAATGATTAATTAAATAATATGCAGTAGATACAACCTCAGCCCATAATTTCTCCTCCAAGCTAGCACTACTGAGCATACTTCGTGCTCTCTCCATCACTATCCTATTGATCCTTTCAGCAACTCCATTTTGCTGTGGAGTATAAGGTGTATTCTTATTTCTTTTGATTCCATGGTCTTTACAATATCTTTCAAATTCATCATAACAGAATTCACTGTCAAATTGTCAATCCTTAAGCATTTTATTTTTCTACCAATCTGATTTTCAACAAGGTTCTTAAATTTCTTAAATCGACTAAACACTTCTGATTTACTTTTTAGAAAATAAACAAATGCTCTTCTTGAATAATCATCAATGAATGACACATAGTATCTTTATTTAGACAAAGAAGGAACATCTACGAGACCAAACACATCCAAATGAATATAGTCTAACAAATCAGAAGATTTATGAGGACTGGAATAAAATGAAACATAGTGCTACTTTCCATATATACAGTGTTCACAGAATTCAAATTCAAGATTACAATCTTTGAGCCCCTCAACTAGGTTTTTATTCTTCGATATTTTTAAACCTTTTTCTCCTATGTGGCCTAACCTATGATGCCAAAGCATAGTCTTCTCTACAGGAATTTTTACTTCCATAGAGTTTACAAAATTAGGGATATTTCCCTCTTTACCTTCATGAGCAGCTTTCAGTGACTTTCCAAAGACACTGTTACATTGAATAGCCTGTGCATTCAGCTTGTACAGGGTACCAATTCAAGGACCTCTAGCCAGCACCATTGAACCTCTAGTCATCTTGCAGCCACTTCCAGAGAACGTAACTTGTACACCAATATCATTTAGCATACTTACAGACAATAGATTTCAAGCCAGACCTGGTATTTGCATAACATTATTAATTCTCTTTACTCTACCATCAAGGAATTGTATCCTGACTCTTCCATGACCAACAATCTCCAAAGTTGAATCACTTGCTAGGTACACCTTTCCACCATTATATTCTTCATACTTTGTGAACCATTCTCTGTGAGATGTCATGTGGAACGATGCTCTAGAATCAATCAGCCAGACATCATTGGATGCCTGAGTTGCCAAGGCTACAATGAAGGCGTCACCATCACTATGAGAAGAACCATTATCAAAAGAGCCCTTCTTCTTCTTTTTCTCCTCTTTACAATCCCTTCGGACATGACCAAGTTGCCCACAGTTCCAACACTTCACCTTGGACTTCTTGCCATGAGCCTTTGATCTCCCCTCTGATTTTGATTTGGACTTCTTGTCCTTCTTCTTGCCTTTCTCCTTCGGTCTTCCTCTGACAGCAAGAGCTTCCTTCACCATCTCAGAAGATTTCCTTCTCATCTCTTCTGACAGCAAAGATGCAAAAACATCTTCCATCTTGAAACTGGATGTTGTACTCCCAATCGCCATCACTAGTTGATCCCATGAGTCTGGAAAAGAACATAATAGAAGCATACAATGATCCTCTTCTTCAGTCTTCACACCAACAGATGTCAATTGAGCAAGCAGCATATTAAATGCATTCAAATGATTAGCTACAGACCCTCCTTCCTGCATTCTCAAAGAGTATAGTTTTTTCTTAGGAATAGTTTATTCACCAAGGACTTCCCCTGATAAATAGATGCCAATCTCTTCCACAAGGAAGATGCAGTATTATCCTCATGCACATTCAGAAGCACTGAGTTTTCCAAGTAGAGCCTTATCAGCCCCTTAGAATTTCTATCTACAAGGTCCCAATCTTCTTGCTTCATGCCTGTAGGTTTCACTCTAGCCACAACAATCCAAAGATCACTGTCAACAAGAAGATCCTCCATCTTGAGTTTCCATAACTCAAAGTTACTGCTGTTGAACTTCTCTATTTCAAACTTTCTAGATGTACTAGCCATCTTAATCTATAATTAAAAATAACAAACTCTACAAGACTCCCACTGAATAGAATTGACACAAAAAACCCAACGTACCCACAAGGATAACACAACTGGCCAAGCTCTGATACCACTTGTAAGGAAAATTAGATGCGGAAAAAAATTCTCCTAACATCAATACCTCAAGAAAGAATGTAGATACACTTTAAAATTTACAATTACAGTCCAATTAAGATGCACTAAGAAATAGACAATAGAAACAGAGTATTTGACAATCACACATGAACACCAGATATACATGGGAAAACCCTTACAGGATAAAAACCCACCACAGTAAGAGAAATCACTTTGTATTATAGTAATGAAATCACATAAAAATTCCAGACTTATCTTTCTAGTGTCATTATACAGCAACATTCACCATTAACCAAATTGCACAGGAACCTTTTTTGATTATAGTCTTTACATAATTGAATCCACACTGATATAGTTCAAACTCTTCAGTCTCCATTGTTGATTGAACCAACTACTAACTGTAATCACAGAGTATATCCATGTCAAACTTTGTCTGTAGAACTTCCTCACAGAATAGTTGCAATGGACTGTCTTCCAACTGTTCCCCTTCGGCTCCTCCTATTTGTCCATGAGACTCCACATAGGATGGTCAACCGGTCAATAGAATTTAGATTGTATTGGCATCTCGGTGAGACACTAACAGTGTCTCACCGATGCCACATATACTTCATATTGATGTCACCAAGAGTCATCATAGTCGCTAGGATGTTCTATCAAGCTTCAAGAGATACACTGAGTCATCATGCAATCGCCCTGACCTATCGCTTTCGCCAAGAGATCACATTGACGTTCTCCACATGTATCACTGTCACCCAAACTCATAACTTTTGGTGTGACATTATACCGATGAGATTAAGTCATAATGAGCTCCAAAGAATAGTCGGCAAGATCGTCGAGACATTTCCCCATGATCATTAAGTTACCTCAAAGATTCTTCAACATCGGTGAGACTCATCAGAGTCACTAGGACTTCTTACCGAAAACACAGTGTTCCACCGATGACCACCATTCAACAAGAGTTACACTGAAGACTAACACTTGAGTCTTCATCGTTGAGACATATTCACTTCGGTAGGACATCTTACCGATGGCACTTCCTTCGGCCAAGTCTCCCTGATGAAACAAACCAAACACTGTTGGCATAACATTTGCTTTCGCAGTGACTTCTCACCGGGCCAACATGAGTTACCCCGAGGACCACAGAGTAAATGTTGTCAGCAAGAAATTAACACTTCACTGAGACATCTTAGCGAGAACCTTTAGCTTCATCGAAGACCATAGTCGCCAAGAGTCTTTTCGATACACGATTGAATGGCCTTTCGGCCAGAGGTCTCTTGAGCACTATAAGGTCATAATGAATACACCATGTTCCAACGATAGACTCCATAGTGTAACCTTTCGGTAAGACAATAACAAGATCACAACGACCTATTCAGAACTGAATAAAACAAATCTGCTAGTTGGCTGGACAATTAGAATGTCACATCGACTTGACTCTAATGGAGGTTTCAGCCTGTATAGTTTAAGGCACATATTTCCAACAATTTCAATATAGAAAGACAATGGTGAAGTTCATGCATACATAATCTTTGAGTTATGGTGTTTGGATTTATTGTGCTTTTGCTGAGTAGTTTTCTAGTGGATTATCTATTATTGGAATGATATATTTTTTGTTAGTTTCATTGTTGTGGTTAATATCACTCAAATTCATAGTTTTTGTGCTTTTCCTAACCTTAGTTGCTAGTCCTCTGAGTTTTATAACCTTGTCACAGAGTTCTAAATTTTCATAACTTCGTGATTCCCTGACTTGGTTCACTTTGTTGAGTTGCAAGTCTTTGTTGGTCATCTTTGCAGTCAGTGGAGGATGAGAGAGTTATTTAAATATAGAAAGACAATGGTGAAGTTCATGCATACGTAGTTAGTTTGACAGTTATGGTTTGTGGATTTATTCTACTTTTGTTGAGTAGTTTTCCAGTGGATTATCTATTATTGGAATGATAGACTTTTGGTTAGTTCCATTGTTGTGGAATGTTTATCTATGAATAAAGATTTCATGGTGATGGATGCGTAAGGATTTCTCAGTATAATTTAGGTGATTTGGTAGTTTAATATTTTTTTGTTGAAGTTGTGTGGATGCGTTTATAAATTATTTATGTTGAACTATTAGATTCTGTTAGCTTATAAGTTATGGATGTCGAACTGTTAGCTTTTGTTCAAGGAATGGGAAAATATTCCTTTCAATTATTTCTTAAAGATTGTGTGAATGGAAATGCAATAGGAATTTTTTTAAGTAGTGTGATAAGTGTTGTTCTTTAAAAATGATGATCACATATCAAATTCAATACCATGGAATACAATATAAAATATCATCAACTACAGTTTGGAATATGATTCAAGAAGTGCAATATAAAATAAAATATCATGAAGTGCAATCATTCACAATTTCATTGAATACAATATAAAATATCATCAACTATAGTTTGGAACAATGGAAACTGATTCATGAAGTGCAGTATAAATACCTAAAAGCTACTAATTCTCATCCATTTCCCAAATGGAGTTAGGGTCCTCAAACTGACGTTGATCTTGAGATAAAGTAAAACTGTAGTCTTAAATTTGATTCTAAGTTTTCTCTTCATTTTCTTCAGCCTGTGTCTCAAATTCAACATTCATTGTGTGATTTGTGTCAATGTCATATGTCCTAGTCCCATGCCAATGCTAGTGCCACTAGTACTAGCATTTAGAATTGGAGTGTTGCACAACCTGGTCCCTCTTCTTTCACATGTGGACCTCTATATTGTGAGTTCCCTTTCAAAAGGAATTTTTTTTGACATTATACTCAGTTCCTTTCATCCTCAAGCAATTTTACAAATTATTTTCTAGTTTGTTTCTTAACTTTGATTTCAAAAACACTAATGTACTAAAAAATTTCTCATCCTCCACTAACCCCAATAACATTGTTTAACATAAGTCTACAAGTTTGAAATATTCTAATATCGAATCACACAATATTTCACTCTGACCTAAGCTTGTCCAAACCTTTTTTATTGATACTGGTTCAAAGGCATTCTCTGTGCCCATGGATTTATACTGGTCCTTCATAGCTATTGTAAAATTCCTACATTGTTGTCTAAGCTTAGCTACATTTAAAATTCCTTCTATTTTACGCTCATTATATGTTACACTTTTCTAAAATTGTTTGATCAGGATTTTTACTTTATCATGAAAATATTTTGGGTTATCTCGGTTTACCCAAAATTAAGGATACATAATACCCATGGATTCAAGTATTTCATGCCAAGGGAATCTTTCATGAATATCTAAGGAAAGATATTTTGCAGTTTCCTTCAAATTAACACTAACAAATTTAACAATGTCGTTAAAATCTTCCTCGTTAACAGCTACATCTCTATTAGAGCACTTGGTTGTCTTATAATGTTACATTAGTATCTCATATCCCCGTACACAGATACATAAGTGCTTGCTTGCATTAAACTATAAATAATTATCAGGATTATTCAAATTAGTAATTTTTTGCCACATGAAATAATTTGGGCCTTCTTGTGTTAGATCAAGATATAGATGATTGAGGGCCAAGCATGTATGTTTACATAGATTGGAATATTCATATATATATATATATATAGTTAGATATCTTGGGCTTTCTTCACAAGATTGTTCATCACATCCAACATGGGGAGAAGACTAGCTAAAGTCAAGAGTGTCTCTATATCACTTAACCTATGTAAGAGGTCAGAAGTTTTGTTTACTGTGTTGCGATGCTCATACATCACTCCAATAAAGGATTGATAATCTAAAAGAACTCATTGCACTAGTCCATACAGGGAGATCCAACTGGTATCGACATCCTTGAGAAGCTTGTTTCTTGATGTTATTCCCTCAGCAAAATTTTGAAATTCTGTGAAACATTTTGGACTTCAGTAGAAGTATGCCTGGATCTCGTAGACTAAATTTTCAACTTTTGATACAGTAGGAAACTTGCTTACAATTTTGAATGTTAAGTTCATCCTATGGGTCATGTAGTGAATGCCAAGCATGTATGGTGCACAAGTAGTTTGTAGCTTTGTGCAAACACTGCTCCTTTGACCGCATCATTGCAGCTCCATCAGCTCCTACATACACCAACTTTTTGGCAATTATCAGCTCATCCATACTTGTAATTTCATTTAAATATTTCTTGACTAGTTCAAATAGATTTTGCGATGTTTAACTATCCTTCATTTTATTGATGCAGGAGCATCCAGTGGTGTAAGAGCAATCTTGCATCACCCAAAAATAGTTAAATTTCAAGTTTCTCAGTTTTTAGATGTTTTTACATTTTTGGATACCCTTTTTGTCATAATGAAATTCTCAATTTATGGTTTTTATTTTCTATTCCTGGGTTGAAAGATATTGCAATTTTAGTTTTCTAGATTTGCACCTGAAAATCTTCTAAGTTAGATTTGAGGCACTTAGAGCTCCCGGATCAGCCCCGAAACTTGTTGAAATTGGCATAGCAATTTTGAGCAAGTTCTTGACTTCGAGACCTTTCCAACAGTTCAAACAGTTCGTGAATCGGAGTCTCGGATCAAAAGTTATGGCCCCGGGAAGTTGGCGCACTTTCTAGAAGATACAATTGCAAATGTTCTTTTGAAATTTGAACTTCAAGTTGTAATTTTTCAGTGCCAAACCTCCTAAACTCAAAACTAAAGAGGAGCTCTATTTATGGGCGGGTTTCTAATTTTTGGGTAACTTTTTGGGGACAAGCTCACATATTGCAAAAGGGTGATTCTATAGCTTTCTATAACTTGCATGTGTTGTAGAACTTGGGCATTTGAGATCCTCTACATGTAAGAAGCTCTATTTTCTAAATAATAAAATTATTCTCTTATTTGTGGGTTATTTTATAAGTCTTGGGATGCGCCCTCATCAAGTGGTATCCGAGCGGGTTTTCTTGAGCATGTGGACAGATCGCCAATCGTGAGGCAATTCGCACTAGGACCATGGTTATGGGTCGAGGTCAAGAAAGATGCCTCCAAGAGTGATGCCTGGTAGGCATGGTGGTGCCAGAGGTGGTCAAGGTGGTAGAAATGCTGGTAGAAGAGATGCACTGGTAGCTCTCTAGAGACAGATTGACGCGTTACAAGAGTAGTTGAGAAGAGGGTTAAACCCAAGGGAGGAAAGTGAGGATGAAGGAGAGGAAGAAGGTTCAAATGTAGAAGAGGAAGAAGAAATAATTGATCAAGACCAAATGCGGCTAATAAGGGGCATTTCGAAGATTGGGAAAAGACCAAGAGTAGAAGTCCCTAGTTATTCCGGAAGTTTGAACCTGGAAGAGTTGATCGACTGGATCAACAATCTAGAAGAATATTTTGAGTATGAGGAAATAGAGGACCCAGATCGGGTTAAGTTTGCGAAAATGAAGCTGAAGGGCCATGCCAGTATTTGGTGGAAAGAGGTCCAGTTGGAAAGAAATCGAAGAGGAAAAGGAAAGATCACTGATGGGATCACATGGTAGAGAAACTAAAAGAAGCAGCTCATACCAAAGGACTATGAGTTAGATCTGTTGAAGAAATTGCAAGGGTTGAAGTAAGGAAGTAGATCTGTGAAAGAATATACTAAAGATTTCACAAAATAATCATCAGAATGGTCACGTAGGGCCAATAAGGAGAAGGTAGTCTGATATCTTAATGGGTTACGACCGAGCATTTAGGAGGAGTTAAGCCTAGTCAGAATGACTACCATTGAG
Organism: Sequoia sempervirens; assembly: GCA_007258455.2. NCBI lineage: Eukaryota > Viridiplantae > Streptophyta > Pinopsida > Cupressales > Cupressaceae > Sequoia > Sequoia sempervirens. The sequence continues at coordinate 43,616,351 of VDFB02047397.1, read as the reverse complement.
GATGTGTATCAGTTTGCTCTAAAGGTGGAAGAGAAGCTGAACAAAAGATTTAATGGCAGCAAGGACAAGGAGGTCAAAGTGGAAGGGGTAGTGGAAGACCTTCAGGAAGCCAAAATGATGATGAAAAGAAAAGTGAAGATGTGGGTACCAGCCAAAGCCAAAGGAATGACAACTTCTACCGCCCTCATGATCAAAACAGTGGTGATCAAAGAGGTAGAGGATGAGGGAGATATGGACAAGGATATAGAAGAGGAGGTTTCAAAGGAACGTGTTTCCAGTGTGGTGAAGAAGGGCATCGAGCCCATGAATGTCCACAACACCAAGGAAGGGCAGACAAAAGGCCAGAAGGTTGTGAAAGGGTTGCGCATGCAAATGAGGAGGCCCAATCTGAACATTCAAATGATGTTGAAACAGGAGAAGCCTTAGTGATTAGGACAGCTTTGGTGACTAAGGAAAATGAACCAGAACATAGGAAGAATCTATTTCGCACAAGGTGCAAGTGTGAAGGAAAATGTTGTGATGTCATTATTGACGGTGGGAGCACCGATAATCTGGTGTCAGAAGAGATGGTCACAAAGTTGAAGCTAAAGAGGGAAAGACACCCACATCCATATCAGATTGCCTGGTTGCAGAAAGACCACAAAGTTTTGGTCAATGAACAATGCCTAGTAAAGTTCAAGATCAGGAGCTACCATGATGAGGTACTCTGTGATATCATCCCCATGGATGCATGTCACATGTTGTTGGGGAGGTTGTGGCAGTTCGATAGGTGAGATATACATGATGGCCATGCAAACACTTATTCCTTGACAAAGGATGGGGTTTGTCACAAGTTGAAACCCCTAAAAGAGACCGAAGAAAAGGTATGCAGTAGTGCTAGAATTTGTTATGTAGATGGAAGAAATTTTTTAGAACGTATGAAGCATGAGCGTGTGTGTTATGCATTGATTCCTAGAGTGAGTAAGGAGGATAGAGAAGGTTCCGTAAGAAGTTTCGGTATGTTGGATGTGAGCTCTAATATATTGTTTTTGGGATAATGCACCAGGGGTTTACTCACCAGTAAGGAAGATTAGTCATCAGATTGACTTGATTTCTGGAGCCAGTTTGCCAAATAAGGTAGCTCATAGAATTACTCCAGCAGAAAATGAGGAGTTGAACAAACAAGTTCAAGAGTTGTTGAGAAAAGGGTTTGATATGGGAGAGGTTGAGTCCATGTGTAGTACCTATAGTACTAGCACCAAAGAAGG
>VDFB02047397.1:43469008-43615004 GCA_007258455.2 Sequoia sempervirens | reverse complement strand
GATCCTCTTCTTCAGTCTTCACACCAACAGATGTCAATTGAGCAAGCAGCATATTAAATGCATTCAAATGATTAGCTACAGACCCTCCTTCCTGCATTCTCAAAGAGTATAGTTTTTTCTTAGGAATAGTTTATTCACCAAGGACTTCCCCTGATAAATAGATGCCAATCTCTTCCACAAGGAAGATGCAGTATTATCCTCATGCACATTCAGAAGCACTGAGTTTTCCAAGTAGAGCCTTATCAGCCCCTTAGAATTTCTATCTACAAGGTCCCAATCTTCTTGCTTCATGCCTGTAGGTTTCACTCTAGCCACAACAATCCAAAGATCACTGTCAACAAGAAGATCCTCCATCTTGAGTTTCCATAACTCAAAGTTACTGCTGTTGAACTTCTCTATTTCAAACTTTCTAGATGTACTAGCCATCTTAATCTATAATTAAAAATAACAAACTCTACAAGACTCCCACTGAATAGAATTGACACAAAAAACCCAACGTACCCACAAGGATAACACAACTGGCCAAGCTCTGATACCACTTGTAAGGAAAATTAGATGCGGAAAAAAATTCTCCTAACATCAATACCTCAAGAAAGAATGTAGATACACTTTAAAATTTACAATTACAGTCCAATTAAGATGCACTAAGAAATAGACAATAGAAACAGAGTATTTGACAATCACACATGAACACCAGATATACATGGGAAAACCCTTACAGGATAAAAACCCACCACAGTAAGAGAAATCACTTTGTATTATAGTAATGAAATCACATAAAAATTCCAGACTTATCTTTCTAGTGTCATTATACAGCAACATTCACCATTAACCAAATTGCACAGGAACCTTTTTTGATTATAGTCTTTACATAATTGAATCCACACTGATATAGTTCAAACTCTTCAGTCTCCATTGTTGATTGAACCAACTACTAACTGTAATCACAGAGTATATCCATGTCAAACTTTGTCTGTAGAACTTCCTCACAGAATAGTTGCAATGGACTGTCTTCCAACTGTTCCCCTTCGGCTCCTCCTATTTGTCCATGAGACTCCACATAGGATGGTCAACCGGTCAATAGAATTTAGATTGTATTGGCATCTCGGTGAGACACTAACAGTGTCTCACCGATGCCACATATACTTCATATTGATGTCACCAAGAGTCATCATAGTCGCTAGGATGTTCTATCAAGCTTCAAGAGATACACTGAGTCATCATGCAATCGCCCTGACCTATCGCTTTCGCCAAGAGATCACATTGACGTTCTCCACATGTATCACTGTCACCCAAACTCATAACTTTTGGTGTGACATTATACCGATGAGATTAAGTCATAATGAGCTCCAAAGAATAGTCGGCAAGATCGTCGAGACATTTCCCCATGATCATTAAGTTACCTCAAAGATTCTTCAACATCGGTGAGACTCATCAGAGTCACTAGGACTTCTTACCGAAAACACAGTGTTCCACCGATGACCACCATTCAACAAGAGTTACACTGAAGACTAACACTTGAGTCTTCATCGTTGAGACATATTCACTTCGGTAGGACATCTTACCGATGGCACTTCCTTCGGCCAAGTCTCCCTGATGAAACAAACCAAACACTGTTGGCATAACATTTGCTTTCGCAGTGACTTCTCACCGGGCCAACATGAGTTACCCCGAGGACCACAGAGTAAATGTTGTCAGCAAGAAATTAACACTTCACTGAGACATCTTAGCGAGAACCTTTAGCTTCATCGAAGACCATAGTCGCCAAGAGTCTTTTCGATACACGATTGAATGGCCTTTCGGCCAGAGGTCTCTTGAGCACTATAAGGTCATAATGAATACACCATGTTCCAACGATAGACTCCATAGTGTAACCTTTCGGTAAGACAATAACAAGATCACAACGACCTATTCAGAACTGAATAAAACAAATCTGCTAGTTGGCTGGACAATTAGAATGTCACATCGACTTGACTCTAATGGAGGTTTCAGCCTGTATAGTTTAAGGCACATATTTCCAACAATTTCAATATAGAAAGACAATGGTGAAGTTCATGCATACATAATCTTTGAGTTATGGTGTTTGGATTTATTGTGCTTTTGCTGAGTAGTTTTCTAGTGGATTATCTATTATTGGAATGATATATTTTTTGTTAGTTTCATTGTTGTGGTTAATATCACTCAAATTCATAGTTTTTGTGCTTTTCCTAACCTTAGTTGCTAGTCCTCTGAGTTTTATAACCTTGTCACAGAGTTCTAAATTTTCATAACTTCGTGATTCCCTGACTTGGTTCACTTTGTTGAGTTGCAAGTCTTTGTTGGTCATCTTTGCAGTCAGTGGAGGATGAGAGAGTTATTTAAATATAGAAAGACAATGGTGAAGTTCATGCATACGTAGTTAGTTTGACAGTTATGGTTTGTGGATTTATTCTACTTTTGTTGAGTAGTTTTCCAGTGGATTATCTATTATTGGAATGATAGACTTTTGGTTAGTTCCATTGTTGTGGAATGTTTATCTATGAATAAAGATTTCATGGTGATGGATGCGTAAGGATTTCTCAGTATAATTTAGGTGATTTGGTAGTTTAATATTTTTTTGTTGAAGTTGTGTGGATGCGTTTATAAATTATTTATGTTGAACTATTAGATTCTGTTAGCTTATAAGTTATGGATGTCGAACTGTTAGCTTTTGTTCAAGGAATGGGAAAATATTCCTTTCAATTATTTCTTAAAGATTGTGTGAATGGAAATGCAATAGGAATTTTTTTAAGTAGTGTGATAAGTGTTGTTCTTTAAAAATGATGATCACATATCAAATTCAATACCATGGAATACAATATAAAATATCATCAACTACAGTTTGGAATATGATTCAAGAAGTGCAATATAAAATAAAATATCATGAAGTGCAATCATTCACAATTTCATTGAATACAATATAAAATATCATCAACTATAGTTTGGAACAATGGAAACTGATTCATGAAGTGCAGTATAAATACCTAAAAGCTACTAATTCTCATCCATTTCCCAAATGGAGTTAGGGTCCTCAAACTGACGTTGATCTTGAGATAAAGTAAAACTGTAGTCTTAAATTTGATTCTAAGTTTTCTCTTCATTTTCTTCAGCCTGTGTCTCAAATTCAACATTCATTGTGTGATTTGTGTCAATGTCATATGTCCTAGTCCCATGCCAATGCTAGTGCCACTAGTACTAGCATTTAGAATTGGAGTGTTGCACAACCTGGTCCCTCTTCTTTCACATGTGGACCTCTATATTGTGAGTTCCCTTTCAAAAGGAATTTTTTTTGACATTATACTCAGTTCCTTTCATCCTCAAGCAATTTTACAAATTATTTTCTAGTTTGTTTCTTAACTTTGATTTCAAAAACACTAATGTACTAAAAAATTTCTCATCCTCCACTAACCCCAATAACATTGTTTAACATAAGTCTACAAGTTTGAAATATTCTAATATCGAATCACACAATATTTCACTCTGACCTAAGCTTGTCCAAACCTTTTTTATTGATACTGGTTCAAAGGCATTCTCTGTGCCCATGGATTTATACTGGTCCTTCATAGCTATTGTAAAATTCCTACATTGTTGTCTAAGCTTAGCTACATTTAAAATTCCTTCTATTTTACGCTCATTATATGTTACACTTTTCTAAAATTGTTTGATCAGGATTTTTACTTTATCATGAAAATATTTTGGGTTATCTCGGTTTACCCAAAATTAAGGATACATAATACCCATGGATTCAAGTATTTCATGCCAAGGGAATCTTTCATGAATATCTAAGGAAAGATATTTTGCAGTTTCCTTCAAATTAACACTAACAAATTTAACAATGTCGTTAAAATCTTCCTCGTTAACAGCTACATCTCTATTAGAGCACTTGGTTGTCTTATAATGTTACATTAGTATCTCATATCCCCGTACACAGATACATAAGTGCTTGCTTGCATTAAACTATAAATAATTATCAGGATTATTCAAATTAGTAATTTTTTGCCACATGAAATAATTTGGGCCTTCTTGTGTTAGATCAAGATATAGATGATTGAGGGCCAAGCATGTATGTTTACATAGATTGGAATATTCATATATATATATATATATAGTTAGATATCTTGGGCTTTCTTCACAAGATTGTTCATCACATCCAACATGGGGAGAAGACTAGCTAAAGTCAAGAGTGTCTCTATATCACTTAACCTATGTAAGAGGTCAGAAGTTTTGTTTACTGTGTTGCGATGCTCATACATCACTCCAATAAAGGATTGATAATCTAAAAGAACTCATTGCACTAGTCCATACAGGGAGATCCAACTGGTATCGACATCCTTGAGAAGCTTGTTTCTTGATGTTATTCCCTCAGCAAAATTTTGAAATTCTGTGAAACATTTTGGACTTCAGTAGAAGTATGCCTGGATCTCGTAGACTAAATTTTCAACTTTTGATACAGTAGGAAACTTGCTTACAATTTTGAATGTTAAGTTCATCCTATGGGTCATGTAGTGAATGCCAAGCATGTATGGTGCACAAGTAGTTTGTAGCTTTGTGCAAACACTGCTCCTTTGACCGCATCATTGCAGCTCCATCAGCTCCTACATACACCAACTTTTTGGCAATTATCAGCTCATCCATACTTGTAATTTCATTTAAATATTTCTTGACTAGTTCAAATAGATTTTGCGATGTTTAACTATCCTTCATTTTATTGATGCAGGAGCATCCAGTGGTGTAAGAGCAATCTTGCATCACCCAAAAATAGTTAAATTTCAAGTTTCTCAGTTTTTAGATGTTTTTACATTTTTGGATACCCTTTTTGTCATAATGAAATTCTCAATTTATGGTTTTTATTTTCTATTCCTGGGTTGAAAGATATTGCAATTTTAGTTTTCTAGATTTGCACCTGAAAATCTTCTAAGTTAGATTTGAGGCACTTAGAGCTCCCGGATCAGCCCCGAAACTTGTTGAAATTGGCATAGCAATTTTGAGCAAGTTCTTGACTTCGAGACCTTTCCAACAGTTCACAAACAGCTCTCGCGGAATCTGAAGTCCTATCAAAAGTTATGTCCCCGGGAAGTTGGCGCACTTTCTAGAAAATACAATTGCAAATGTTCTTTTGAAATTTGAACTTTATGTTGTAAATTTTCGGCACCAAACCTCCTAAACTCAAACTAAAGAGGAGCTCTATTTATGGGCTGTTTCTAATTTTGGGTAACTTTTGGGACAAGCTCACATATTGCAAAAGGGTGATTCTATAGCTTTCTATAACTTGCATGTGTTGTAGAACTTGGGCATTTGAGATCCTCTACATGTAAGAAGCTCTATTTTCTAAATAATAAAATTATTCTCTTATTTGTGGGTTATTTTATAAGTCTTGGGATGCGCCCTCATCAAGTGGTATCCGAGCGGGTTTTCTTGAGCATGTGGACAGATCGCCAATCGTGAGGCAATTCGCACTAGGACCATGGTTATGGGTCGAGGTCAAGAAAGATGCCTCCAAGAGTGATGCCTGGTAGGCATGGTGGTGCCAGAGGTGGTCAAGGTGGTAGAAATGCTGGTAGAAGAGATGCACTGGTAGCTCTCTAGAGACAGATTGACGCGTTACAAGAGTAGTTGAGAAGAGGGTTAAACCCAAGGGAGGAAAGTGAGGATGAAGGAGAGGAAGAAGGTTCAAATGTAGAAGAGGAAGAAGAAATAATTGATCAAGACCAAATGCGGCTAATAAGGGGCATTTCGAAGATTGGGAAAAGACCAAGAGTAGAAGTCCCTAGTTATTCCGGAAGTTTGAACCTGGAAGAGTTGATCGACTGGATCAACAATCTAGAAGAATATTTTGAGTATGAGGAAATAGAGGACCCAGATCGGGTTAAGTTTGCGAAAATGAAGCTGAAGGGCCATGCCAGTATTTGGTGGAAAGAGGTCCAGTTGGAAAGAAATCGAAGAGCAAGGGAAAGATCACCAGATGGGATCACATGGTAGAGAAACCAAAGAAGCGCTCATACCTGGACTAATGAAGTTAGATATGTTGAAGAAATTGCAAGGGTTGAAGTAGTGAAGCAGATCCTCGTGGAAAGAATATACCAAAGATTTTCACAAGATAATCACCTAATGGGTCACAATGCAGGCCAATAAGGAGAAGGTAGCCCGATCTTAATGGGTTACTTAACAGCATTCAAGAGTTAAGCCTAGTCGAATGACCACCATTATGATGTGTATCAACTTTACCCAAGGCGGGAAGAGAAGTTGAACAAAAGATTTGAATGGCAAGCAAAAAGGACAAGGGAAAATGGAAGGGCAAGGAAGACCTCGTGAAGCCAAAATGATGATGAAAGAAAAGTGAAGATGTGGGTACCCGTACCAAAGCCAAAGGAATGACAATTTCTACTGCCTTTGTGATCAAAATAGGGGTGATCAAAGAGGTAGAGGACGAGGGAGATATGGACAAGGATTTGGAAGAGGTGGTTTCAAAGGAACGTGTTTGCAGTGTGGTGAAGAAGGGCATCGAGCCCATGAATGTCCACAACACCAAGGAAGGGGCGCATAAAATGGTTGTGAAAGATAAATGAGGAGGCCCAATCAACATTCAAATGGATGTTGAACAGAGAAGCCTTAGTGTGATTAGGGACAGCTTTTGGTGACTAAGGAAAATGAACCGTGAACATAAAGACCTATTTCGCATTAAGGTAAGGTGGAAGGAAAATGCCAGGATGTCATTATTGACGGTGGATAACCGGAGAACCGTGTCAAGAGATGGTCACAAAGTTGAAGCAAAGAGGGAAAGACACCATCCATATCGGATTACCGGTTGCGCAAAAGAACACAAAGCCTTTGGTCAATGAACAATGCCTAGTAAAGTTCAAGATCGAGCTACCATGATGAGGCACTGCGATATCATCCCCATGGATGCATGTCACATGTTGTTGGGGAGGTTGCTGCGCTCGAGCAGGTGAGATATGATGATGGCCATGCAAACACTTATCTCTTTGACAGCGATGGGGTTTGCCCGTTGAAACCCTAAAAGTAGGACCCAAGAAAAGGTATGCAGAAAGTGAAATTGTTATGTAGATGGAAGAAAAATTTTAGAACGTATGAAGCATGAGCGTGTGTGTTATGCATTGATTCCTAGAGTAAGGAGGATAGTGAGAAGGTTCCAGAAGAAGTTTCTGGGATGTTGGATGAGTTTCAGGATATTGTTTCTGATAATGTACCCGAGGGTTTACCACCAATAAGGAAGATCAGTCATCAGATTGACTTGATTCCTGGAGCCAGTTTGCCAAATAAGGCAGTTCATAGAATGACTCTAGTAGAAAATGAGGAATTGAACAAACAAGTTCAAGAGTTGTTGAGAAAGGGTTTGATACGGGAGAGTTTGATTCCATGACGGTAGTACTAGCAATCAAAGAAGGATGGGAGTGGAGGATGTGTGCAAATTCCCGAGCCATAAACAAGATAACAATAAAGTATAGATTTCCCCTGCCAAGGATGGATGACCTGATGGACTGTTTGAGTAGAGCTCAGTACTTCACAAAGATTGATCTGAAGAGTGGATATCACCAGATCCAGATTCGAGAGGGAGATGAATGGAAGACTACCTTCAAGACCAAAGAGGGCCCGTACGAGTGGCTAGTCATGCCTTTGGGCTAACCAATACCGGTGCTATCATCTATGCTCATGAATCCAGGTACTAAAAGAATTCTCGAAGTTTTATATTGTGTATTTAGATGATATTTTGATTTTCAAGAAGACGTTAGATGAGCATCCGATGCATATTCGAGCCTTTGAGAAGTTAAGAGAAGAGAAATTGATTAATCAAGAAGTGCGCTTTGTGAAGAGGGAGTAGTGTACTTGGGGTTTGTTGTCTCAAAGAAAAGGTCTCCAAGATGGACCCAAAAGAAGGTGAAGGCTATTCTCGAATGGTCACTCCCAAGAACCGCTACCGAGGTGAGATATTTCCATGGTTTGGCTAGTTTTTATAGAAAGCTCATTAGAAACTTCAATAGTATTTGTGGACCCCTGACTAAAACAATGAGAGGGGATAGAAAAGAATTCAAGTGGAGCAATGGAGCAACAAAAAGTTTTGAACTGCTACAAAGGTCACAGAAAGCAACCCATTCTGTAGCCCCTCCCAAATTTCAAATAAGGTGTTTCGTGGATTGTACTGCTAGTGGTTGTGCCATTGAGCAAGCAGTTGAGCCAAGAAGGTGTTTCTCCATTGCCCATTTCCAACAAAAGTTAAATGATGCCAAGAGAAAGTATTCTATATATGATCAGGGAATTTTATGCTGATAGTTCAAGCTTTAAAGAAATGGAGACATTATTTACGTCCGAAGGAATTTGTTCTATATAATTATCATCAGGCCTTGCAGTACCTAAATAGTCAGGAAAATTAAATCAGAGGCATATGAAATGGGTAGAGTTTTTGCAGAGTTATACCTTTGTTTTGAAACATAGGAGTGGGAAGTCAAATAGGGTTGCAGATGCCTTAAGTAGGAGGCATACATTGATGACAAAGATGCAGATTGAAGTGGTTGGGTTCAATGAACTTAAGACACTATATGTAGAAGATCCTGATTTTGTAGAGGCTTGGAAAGCTTGCAAGGAACCTGTTACAGTGGACAGGACAAGGTGGCTAGATTTCATAATCCAGGATGGCATGTTATTTAAGGGAAGTCAATTGTGTATTTCGAGGAGTTCCATGAGAGAGAACCTAATAAAGGAGAAGCATAGTGGAGGAATGGCAGGACATTTTGGTCGGGATAAGACCATTGCCATTATCAGTGAGCATTATTATTGGCCTCAGTTGTCACAGGATGTGAAAAAGTTTGTACAAAGTTGTAGGGTATGTCAGATGGCCAAAGGAGTGAGTTAGAATACAGGCTTATATCAGCCCTTACTTGTACCAGAGAGGCCATGGGAGGATATAAGTATGGACTTTGTTCTTGGTTTGCCAAGGACACAATGTGGTAATGATTCAGTCTTTGTGGTGGTTGATAGGTTTTCAAAGATGGCACATTTCATTCCATGTCAGAAGACCCATGATGCATTCCACATTGCTGACTTGTTCTTCAAAGAGGTGGTGAGGCTACATGGTCTACCAAAGAGTGTTGTTTTAGATCGTAACACCAAATTTGTGGGGTACTTTTGGAGGACCTTGTGGAAGAAGCTGAAGACAGAGTTGAAGTTCATTTCTGCACACTATCCACAAACAAATGGGCAGACAGAGGTTGTTAACAGGAGTCTGGGTAACCTACTAATATGTTTGGTAGGAGATAAACCCAAGGGATGGGACTTGATCTTACCCCAGGTAGAATTTCCTTAAAACAATTTTGTCAACAGAAGCATTGGTAGATCACCATTCCAGATTGTGTATGGAGGTAGCCCCAAAACAACTCTAGAATTGAGGAAGATGGACCAAGAGAAGAAAATAAGTGCTGAAGCTGAAGATTTTGTAGAACACATCAAGGATATACATGAGAAGGTAAGACAACATATTAATAAGATGAATATGCAGTATAAGGCTAAGGCAGATCAGAAGAGGAGGTATAAGGAGTTTTAGATTGGTGATGAAGTGATGGTCCACTTGAGGAAAGAAAGGTTTCTAGTGGGAACATATAACAAATTGAAGATGAAGAAGTTCGGTCCCTGTAAAATTTTGAAGAGGCATGATTCAGGGAATGCATATGAGGTAGAGTTGCCGGATGGATTCAACATTTCCTCTATGTTCAACATTTCAGATTTGACAGAGTACCATGAAGGTGGCGCAGAGGAAGTACCAACGATGGAACAGTGTGGGATTCCAGCACCCACTTCAGAAAAGGAGGAGATTGAAGAAATCCTGGATAGTCATGTGGGAAGGAGTACCAGGAACAGGCAGTATGAAGAATATCTGGTGAAATGGAAAGGAAGGCCTATTGCAGATTGATCCTAGTTGCATAAGGTAGAGGTTAATCATTTTGGTTTTCCTCCACCATCTGAGATGTGATGGGGTCACTTCTCAAATTACCCTAGGTGTCTGATGCAGGAGCATCCAATGGTGTAAGGGCAATCTTGTATCACCCAAAAATAGTTAAATTTCAAGTTTCTCATTTTTTAGATGTTTTTACATTTTTGGATACCCTTTTCGTCATAGTGAGATTCCCAATTTATGGTTTTTATTTTCTATTCTTGGGTTGAAAGATATTGCAGTTTTAGTTTCCTAGATTTGCACCTAAAAATCTTTTGAGTTAGATTTGAGGCACTTAGAGTTCTCGAATCAGCCCTGAAACTTGCCAAAATTGGTATAGCAAATTTTGAGTGTGTTGTTGACTTCGAGACCTTTCCAATGGTTCAAACGGTTTGTGAATCGGAGTTCTGGATCAAAAGTTATGGCCCTGGGAAGTTGGCACACTTTCTAGAAGATACAATTGCAAATGTTCTTTTGAAATTTGAACTTCAAGTTGTAATTTTTTGGCGCCAAACTGCCTAAACTCAAAACTAAAGAGGAGCTCTATTTATGGGCGGGTTTCTAATTTTTGGGTAACTTTTTGGGGACAAGCTTGCATATTGTGAAAGGGTGATTCTGTAGCTCTCTGTAACTTGCATGTGTTGTAGAACTTGGCGATTTTAGATCCTTTGCATGTAAGAATCTCCATTTTCTGAATAATAAAATTATTCTCTTGTTTGTGGGTTATTTTATAAGTCTCGGGCTGCGCCCTCATCATTTATGAACATAGAGAAGATGAGCTTGGTGAACATGTCGTTCTATAGTATACAAATGCATACAGACCCAAGGAATATTTTCTACCGTAGTAACTTCATCTAAAGGTAATGTAATGAAATTTGACTCTTTTAATTTCTCCTTTAAATCTTCCTATTCCATTGCAACAAGACAATTTTCCCATTCCCATCCAATATTTACATACCAATGTGAGAAGGGATAGTGAGGAACACCCAAATAAGATAATAAACTTTAATATTCTAGGTAGTCTATCATAGGACACCCTCTGGACAAAATATGAAAAACAACACTCATCTGAATAGTTTTTGATAGATTTGCTACTTCCATTGCTTTTCCAAATTGAGCCTCAAGTGTACCTTGGCACGCATCAAGATTCAACATTCTTTGGTCATGCTCTTCATATTTTGTGGCATAACTAACATGAAGACATTTTTCCTTTGATTTCCATCATATGACTAATTGTTCCTTTCTATCTATGATTTGTTTTTCATAAACTTTACCAATATGCTTTTCTATAATGTCAAGCTTTAGCTACAACATCTTGTCTCTTCCACATTTCCAACTACAAGTCATACATTTGGCCAATGTTGCACTTTCAATATCATTTGCTTTCCCCACTGGTACAATGAATGGGTACTTTGACAACCAACCAAGTTGAAAATTCCTTGTCATTTCCCACTCGCACCCCATTTTTTATTTTCTTTTTCTTTTCTTGCTACCAACATCATCCTCATCCAAGTCAATTATCTCATTCTAGCTAACCAGGGTATCCATTGGAACATATTTTGTGGTATTTCCATCCTCATTTGATACATTTGGATTTAACTCAAGGACAATATCACCTTGACCTTCTGATGGCAGTGAGGTATTTTGAATTCCTTCTTCATTAATATATGGTGGAAGAGTTGATGGTGTAGCTTCATCTTGATCTAATGGATCAAAAGCTTTTCCAATTCTAAAGTAAGATTGTATGGTACCTCTACATTTTGGGCATTTTGATGGTCTCCCAGTCTCTTCACTACCTTGAGGATTGGGAGTGTTACCCTTGTTGCTCGATGTATTGATCTCTCACTTTGAATAAAAGCTAGAAAAAATATGCCTTCTTGTTTAAGAATGATAGAGAATATAGATCACATTCCCTACTCAATATCATCTTTAAGACTAAAGAAAGAATGGAAAAGAGAAAAAAATCTTATTATTATAACTAATAACACTATGAAGAAATGATAAAGCACCTTTAACTCTCCATTTTTAGCTTTCACTGACTTTCGAATCGAGAGGTAGAACCTCAGAACTAAACAAAATGTGTAAGAATAAATGACAGTTTCAATTGTATTTATATCAATCCATATTTGGCAAATTCCATGGGATTTTTAAATGGTATATTAAAAATTTGGTGAATCTAACGTGCTTATACAATGATACGTTGTAATTTTCAAGGTGAAATGTGTCCTCAAATGTAATTATTTTTTAAATTTATTGGCAAAATAGGTCCTCAAGCAACTATTTATAAATTTTAATTGGTGAAATGGGTCTTCACAAGAAACTATTTGTAAATTTTAATTGGTGAAATGGGTCTTGATACAGTGTTGTTTTATTAGTATTGGCAAATATGTAGGTGTTTAATTACATGCTTCCAAGATTCTAGGAAAAAATATTAGTCGGCCCATTTGAAACATGCAATTTGTTATGGAAATTTTTTTTCTTAAATATGCCTCATAAAATAAATTGTTGGCGAATGGATATGCATTGGACCAATAATTCCTAAGATACGGGTGATTTGGACACCTTGTGGGTTTGCACAAATTCACCAATTTTGACTTGGCTAATTTCTAGAATTCCCCACTAAAGTTTTCCCTATTTGCCACTAAAGGTGAATGAGTCCCTGATCAGGTGCTGATCTAATTTTTTTGGAATTTGAAATATCTACTTTAGGCTTTTGTTTGATACTATTACATTTATGTTTCAGTTTTTTGATTTTTTGTTTCATCAAATTCATTGCATCTAGCTTAATTTGTTTCATTGAGTGCATTATCAAAATTCAAAATTACTTTTACAACATTTCATTTTTAGTTTATTGTATTGTGTAATTAGTAAATTGCATTGTTTACAATTTGAAAATTGTATTTCATTCTAGGTCATTGCATTGCCTCTTTCTATTTTGGTTTTGCACACTAAGTTTGTAAAACTTGTATGAGCTTTACAAATTTGTGTCCTATTAGAAATACTATTGTAAGACATAGTTTGAGGCTCATGTCATCCCATGATATCTCACTTGCCATGGATCTTGGGTTTTCTAGCTCTCTTTCTGATAGTGTTGATAATCAACCCTCTATGGCTCATATTTTGCATACTTCATTTCCCATGACTTCACCTCCTAACACAAATTTGCATGATGTTATTCAAATCTCACGAGAAGATATAACCAAACTAGATGAAAAACTAGAAAAATTACAAGACTATATCATTAGTGAAAGCATAGACATTAGCATGGTTCCCATTATACAAAATCTAAGGAAAGTGCTTAAAACTAGAAATGAAACACAAATTTTCTATAGCCTTAGTTGCTTCTTTCATGAGTACTTAAATAAACAAGACAATAATAACATACATGCCACAATTAACATTATTGAAGCTAGTGAAATGAAGAATGATGTGATGAATGTTGACATGGATGATGAAAACATAAAATATGACAATGAAGAACAACTGATAAAAGTGGTAGCATCTATCCAAGCTAGAACTTGTAAGGGCTCAAATAAAAATTCTCTTTATATTGCTTTCTCACAAAATGATATACTTAAACGTGTACCTAATGGTCCTCTTTACATAGTTGGCCAAATCAATGATAAGCCCACAAATGGGATATTGATTGATCCCATCTATGGAGAGAATGTGATCACTGAAGAATTCCTATTTTTGCATGAACTATACCAAGATACATATGATAAGTTGAAAGCATGGATCAAGATGCATAATAGTTTTTCTTATCCTATGATTGGCTCGATAGAATTCCCTTTGATAGTTGGATCAAAAACATTAAATGTCTCATTCACCATCATCCCACAATCAGATCAATTTTTTGTGAAGTTAAGCTATCCATGGCTTTTCTCCATGAATTTTGTCCCTTTGGTTGTGCATAAGTGCTAAAGTTTCCATTTGGAAATTATATCTTTACTTTGCATCATAGTGGGTTTAATCTTGCGTCTTCTCAAGCAAACTTTTCATTAGATTTCTTTTGTCCCAAGCCTATGGAACCTATTAAACCTCATGAGGACTTATTTTTTAAATCATATCAAAAGTTCAAGGAAAAGCACTATTGGAAACAAGCAACACTGAGAGGGGGGGTGAATTAGTGTTCTGCAAAAATTAATTCTTTGATCAACTTAACACATTTAATCAAAATCAATATGTAGAAGCAGAAAGAAAGAAACCACAAAACCATAACACAAGGATTTTTATGTGGAAACCCTATGAAGGGAAAAACCATGGTGGATGGCCAATCTACAATAAGTTCTGATTATACTCAAAAGAGATATTACAAAATGAGAATGCACTTGCATTCAGGCTCACTGCCTAGAGATCACTACTCAAAATGGGGCTCACTGCCCTTACAATAGTTTGGAATAGATCCAAAGAAAATGAACTAAGATAATTGCATCTACCAATGCTTGATTATAGTTTTGGTTCAGCTCTAATTTCACACTTCTGACCTAATGACTGATGTTGAACTTCTACTCTGTTCTACTCAGGTTCAAACACAAAATCTTTATGTGCAAGTGAAACTGCATATGATATCGCTCAAATACAACTTGGACATTCACAACATACACACACACACAAATACTACATACATCCAAAGGATGTGACCGATCATCTAAATATATCCTCTCACAAGGAATCAATCGCCATAGGTCGGCTCAACAAAAATTAATTATAATTGCAACTTTTTGGCCCAAACAATGGATGATTTCAATGTAGATCCAAACAAGTCATCTATACAATAGCTAGGACCAATAATTAAACATCTAAGCTTGAAGATAATTAAAATAATTCAACTTTATACATCCGCTACACATTATTTCCATTGAGTCAGCTTTATCAAGCAAATAGATAAAAAATGTCCTATCAGACCTCCAAAACCATATAGCCACAAAATCAACATCACGAGATTTAGTAATAATAAGTTTTACATGCCTGAAGAACAAATTCATCGATCCACAACACAAAATGATGATCCGGTGAAGCTATCAAACTGGATACCCTATACCTTGAGTACTCACTCGGTAACACACAATTTTCACTTCCTCTGTCGGTGTAACTGAATGCATAACTATGGACTAGAAAGATGACTTTAGTTGCCACCAATGACAACACTAGAAGCCAAAAACCATCTCCACTAGAACCTTATGCCAAAAAGTGCATAGTAGAATTATCCCTTTGCAACATTCCTGAACCTATAACTGAACCACGTATCCTTGATGAAACAATTATTCAACCGAAAAACATCCAAGAGCAACCTATAAAAAATCCTCTTGCAATCTATTATAAGAGACCATGAGATAATAAAAACAATTCCATTGTCCCTCCTAAATTCAAACAAGTTTACAAAGGTAAAGAGAAAGTGGTTGAACAACTTCCTGTTGTTTCTTCTGTTCCTCCCAAGGAAGAGAAGAAACCTATGATTGACAAAACCACTCTTACACAAACACAAATTGACAATAGATTGAAACAAAACCAAAATGCTAGAGAACGTAGGCATAGATGTGCTATTTCTCATATGTTGCAAAATAAAGAAGACAAGTAAAACATAGAAGATCAAAATCCAAAATTACCTAAAGCAATGCATGACAATCCTATACCCTCATCACAACATAAACAAGAACATTCCATGGAAATTGTCATTCGACCTCCCATTGTGATTAATCTAGGCAATGACGTTAATATTGCAAAGACTAATGAAAAAGTGCATAATGAATTGAATACATTTTTTTCCTCCTTGATGAACTTAAATGAAAAATATCCTAAAAAGATTGTTGAGCTTGGTGTTTCCCCTAGTTCAACACTTGTCATTGTCCCTTTGGCTAGTTGTCTACCTTCCATTTATATAGACCAAGATTAGGATACAAAGGACCCGATCTAGGTTGACTCACATGTGCCTTACTATTATTTTTATTTTTCATGCTTCTTTATGTGATTGCATGTGTGTAATTTGATCCCTCGTGATGTTTCATTTGATGTATCTCTCTCTTTTCATGCATTCTTCTATATGTTCCTACTTTCTTCTCTATGTTGTAAAGCCTTTATCTTTTTCATTTTTCTTGTGTTTTCCTTTTAGGGATGACGCATGGTGTTGAGAAATTTAGGTCTCTTCCATGTTGACCTGAAAGTATTTTTCTTTATTTTCACTCTCTTTGTGTCATTCTTCTAGTTCTATGAGTATTTGGGGAATGATGATAGTTCTGAGCTCTAAAAAAAAATTGTAGCAAAAACATTTGGACCTTGAATCTATAGATCCCTTATGTATTTTTGGGGGTAACCACTTCCTATTTCATGGATCAACATTATTTTGGAAGCATATGACTTGGCATAAGATTTTCTGAGTAAATTTCTCATGTCTTAGGAGAAAAAATTGGCTACATTAAATTAGTTTCTCAAAGTAATGGTGTTATCAACCACTTTAAGGTGGGGGCATACATCGATGACATATTTTGGAATAATTCATGGCACAATTTTCTTTTTTGTTTTGACGTATCCTTTTCTTGGTGGTGTCATTGGGTTTGATGTCCTCCAAGAGCGTGGTATTTCTAAGCATACGATCTCCCTTGGTGGCATGATGTGAAATGAGAGGCATCCCATAAGTGGTGATCTGATACTCTTTGACTTGTCCTCTCTTGGAGACATTAGGCATGATATTTCCTAACATGAAGACCTTAAACGAATAGAGAAAAATCTCCTTTAACAAGAAATTATAGACATGACATTCAAAAAGCATTCAAAAGCATAGCATTGTGGTGCCATATCGAAGTTGTCAGGAGGATACCTTCAGTATGGTATGGGAGGTAATATGACTCTCTCATTTTCCACCTTGTTGGGATAACTCACCTAGTGGATGGAATGAGATTCCACTACCTTAGAGTGAGCATGCATGTTATGGACAAACAACTACATTCCACATTGTGTTGGAATGGTTTTGCTTGATCCTTTGTTTTTCATTGTTTTTCTTGGTCTTTGATAGGGTATGACTATGTATCTTTGTTATTGTTGCATACTTAAGTGTCTTGAATGTCTACTTTAGTGTGAGTTGTCACATGGGGGAAACTCTCACTAAATTAGGGGAAAAATGTATTAATGGAAAAAGTATCCCTTTTTCCTGCATTTAGAAATAATTAACAACAAATGAACCTAATATTGCTTTGATTCAATGTTGTAATGTGTTTAACACATTCACATTGAGTCTAGGGCCCTTTTTAATGATAAAATGTACTTAATTGTGCCTTATTTATGGTGGTGTAAAGTGTTTTCTTACACTTTCACACTAATCTAGGACTTTATTAATGAATTGTGGTTAAATCAGCTTAATTGACCCTTTAATTCAAATTCAAGCCTTATTAATTACATTTTTTAAGGATATATGTTGACACCCATTAATGATGTTGCATGACACTTACATTAGAAAAGTTGGAGTCTTAGAAATCTGTGTTAGGACCCATTCGCCACTTTGGGAAAATGGGTCCTCCTAACATAGGACACCCCTTAGCATATTTAAGATGGGTTTTGGATGTTATTTCACCTCCTTGAAGCTAGGTCCTAGGAAATTGTGCTAGGATGCATTCACCCAAGGTGATGAATGGGTCCTCCTTGCGTAGGACCCCCCTTTTTTGAATTTATTTATGGCAATATTTTAATGGTTTTCAATTCTAGATCTGATGTTAGCTTGGATTAATTGAATTTTGGGGCTAATCCTTAGATTTAGTATAAATATAAGGTTAATTCACATAGTTTCACCTAGAATATTTCAAGCAATCAAGTGTACATTCACAAGAGCATTATAGAGCACTTCAAGAGGATTTCAAAGGAATTCAAAGGAATATCATCAAATTTTTATTGCAGAAATTCAAGATCATATCATGTCAAAGCCATAGTGCATCAAACATGTTGTTCAGCTAGTGTGTTGATGTAGAATTGAAGATCCATTTGCAAGCATTCATTCATATCTAATTCAAGATCAAGATCTATATTCTATAATGTTAGTTTTCAAATTTACATTCCAAGACATCTTCCAAGGTATCATTGTTCATGTTTCATTATTTCATCACAAGGTTTAATTACCTAAACAGGCTTTGAACAAGGTAAACCCCTATTCTCTAACAATCAACAAGTTTTTCTCCTCTTTGATGTGTGATTGCAGTTTCATAGGTTGAAGATTAAGTGGAGAGCAAGATTGAAGAATTTTTTTCAAAGTTGTCAAGTTGCAAGGTTGTCATCCATATTGTAAGAACACAAAAACAAGGCTACAAAATTTGTTTCAAGTTTTCAGGAGCTAAGCATTGAGGAGATGGAAGTGTAAACATCAAGGAATAGAACCTAGATCTTAGTTTTCAAAAACCCTAACAATGACCCATTCGCCACTTGGGGCGAATGAGTCCTCTGTGACCTAAAAATAGCAGGTTTTTAATAGGTACACATTGTTTTAGCCTCTCAAAAAATTCCCTTATTGTTGCTATAATAGTTAGGAGTGTTTTTTGATTATTATTTCAATCATATCATACACATAATTGCATGTTCTATAAGGAAAACTTAGTGGTTCTCATCATCTTGATCAATTCATTTTGGTAACCCCCACTATTTTTCTTCTAAGTAAAATCAAATGGGAAATTTTATAATATAATGTTAATACCATTAAATCAAAGAGCTCATGGGTAAATGATATGTTGTTCCTCCTCGAATTTGAGACAACTAAGTCTAGATTCTTTAATGTTAATTAAATCAATGAAGGGAAAGATCAAACTTAATTATTTAATTTGTTAAAAATTGAATTGTTATAAATTCTCTATTATTCTAACCTAATCCAATGTGACCTTAGATTAATTAATATTTGATAAATTGAAATGATCAATCCTTGAAATTAATCATGGACAATTTAGTGTCTCCCTATTAAAGGGGTTATTAATTAAATCAATGGTAAACCTAATCTAATTATCTAGAGTGATTTGATGATATTGTCTTATACCAAGAAAGGGGATAAAGAAGTAATTAAATATTAAATAAATAAATTAGAATAACTTGGATAAATTTTAATTAAATGACTCCTTTGGGACTTTGAGGGGTCTTCAAGCAATATTAAATTATTTTGTGTCCTTATAGTTGTAGACATGTAAAATTGACTTAACACTTATCACAAATTCATAATGTCTCGAAACAACTCAAAATCAACCTGAAACGACTTGGAACAACTCTAAATCAACTCAGAACATCTCAGAACAAATCTAGAACAACTCAGAACAACTCATAATCAACTTGAAACATCTCAGAATGATTTTGAATCAACTTGGAACAACTCTAAATCAACTCAGAACATCTTGAAAAGACTCTGAATCAACTCAGAATGTATTGGAATGACTCTGGAACAACTCAGAACAACTTTGAATCAACTCAGAACATCTTAGAATGACTCTGAATCAACTCTGAATCAACTCAGAACATCTCAGAACGAATTTGAATCAACTTAGAATGTCTCTGAACAACTCCAGAACAACTCAAAACAACTCCAAATCAACTTAGAACATCTCAGAACATCTTTGAACATCTCTAAAACATCTCAGATCATCTCAAAATCCTCCCATGACATCTCACAATGCATCAAATGACATCGAATGACATTTGAAACCTTATTTCCTCTATTAATTGAATAATACAACATTATTTAATTAATTCACTTTTTCATCATTCTTGATAGATTAAATAAATACTATTTATTTAATAAAGTCCTGAAAACCCTAATTCTACTATTAATCAAATAATACAACATTATTTGATTAATTCACATTTCATCATTTCGACCAATTAAATAAATTACATTTATTTAATAAAGTCCTAATCTAATCTTATTTCATCCTAATTAGTCAAACAACACCAATTATTTGATTATGTCACTAATTCACCTTCTTCCTCAAAATTAATTGAATTATTAAATCATAATTAATTATCACACTTTCCTCCAAAAATTTGAATAAATTAAATCAAACTATTCAAATTATCAAAAATCATAATCAAATAAAAATGGAATTAATTAATTAAATTAATTAATTAATATTCCTCACCCACTTTTTGATTGAGAAAATCATGGATTGCTAACTAAGCAATCAAAATCCTAACTATCCAATCTATTCTTCAATCACCCTAATTGTGCAATCAACTTTGCACAATCTCCTCATGTCTAAATCCTCTCAACTCATTTTGACTGTTGATCGGGATATTCTCCAATGCAATCTTGACTGCTGGTTCAAAATTTCTTTTCCTATAAAACAAGCCTCTCTCCTCAAAAATAGAGATCAAAATTTTAACTTACCTTATGCAACTAAGTATTATCGCAATCACCATTGATAGAGCTTCAACCTTTTCAGTCAACCAAGCATCAATCATCAAGCTTTTGCACACAAGTAATGGAGGCTTTGCAGTGATACAAACAACCCAACATCATGCAAATACACTCCAACATGGGATGGAAATCTCTTTTTTTCTTTTGAATTTAGTGTGTTAATCTTAGGATTTCATTTCATTCAAATAGCTTAGATTGTACATTTCATGAGTGATGGAATAGGATAGATTATGTGTTTTTGAATTAGATTAGTTTCTGATTTCAACCTTGCTTTTGATCATGCTTTCATATTCATTTTCCTAATGGATTCCTTCCCCCTCACACATTCTAGCATGTCTGGTGGGACCTAATTCCTCCTTACTAACATTTTTATGAGCAAATTTGAAGCCACAAGATTCCAGGAGCCTTTTGGAGATGTTTCACGGACTACCCAACAAAAGCTTGCTTTTGACTGTCAAGAATTCTGAACATTTGCCACAAAATCAGCACTTTTTCCATGGGAATGGCACCTTTGCTTTAAAATTGGCGCTTTTTCTCTAAAAGTGCACTTTTTCTTCTTTTTGGGTTTGCACTTGTACGAAGAATCTGAGTTTTTGCCAGATTTCTGAACTTTTGATTTTTCTTCTAAGCATTTTCCCTGGAAGACAAGTGCACATATCCTACACTATTGTAATGACCTCTCTTGCTAACATTTTGGTTGTTTTGTAGGAATTAATGGATTTCTATGTAGTATTTTGAAAAATACTAACTTGTTTTGTGTAGAGAAGATGATTGGGCCAAGATCTTTGGAGCCACCAAATATTTTTGTTAATAAAGTAGGAATCTCTTTTTGGTAATCTAAAATGAACAACACAACTCTCACACTTCAAATTTGGTGTTGTTAAAATGAACATTTTTGAAGCTTTTTAAAGTAGGAATTTCCCTTTGGTGCTCTAAAATGAACAACACAAATCTCACACATCAAAGTTGGTGTTGTTAAAATGAACATTTTGAAGCTTTCTAAAGTACGAATCTCTTTTTGGTGCTCTAAAATGAACACAACTCTCACATTTCAAATTTGGGGTTGTTAAAATAAACAATTTAAAGCTTTCTAAAGTAGGAATTCTCTTTTGGTGCTCATAAAAAGAACATAAAACACTTCAATTTTGGGCTCTAAAAATGAACAAATTTCATGTTTTCATAATTAGGAACCTTTAAATTTGGTGCATAAAAAGACCGCAAAACATTTTTTATTTTGTTGACGCACGTACAATTTACATTTGTTGACTATTTAATGACTAGGCCTGATTTTCTTAGAAACACTTCAACTTTGGGGCTTAAAATGAACAAAATGTTTCTTAATTGTTTTCACACCAATGATATCTTAATTGCTTGATGTCCTGAACACTTCAATTGGTGCAAAGATAAAAAATAACATTTCATTTTTACTCACATATTCTTGGGTATATGGTGCAGGAGCACCCAAGCTTCTTAAGGAACACCTGAGAGGGCAGGAGTTTGCAAGGGTCAGGAAGACCTATCAACCATTCCAAAGAATCAACTATGATGTCTTGAAGCCTATAATGACATTTGGCATGGATGAATATAATAACAGAGTCAACTGTCCTAAGGGTCTTGATAAGGACCCTAGGACCAAAATGCAATATAAATGGAAAAATCATGTTCTAGAGGTTTAAATAGTGATCTAATATTTGAATTGTGTCAAATAAGGTTAAAAAATAATAATGTAATGGTTTTTAATGTTTCTAGTTAGTGGGAAATAATAAAATGTAAGTTTGGAAATTCAAATTTTTTGAATTCCAATTCGGGCGGGTAAATGAGTTTTGTGAGTTTTAATCATCTTTATGTAACCTAATCAACCCCAAATGGTTGAATTAGTTGGGGAATTGTTCTATAACCCTAAAATGATCATTTTTACAAAGGTTGGGCATGTGGAGAAGTGACTGTACAGACTGTTCTCAAAAAAAATAGAAAAACTCCAGTTTTTGCATCTTTTTGTGTTCTTTTTGATGTTCTATTGCTTCCTATTGAAGTTTGATTCATTTTCATGGCTTAATGACTTGTATTTGCATGATTTTAAACCTTTGTATGCTTTTAAAGACAATAGGAATCAATTTCTTGTATAATATATTGATTGTCCTCAAGGAAAACATAGATTTTCCACTAGTTTGAGGGTTTTCCATGGATGAATGATCCATTTCATGGGAAATGTGACTAAAACCAATGAAATGGATAATTTTTAACATGTATCATATAAATCTAATTGGTTAATGTGCAGAAAAGAGGAATCCTAGGGTGTACACCGAAGTTTGACAGTGGAAAGAGCATGAATATGGAGGGTAGGGTATAGCAGTAGAAGATCTACCTGAAGGAGGGGTATGTTTTTGAGTTGGAATAGGCTAAAGATGTTTCCCTAATGGTTTAGGGTCAATAAAAAAGTTTTGGAAGTGTGTGCAAAGCCAAGATCCAAGAAGCCCTAGTTTTGAGACATTTTATGGAGGGTTTTGTGATCAAGGATCTTCGAGGTGTCATAGAAGGTTAGGACCTTGAAAATCCTTAGTTTTGAGACAATTTGAGACATTGTTAAAAGTTTCATGGTTAGGGGATAAAGTTAGAGAGGGGTTGCTTTGGAAAAGAGGGCTAATTAGGCCTAGTTTTTGAGGAGACAACAGATTTTTGAAGGGTTTGTCTGAAACAAGTGCTATCAGGAACCTAGTATGTTGTGTAGGCCCTAAAAGGGTATCTCAATCCATACTTTAGTTGGTAAGTGTTTTGGAAAGTTTGAGAGAAAAGTCAAAAAATCCTTTGCTAGAGGCCTAATAGGGCTAGAAGGCTACTCAAGGTGCAAAAAGTAGGTTTTCTTGGAAATAGAGGTTTGGGGCTTTGTGAAAGTTCAAGACAAGTTTGCTTTAGTCTCTTAAGGGTGTTCCAAGGGTTTGGGTCCATAAAGAGATCATACAAGTGATTAGTGCATCATTAAGCCTTGTCTCCATTAGGGTGCTTGGAAGGTGGTTAGAAATTGCATCACTTTAATCCTTGAAATTTTTGTGTTCCTACAAAGTCCCAGACCCTCTGCATCAAAGTGGTATCAGAGCAATAAGTAGGTCCTTTAGGGATTGGAGAATTAGCAAGGGCACCAAAAAATTAACTAGTAAGAGAGTTGGAGGAGTTGAAGGAAATCTTGGAAAGGGAAAGAAGGGAAAGAAGAGAACAAGAAGTAGCAAGAGAGCAGGTCAGAGCAAGGGAAGAAAAGCAATGGAGAAGGGAGAGAGATACTATGCAAGCAAGGATAAACATCCTTGAGAGAAATAGGTGAGAAGAGCAAGAAAACCAAGAAGATAATGATGAAGAAGAAGAGCATGTGAGGGTAAATCAAGAACAACCAGCAAATGAGATAGAAGACCCTGAAGAAAGGAGGTTAGTGAGGTTGTTGAAAGCAATGCAAGGACATGGAGGAAAGATTCACATAGATTTTCCTATCTATCAAGGGAAGATGGATAGTGAGGAGGTGTTGGGATGGCTTGATGCCTTAGAAAACTATTTTGAGTTTGAGGAGATGGATGAAGAGAGGAAGGTTAAGTTTGCCAAAACCAGGTTGAGAGGCATAACATTGACATGGTGGACTTGTTTTTAGAATGATAGGATGGCTAGAGGATTGGCAAAAGTTTCTACATGGGCTAGGATGAAGAGTTTGGTCAAGAAACAATTCCTACCATCTGATTACACAATTCATGTGAAGAGGATGAGGTAGAATTTAAAGCAAAAGGACATGGATGTGATGTCCTTTACTGAGCAATTTCACAAGCTTAGTATTAGAGGAGGTTATGAAGAAGAGGATGAGAAAATAGCCAGGTACATCAATGGCTTGAGGTACAATCTGCAAGATGAGATTGGTTTGCAATTGCCAAGGACCTTAGGAGAGTGTTTTCAATTGGCCATTAGAGCTGAGGAAAAGGTGAAGAGGAGGTAGTTCAAATAGGGGTAGAGGTAATAGAGAGCAAGGACAAGGCAACAATGACAAGAGCAAAAATGACAAAGGCAAAGAGGTATTTTCTTATCAAAGAGGTGGATACACTCCTAGAGGAGGAGGCAGATTTGGACAAGGTAGAGGACCATTCACAGGTAGGTGTTTCAATTGCAATGAACCAGGGCATCCTTCCTCCAAGTGTCCTAAATGGGAACAAGTTGATAAGGGCAGAGAAAGGAGAGCTAACTTGGTACAAGAAGAAGAGGATAAAAAGGAAGAATCAAAAACATTCATGGCAGACCCTGTGACTGATGGTGAGTTTCTTATGGTCAAGCAAGGAGAAAGACTTCATCAAGAGCCAAAGGTAACTATCTTTAAGACTAATTGTCTTAGTCATGGTAAAATATGCAGATTGCTCAGAGATTCAAGGTTACATAGCAATTTAGTTTCACTTGATATGATAACCAAGCTAGGGATTGAAACATTTGATCATCCTACTCCCTACAAGGCCACTTGGGTAACTCAAGGACAACATGTAGAGATTGGTAAGAGAGCTTTTGTGGATTTCTCAATTGGATTATATCATGATAGGGTGCTTTGTGATGTCATTCCAATGACTTGTGGTCATATCATCTTGGGGAGACCATGGCAGTATGCTAGAAGGACAGTGCATGATGGTTTTCACAACACATATTTGGTGCATAAAGATGCTAGTAGATATAAGTTGGTTCCTTTTCCTTTGGAGCAGTCTAATGAGAGTTTTGTGATCTGTTTTGAGAAGAATTTGCAGGTTAAAGTGCAGGGTAGGACAGGGGAAGACACTGGTTGGTTGAAAACTAGTAAATTGCAGCAAAGATATGAAGCATACAGTCCTAAAAATTAGAACCTATGGGACTTGGAAAGTATTAAGATTGGAACTATTGAATTCCCTATTGTTGAGGGTAATAGGGGTGGTGTTTCTTCACAAGGAAATTAGTGGCATAGAGGGCAGGAATAGGGCACAAAAACATATTGAGTTCAAACAACAGAGAGGACAAACCAAACACTATTTTGATTCTAACTTGATGAGTGATATGAGGGCAGGTTGGCAGAAGAGGAAGAAGGTGACCTTGGGTGATTTCTTGGTTTGTGATTAGAAGGTGCAGAGATATAGGAACAAGGAGCAGTGTGCTGATAGCAAGATAGATGTTTCTTGGGGCAAGAATTCCTTCTTTCTTGGGGAGAATGGTGCAGGAGCACCCAAGATTCTTAAGGAACACCTGAGAGGGCAGGAGTTTGCAAGGGTCAGGAAGACCTATCAACCATTCCAAAGCATCAACTATGATGTCTTGAAGCCTATAATGGCATTTGACATGGATGAATATAATAAGAGAGTCAATTGTCCTAAGGGTCATGATAAGGACCTTATGACCAAAACGTAATATAAATGGAAAAATCATGTTCTAGAGGTTTAAATAGTGATCTAATGTTTGAATTGTGTCAAATAAGGTTGAACAATAATAATGTAATGGTTTTTAATGTTTCTAGTTAGTGGGAAATAATAAAATGTAAGTTTGGAAATTCAAATTTTTTGAATTCCAATTTGGGCGGGTAAATGAGTTTTGTGAGTTTTAATCATTTTTTATGTAACCTAATCAACCCCAAATGGTTGGATTAGTTGGAGAATGGTTCTATAACCCCAAAATGATCATTTTTACGGAGGTTGGGCATGTGGAGAAGTGACTGTACAGACTGTTCTAAAAATAAAAAAAAAACTCCAGTTTTTGCATCTTTTTGTGTTCTTTTTGATGTTCTATTGATTCCTATTGAAGTTTGATTCATTTTGATGGCTTAAGGACTTGTATTTGCATGATTTTAAACCTTTTTATGCTCTGAAAGATAATAGGAATCAATTTCTTGTATAATATATTGACTGTCCTCAAGGAAAACACATATTTTCCACTAGTTTGAGGGATTTCCATGGATGAATGATCCATTTCATGGGAAATGTGACTAAAACCAATGAAATGGATCATTTTTAACATGTATCATATAAATCTAACTAGTTAATGTGCAGAAAAGAGGAATCCTAGGGTGTACATTGAAGTTTGATAGTGGAAAGAGCATGAATATGGAGGCTAGGGTATAGCAGTAGAAGATCTACCTGAAGGAGGGGTATGTTTTTGAATTGGAATAGGCTAAAGATGTTTCCCTAATGGTTTAGGGTCAATAAAAAAGTTTTGGAAGTGTGTGCAAAGCCAAGATCCAAGAAGCCCTAGTTTTGAGACATTTTATGGAGGGTTTTGTGATCAAGGATCTTAGAGGTGTTATAGAAGGTTTGGACCTTTAAAATCCTTGGTTTTGAGACAATTTGAGACACTATTGAAAGTTTCATGGTCAGGGGATAAAGTTAGAGAGGGTTTGCTTTGGAAAAGAGGGCTAATTAGGCCTAGTTTTTGAGGAGACATTAGATTTTGGAAGGGTTTGTCTGAAACAAGTGCTATTAGGAACCTAGTATGTTGTGTAGGCCCTAAAAGGGTATCTCAATCCATACTTTAGTTGGTAAGTGTTTTGGAAAGTTTGAGAGAAAAGTCAAAAAATCCTTTGCTAGAGGCCTAGTAGGGCTAGAAGGCTACTCAAGGTGCAAAAAGTAGGTTTTGTTGGAAACATAGGTTTGGGGCTTTGTGAAAGTTCAAGACAAGTTTGATTCAATCTCTTAAGGGTGTTCCAAGGGTTTGGGTCCATAAAGAGAGCATACAAGTGATTAGTGCATCATTAAGCCTTGTCTCCATTAGGGTGCTTGGAAGGTGGTTAGAAATTGCATCACTTTAATCCTTGAAATCTTTATGTTCCTACAAAGTCCCAGACCCTCTGCATCAGTATAACACGGCTCAAGGTGTTTAAAATGAATCAATTTTTAATGAATTTTTTTCTATGCATACATTGATTGGTAAGTTGAAGTTTTTTGTCTTCTCCCCTCACACAATTTTGGCGATCTTGGGTGAGCGAAGAAAATTTTTGAGCTTCACATTTTGTTTTAAATTTTACCTTCATAGAGGGCTTTCCTATTGAGACACAACCCACAATAGAGAACTCATAGGTGACCCAAGTGGTACTTTCATTCTGGACCGCTATATAAATCTTTTGTGAGTGTGAGGAAAGTTCATCACTTGTCAGGTACAAATGTCCTATACTAACGTATTCTTCCTCTGTATCCTTGTGATGCATAAAAATGTGAAAGGGATGGAAGGTTCTTAATTGAACAAAATTTCCCACATGTAAATGCCCAAAAATAATATCCCCAGAACATGACTAAGAGCCAATTGTTTTAGAAGCCACCCTATTATCCAAAACATTCTTTGAAAGTGGTGCATCAGAATTTACTTCTGAGAAGTTACTTGCCAAGCTCAACTATAGGCCTATGCCATAAGTCACATATAAAATCATCTCTTTGAAGCATGAGGCGGGCCCACCTAAGAGGATGGTTTCTCTCTACTAGGGTTGTAGTTGTTTGTTAATGTTAAAATTGCCCAATTACATTAAAAAACAATTGTGACATCAAATTTTGTGTTTAACTTAAAGAAAAAGAACACATCAAAACAAACATTGAATAAGATGGTCAAACCACAAACCCTTTGAGTTAGTGTATACTTGTGAAAGAATCCTTATGTTTGCACTCCTTGAAAGGATTTATCCTTAAAGGTTTTCAAACATTTCAGTTTTTATTTTTAGGTTGCATTGATCAAAGTAAACACTTTGGTCACTATGGCTTGGGTGTTGTGATTTCACAACTTGAGCTATAGACATTTAGGTCACATAAAGTCCATGATTTTGAATCAGTCCCATGCTATTATATCATTTTCCATACTCAAAACATAAAGGAAAAAAACACACAGAGGTTATAAACTATCATTCCAACTCACAATATTTTTGCTACATACTTAGGGGAAAACAAACTAAAGTTGTTTATAAGGTCATTGTTCGCATGAAACATTTGGAAAAAATAGATTGGTCACAAAGTCTCTCACCCATTATTCCCATACTAGTTTTTGAAATGAAAATCCAACAAAACATTAGGATCATTCCTTCACTCAAAAAGTCTATGATATCTTGGAACTCACAGATAGTTCAAGTGCCTTTCCCACAACATATCCTCTAGACCAGGAAGTGGAATATCAACCCTATTTCTTCAGCATTTTGATTTCTAAAAAGTAGCCACATTCTAAAAACAACACTCAAGCCTTAGGGTTTTTGAGTATCATAAGAAAACACCCCATACCATCACACCGTATGACCATCTGGTGACCCATAGCTCCCATTCAACAACCAGTCCTTGTAGCACTGATTATTCAACCTAGTCTCATGCACATTAAGGGTGCACAAATTGACATCATAAGCAGTTTGAGAAACTTTATTTTTGAGAAAAATGAAACACCCCATCAGTTTCTCACCACATCAATCATCTTAAACAAAGAGGAAGAAAAAGAAAACATAGCAACTAAAAGACCTGTATTACTACCTCCCAAATGGCCATAGGTATGATCCTCTTGGAAATATAAACCAAGTGACCTTATGATAGGGTATTGAGTATCAAAACATCACCAAAACATGTCGATCTATTACCCAAATTACTCTTATCAAGGGTCACAACATCAAATAGGGCAACAACATCAGGGATTTCAAAATTACCATCAAGGAATAAATCCAAAACATCAAATTTCCCTAGATAAAATCGAGAGAGAGCTTGAGGAAATTAAACAAAAACAAAATACAACATATTGTAGACACCGAAATTTGGTCTAAGCCTGCGACTTCAATTTCTTCATAATTCGTATTGTCATGGTCATGATTGAATAATGTTAATTATTTAATTACTCTCTAAAGTCCTTTATTCATCTATTAATTAAATAACTTTTAATTATTTAATTGATTCATTCTAACATTTATTCTTCTATTAATTAAATAAACTTAATTATTTAATTAATTCACATTATCTTTATTCTAGCCTGATTAATTAAATAAACGTTCTTTATTTAATTACGCCACTAATTAACTTTATCCTCCTTAAATTAAATAAATTCTTATTTAATTTATCTTTATCGTGTTTTCAACTATAATTAAATAAATACTTTAATACTTTAATTATTCATTTAACCTTTTCTTTACTCAATTAAATAAATCTTATTTATTTAATTAATCCCTAAATGTTGAATCTTGAATTAAATAATCATTTAATTCATAAAAGTCTATTTTGAACATATTCTTCTATATTTAGATAATCATTTAATTTATCTAAGTATTCATTTCCACTTCACTCAAGATCTATTTAAATCATTCAGTTATCTCTTGATTTAATGATTAATTGTCTTTCATGAATAAACTCTCTGCCATAACCAACCAGTTATCTAGTAAAGATGCTTATGATTGTACACATTTATTAATTAAATATCTTTATTTAATTAATTAATTTATGCATGCATTCGAACAAATCGTTTCTATTATTCTATCTTTATCTTTGTCATGCAAACATAATTCTTCTAATTTTTGAATACTTTCAACTAGACGTTAAATAATTATTTAATCTTGATCTCTATTCTTAGGTTTTATCACTCATGCCAATACTAACACTTATCTCAATGCATGTTGAATCTTTTAATCTGAATCATCTGTCTATCTTTCAATCTTGGCCTCTCATTCAAATGATCATTTTTCTATAAATTGACCTAACTCGCATCATTTCAACTCCTCCCAAAATTGTATGAATTTTGGAGCACTTGTTTAATCTTTAATAATTTTCTATAATCACATACATCAAGGCTATACTTGCACACATAATAAAAATATGAGGGCAAGAATACCATCATGGCGAAATGGAGAGGGAAAATTGAGGTCATTCATGGAAGGATGTAGATACTGGGTGAGATTGCTCTTTGTTTATTTTTATGCTTCCTTTGTGCTTTTTTGTTTAGCTTTAGATTACATTAGAGTTTATTAGAATTATTATTGCTTTAATCTTTCATTGTATAGAGCCTAATTTCAGGAGAGACACATACTAGATAAGACGTTTGAATTTGGTTTCAGTGTTATGACTATCTGTATAAGGCATGACAAAAGCCTGGTTTTAGAAAGACATGTATCATATAAGATGTTGAGTATGATGTCATTGATGTGTTAACATGTGTAAGGCTATGATGATTGTTCACCTAATGTATATACATCATCATATAGAATAAAAATCACATCATAAGCTGGATAAACACATCATAAGGTAGATATGATCATCCATAACATAGGCATATCATATAGAACAAGTGTATAAATAAAAGACTGCATAATCATACATAGAACTGCATATCATGAGAATCGCCACCAAAATCACATATATATATATCACTAAAAAAAAAGTGTCACATCACAATGTCATAATGTATCAATAAATATGAAGCTCGCAGGCTCTATGATTAGAATACAATGTCTCAATAAATATCAATACATGTCCCTATCTGGAACTCCCACTACTCCCATGTGGAGAATGTGAAGACAATTGATGGTAGGATCCTGATGATCTCTATGTAGAAGGAGGCCTATCATATGGTCCTGAACTACGAGGTCCCTTGACCCCCTCTATACTCACTATCCTACTCTATGTCCTACTCCGTGACCTGCTACTCTGTGTCTATGAATAGCTAGGAGCCTGTCTCTTAGGAGGTACCTCTTTCTCATATTTGTTCTTGTAATATCTCTCACTGTCACCAGATCTAACCAACTCATGTGCAAAAGTTGTCAATGGGCCATTGCAAAGAGTTGTAATCTATGTGAACCTCTACTCAGTCTCCAGTCTCTGAGCTATGGCCTGATCTATATCCACATATGCTATGTCTCTCTCCATCATAACTGAATCTCGCTCTACCATCAATTCCCTCATCTACTCCTCTAGAGATGCTACCTGGGCCCATAAATCTGCTACCTCCTAATTAGCAGGACCTATATCATCCTATCATGGCTTCTCTCTCCCATCATCCTCCCAATCCTCTAGAATCTTGTCTCGGAGCTCCCGCTCTTGGTCATCCAATCTTCCTCCTCATCGTCATCCTAGCAGCCATCAAGAAGACCAAGAGCATCTATCTCCGCCTCCTCCCTCACCACCTCCTCCTCTGCATGCTCCTCTAGAATGTCCTCCTCTACTGCATGCTCCTCACCACCAACCTCAACATCAACCTCCTCCTCACCTATGCCAACCCTGAGCATGGGAGCATCCTCTCCCTCCCTCTCCTCCTCGTGGATGGGTGAAAAATGTGCACCTCATCCCCTACATCCATGTCTCTGCCTACCACCACCCCTCCAACCCTGACCTCCATCTCCATCATCACCCCTGCCACCACCCCTCTGACCTCTACCTCTCCCATGCCTTCCTCGTGGTCCTGTCCTGTGCCTCTCTACAAGAGCATCCTGGTCTAGATCTATGAAGAGAACTAGCCTATGACTGGCCCACTAGGTATCATATGCCACCATGGTACTTGAATCCACTGATTTTCCTCTCCACCCCCACTGTACTAGTTGTAAAGCATCAATGTCTACCTCTGTTGTGGCAACCAAAATCTCTACTTCCCATAAGGTCACCTCTCTTGAAGATCTAGTATACTTTGCTTGACCTCGAGGCTCATCCTAAACCTCTCCAAACTATCTAAGGACTCGGTCTGGAAAATTCCTCTCAATAATGTGCACATGTGACATTGTCCAACCAATCAAATGTTGTGTCTAATGATAGAATTTCAAATTCCTATCCTCATTTGGCCACTGTGGGCAATCCATGTACGGTCTCCAAATAAACTAAACCATTGTGTCGATGGCATGTATGTAGTAACCCATATCACCAACATGAGTCTGGGTGTTTTCCCCCACATATCGGAAGGCATAAGGTGATACATGCTACAACTCTACTGTAATAGGTGGATGGAAACTGGCTATGTGTTCCCACACCCATACCATCAAGAGCATGGTGCCACAACTCATAGACTATGCCTCTCTATAGGAAATATCATGCAAATGGAAGTACAACATGGCTAACAAACAAGGGCCCTAGGCATATACTACCCTTCTCTCAAGCATACCTACAAGCATCTCCCCCCATCCCATAGGAAATCCATGACCTCGATGGTCAGGAAGAACTACCCCTCCAATCAATGTACATAACAAACAATCTAACCTACCATATCTCTATGCTAAAACATGCCATCTAATCTCATAGTGATCTATCCCTAACTATATAATGTCCTCATGGGGATATTATCTACACATCTTCACAAATCCCCTTTGTGTATCATACATCACTTTGGCTCCTCTAATCGGTAGCCTCAGTATCCTATATACAACCTCTAATGTCACCGTCACCTCACCCATAGGTAGATGAAATGACGATGTCTCCGAGTTCCACCACTCACACAAGGTAGTTAATAGACCTCGGTTTGCCTGAATAGTGGGCATGAATGTCACATGGTGTAGATCCAAGTGCCACAAAAACCATTTCTCCCTACTCCATAGTTGATCATGGAAGTCGAAGGTTAATGGTCTTGACTCTCTAGTATATATTAGATCTAATACAACCTGTAATGGCATTATGCATGCCTCATGTTAGAATCAATAACCTATCCTAGTACAAAATTCCAAAATTCTTTGACAGTCAAATGCATCATTTCATTTTCAAAAGCGCCATCCTAATATGCAAATGCATCTTATAAATGAAAATACGAAACAATGCATTCACACACAATCAACAAACCATACAACATGCAAATGCATCTAAGAAAGCAAATGCGTTTCAAAATCCTATATGTGCTACTATAAACTACAAATGTGATGCATAAGTACACATGCATTGAAATAGGAAACAAATGCATTTAACTATAATAAACACTACGCTATCTTCCTACGTGAATTTACATATGCATTTTTTCACATACACATGCATCAAAAACACATGCATATGTGGTGCAACATAAAAGTGATACGTGACAAAAAAATTGAAATAAATGCCTAGAAAAGTGTGAAAATTAAAATTTCAAGAGATGGTTTCTAACTACATACCGGGGCCCCCACATTTGTAGGTCATCTAAAGGTCCAGATGTGATAACTGCGATGCCGCGAGTGTGGAACTGGAGACATGGTGGCTAGAATACTAAAGAAAAAATCTCAAATTTCTAAACTTGGAGGGTGAAAATGAATTGAATTTTCACCCAATTTCTATATATACCTAGGGTTTTGGGTGGCATTTCCTCCAACCTTGTCTATTGGTCGCATATTCTTCCAACTTCTATTGACCTGTACAAGTACCAAACAACTCGTAACTCATTTATGTTAACTCCATTGCATTTTTGGCTATCAAATTGACTAATCGAGACTTTTCAAATTCTTTGAATTTTTTTGAAAATTTGTCAATTTTCTCAAGGGGGCATACCTTCACCTATTTTACACTGGGGCATGACTGGGGCATGTTTTAAATCATTTTCTTTGACACAATTTCAAAATGACATTGTATTAAAGAGGGGAAAAATGTAGACACCGAAATTTGGTCTAAGCCTGCGACTTCAATTTCTTCATAATTCGTATTGGCATGGTCATGATTGAATAATGTTAATTATTTAATTATTCTCTAAAGTCCTTTATTCATCTATTAATTAGATAAATTTTAATTATTTAATTGATTCATTCTAACATTTATTCTTCTATTATTTAAATAAACTTAATTATTTAATTAATTCACATTATCTTTATTCTAGCCTAATTAATTAAATAAATTTTTATTTAATTTATCTTTATCATATTTTCAACTATAATTAAATAAATACTTTAATTATTTAATTATTCATTTAACCTTTTCTTTACTCAATTAAATAAATCTTATTTATTTAATTAGTCCCTAAATGTCGAATCTTGAATTAAATAATCATTTAATTCATAAAAGTCTATTTTGAACATATTCTTCTATATTTAGATAATTGTTTAAGTTATCTAAGTATTCATTTCCACTTCACTCGAGATCTATTTAAATTAGTCACTTATCTCCTGATTTAATGATTGATTTTCTTTCACGAATAAACTCTTTCATAACCAATTAGTTATCTAGTTAAGATGCTTATGCATGTACACATTTATTAATTAAATATATTTATTTAATTAATTAATTTATGTGTGCGTTCGAATAGATTGTTTCTGTTATTCTATCTTTATCTTTTTCATGCAAACATTATTCTTCTAATTTTTGAATACTTTCAACTAGAGGTTAAATTATTATTTAATCTTGATCTCTATTCTTAGTTTTTATCACTCATGTTAGTACTAACACTTATCTCAATGCATGTTGAATCTTTTAATCTAAATTGTTTGTCTATCTTTCAATCTTGGCCTCTCATTTGAATGATAAATTTTCTATAAATTGATCTAACTCACATCATTTCAACTCCTCCCAAAATTGTATGAATTTTGGAGCACTTGTTTAATCTTCGATATTTTTCTATAATCACATACATCAAGGCTATACTTGCACACATACTAAAAATTTGAGGGCAACAATACTGTCATGGCAAAATGGAAAAGGAAAATCGAGCTCATTCATGGAAGGATGTAGATAATAGGTGAGATCGCTCTTTGTTTATGTTTATGCTTCCTTTGTGCTTTTTTTTTAAGCTTTAGATTACATTAGAGTTTATTAGCATTATTATTTCTTTAATCTTTCATAGTTTTCATGATGTTACACATATCATTAACACCTCATTCAAGCTTGGAACATTACATATCCACAACAAACAAACATCATTCCACAAACACCTCAATATCCACATCAACAACACTTCCAATATCCGCAATATCAAGAAGTTCTGCAACACCAAGGTGTACCTCAAGTGCAATATAAGAAAAATACCTCAAACACAATATTAAGGAGTTCCAAAAAATTAAGAGCAAAATAATAAAGTAAATCCACATAGGA
The DNA here is from genome assembly GCA_007258455.2 of Sequoia sempervirens. NCBI lineage: Eukaryota > Viridiplantae > Streptophyta > Pinopsida > Cupressales > Cupressaceae > Sequoia > Sequoia sempervirens. Next base: position 43,579,738 of record VDFB02047397.1, on the reverse strand, counting down.
AAGATTACCAACCAGGAAGGATATTCACCCCTTTGGGAGAAACTTTAGAGGTAATCATCCATGAACTAGTACAATAGGAACTTATCAAGATCAAGAAAAATCTAATTTATGGCAAACCAAACTTTAAACTCTTTTGGTATAACAAGTAAGAACAATGTGAGTTCCACAAAATCAAGGGTCACCCAATGAATAGATGTGCTACACTCAAAAATCTCATCCAAGACCTTATTGATCAAGGAGAAATAGCTATTAAAATTCAAGGCTTAAACACTAATGACAACGTGGACAATATTTCAATCTCAAAATTTGAAAACAACAATTAAGAGCTATCTATTGCCAATCACATTGACAATGTCTCTACATCATCTAGTGAGCAAGAGGACATACATCAAGAATTTAATCCCAAGCATGATCAAAATCAATCACCCAAATATAGCAATGATTTAGTCCAAAATGTATTGACATCATCCAACCTCATGATAGTAAATATTGATGATCAAGAGAATCCCAAGCCAACACTTATAACCAATGTAAAAAATCTAAGCCAAGAGTTATCACCTATATGCCCACAATTTGAGGAAATCCAAGGATCTTTTATAGGCAATCCTTTCTTTGAAATCGATCCATGTAAAGAATTTGAACCAAAGCATGTCGAAGATAATACCATAAAAAGTCAAGATCAAGAAACCTTACCATCAAAATACTACAATGACTTGGTAGATATCTTCCAAGACATCCAAGGCTTTCCAAAAGAACAAATCCATATACCAAGCACACATACATCTACCCATGAGATTCTTACTCCTAATTGACATGTAGATGATCTTCATCCAAAACAAGAGTTTCATACTCTCGATATCAGTACCATGGAACAAGAGTCACCTACTCTTCACATTTGTACACATGTTAAAGATATAGTAGAATCTATAGACCTATCTAAAAATGATCAAGAAGTAGTGAAATCAGAAACATCCTCTACGAAGGTTGAAGATATCAAGCATAAAAATATGGATTGTACAGTATCCTAAAATCAATAAGGATAACTAACAATCTTGAGCAGCAGAGCATTGGGTATACAACAGTCAATGAAACACCAATATATGTTGAAGGGCCATCAAAATCTGATATTTCACAGAATCAAGCAAAAGATATCAATCAGGAAGTTATCCCACATATGAAGGATCCTATCAGTAAAGATGTTATCATATTTGAAGATCCACAACAAAGTAGAGAAGGATTAGCACCTTGTTTCCAAGGTAAGACATATTATATTGTAAATGAAATTCTTCAATAGATGCATTATCAAGACAAAGGATTAGGCCTACAGGAAAAGGGTATCTTAGCACTAGTGCAAAATATTGGCAATCCTAAGCATCAAGGTCTTGATTATTCAACAAGTAAGGGATCTAAACATATTAGTGATACCTCTCTAATACTGGGGGAAATTTTATCTAATGCAAGCATCAACATAGAGAGCACAAAGAGTCCTTATGATGAAATTGATACCAACACTACAACTAGCCATGCCATGAATCATCATCCATGTATTTTTCTACCCTCTCATTGGGACCAACAACAAGAAAAAGAAGCAAATGAATCATAAAAAAAAAATGGACAAGAAAAGTTTAAATGGCTACAAAAGAAAAAGAAAGAAAATCATCCCTATCAAGCTCCATTAGTCAAAGAAACTATGGGGGAAAATAAAAAAGGGAAGTTCATCCATAAAAAAAGTCCAGCAATGCAAAAGAAAGCTTCAAGAGCAACTTACAAGGTATATCAAGATGTTGGTCCCAATCGAATCTCCATATCCACCCATCATTGCTCATCATCCCAATTTTGGAGAGTCAAAGGTTCCAAACCATCAACCAATCCATCTAAAAACCATATCCCTCAACACATTTCACCATCCATGATATCCAAATCTCACATTAACCTTGTGTTGGCTTCAAATATTTATCATAAGGACTCTAATGGCACACTATCGCGATGTGCGCATCAAGGTAAGGTTAACTCTGGTATCGATAAAGAAGACAAAATTTATCAGGGGTTACATTCAAGTGCTTGTATCCTAGCAAAAAACTCCTCCAAGTAGGATACTGTTGGCACGTCATGACAACAACAATAATATCAACACCAACAACATCTACATTAGCACCCCTAGGTAGTTCAAACATGAGCATTTAATTGTCACCATGATGAAAACCTAGTAAACAAGCATCTTGTTTGACATAAAAAATCAATAAAAATTAAATAAAAAAAAAAACAAAAAAGCAAATAATTTAAGAAGACAGACAAGAGAAAAATCGTCCTCTAGTGAAAACCACTATGGTGGTGCTTTGAAAAAGTACCATGATGAAAACCTGGAAAACATGTGTCATGTGTAGAATTTAGCATCTATGTGCACCATTTCAGGGGGAAGCATCTCAGCTCATCCATAATAAATCCAATCCATTTTTATCCCAATCCAACATATCTTGATATTGACAAATGTTTGGTGTATAATTTACACTTGCTTATGGAAAACATCTTGGCATGGGTTACTATCATTGATCCTATCCTATCCAACATTATCTGAGCCATGAAGTATTTTCCACATGGGCCTACTCTATCCAAACATGGTATCCTATCCCAAGATAACCCATTATCTACATTGCTAAAAACTAGGGGCAAGTACTTACATCTTGCTTCAAAATAAATCTTGATCTATTCCTTCTAGCTCACATTGTGATCCAGGCATTATTCAAAAGACAAGGTGTGCCACATGGTACCTTTTGCAATTCGTACCATCAACAAGGTATCTTGCCAATGCACCATCAAGGCAACCTTCAAAATAATTCATCCCAACAACAAGGTATACCACCAATGCACTACCAAGGTAACCTTCAGAGATATTGACAATGTAAATTATTCCTTCATCAAAAATTCTAAGATATCAATAGTTGCTTGAACCCCCGAGCTAGTTCAAGCAATCTTTCCTACAACATATCCTCTAGAAAACATAGTGAAATATCAATCCAAGTTGTCAACATCTTACACCCCACGCAAGAGGGTAAAAATCCAAAAAACATTTCGAAAACATCAAAACCAAAACAACATCGTTGGGTTATTCCTTCACCCAAATAGTCTAAGATATCAACATTTGCTTGAACCTCACGACTAGTTCAACTATATTACCTATAACATATCCTCGACACAAAAGTGGAATATCAATCTAGATTATCAGTGTTGTTTACCCAAAAAATAGTTTATGCTTTGAGTCAAATGGTCGAACTACGTGGTCTCTGCGTGTACAATGTAGGTAAGGATCATTAGCCCCAAAGGCCCTAGGTTAGTCCCCAAAAAATGTCAAAAACATCATAAAAAATTAGAAAAATAAAAAAGACCCATGCCCACCATCATAATTCGCAATAATACATCATCCATAATAAACAGATCATCACACTCACCCTTTGACAAAACAAACAAAGAAAACAAAGCAATCATCAACAGTTGAAACCTTCAAGCAAACAATCATAGAAGAATTTGATCACAAATGGAACTAAAACAAAGCCAACTATCAAACACATATCTTTTTGACAAGACCCAACAACATCCTAAGATATGTCTTAACAAATTCGTTCCTATGATAGACATGATCAACACCGGATAATAGAACCACCCCAAATAGATATGGCAAGTGATATAATAGAATTGTTTTATCTTGTTGTTATCTTATTTTTGTGATTTACATTATTGACTCATTCCCAGGATCTCTTGAGGATGTCCATAAGGATTTAGAGAAGAAGGAATGGAGGCAATTGAGCATCATTTCTATTTGTTGTTTGTGGATAGTCTTGTTATACTACTATGGTGAATACTTGATTTTTTCTATGTGTGGAAGTCATCTTTGAAACATTTCATGTAATAGTGACATGTTAGGTTCTTAATACCTCTTGTGTTACTAATCCTACATGTTTTTAAATCTTCTCACCCATACACTCTAAATAGGGTTTCTATATGTCTGGTATGAGCAAGAATACTCCTTGATTATAGAGTCAAATTCCATGCAATAAATACAAATTCACCTTGGTCATTAATACCCTTGTGCATTCTATTTATTTTCTATATCAAAAAGGATTGTTCAAACTGCAAAGTCTCTAAAGAAAATCAAAAGCAATTCATCAACTACTAATTAACATCATATTTCTATCATCAATATTTCTTCTAAAATTAACATCACATTTCTATCTATCATCAATATTTCTTCTAAATTAACATCATATTTCTATCTATCATCAATATTTCTTCTAAAATTAACATCACATTTCTATCTATCATCAATATTTCCTCTAATTAACATCATTTTTCTATCAAATCATCAACATTTCTTTTGAGTGAAATTGGCATGGAAATATCATTAGTACCATTCTACATCTAGAATATCGATAACATACATCCTGATGATAATAAACCAATAAAAAAAATCATGTATGGGGCATTCATTCATATCAACACCATATCATAACATACATCATCATATAGCATCATCACAAGCGCATAAAATGAGAATGAATCAAAGAAGGTATATATCATATATATCATCATAAAAAAAAAGAGTACATCATTAGTGTGATAGGCTATACAAGATGATAATATCTATACAAGGCCTTGACTGGGCTGATGAGTATAGGCATACAAAATACATGTCTACAAAATGTCTACAAAATGCATCTAAACAATGAACAAAATAAAGATCAATTACCAAAGTAAGACCTCGACAGGAAGGATGAAACCCTATGGATCACCAAAATGATCTAGTTATCTCATAGATTGATCACCTCCACCACCAACTACACCATCACCGCCCACAAAACTAGGCTCTCCAAACTATGGATATCAAGCACCCCTGGGAACAACAGCCTAATATAAATTCTGATAGTAGGTAGATCTTTGCAAATAATGATCATGTTCTACCATGAGAGTATCTCTCTCTGTGGTCAACAACTATACAAAAGCCTTTGTAGCATGCCATCAACCACTCTCACTATCCCACTCGGCCTTCAAAATATCTATTTGAGCCTCTTTAGCCTATTGTCTCACTATCTCTACATCTCTAGTAGTAGTCATCTGAGCTAAAAATATGTATCCATCCCTAGTTGGTGGAGAAGGACCCAAAACCTACCTACGACCCTACACTTGAGGTGGTTGCTCATCTTGATCACCCTAGGCTCCACCATGACAAGCTCTATCATGAGCTCTATCCAACTTCTTTGCAAGGACTGCAATACATTGTCGCTCCCCATGATGACTTGTAATACTCGATCTACTTGAGGCGGGAGTACCCCTAGGAATAGTGAGTATCAAAGGCCTATGGTGGGACCACCATTCATCATAGTCATCAGAGGTACCTGGATCTATAGAACCAACCGACCAACCCCAATTAACTGGGGCAATTGCTCTGAACATAGCAATATCTATATCTAGTTGAAGACCCCATACACGAACCTCTCATGTCATCTGACTAAAACAAGCCTCATAAGTATCAAGAACTTGACCTTGTCTCTCCCCAAACTAATGAAATACTCAGTCTAGTAAATAATACTCTAGCACGATATCAAAACAACCAAGAAACCAATGGGTCTATCAAAAATAGATAAGGTGATCTACATCCTTTGGCCAAGTATCACACCCCAAATATGGTCTCCACACAAAGCTGGGAATATCATCAAAAACTCAGTGCTAATAAGAAAGATCTCCAAGCAAGGTGTAGTGCAAAAATCCCCCATAACGATACAAGTATGGATCATTGGGATGACGATCCTGTATCCCATCTGGCCGAGTAACTATGATGTGTCCCATGCCCAGGCATGCAAAAGTGAAACACCAGCGAAAATAGATTTCCCGCCCCGATACACGACCTCGTGCATATCTCTATACAAGTGGCTGAGAAGACATGGACCCCAAGCATACCTCATACCATGCTCAAGAATATTATCAATACACACACCCCAACCTATGGGAAATTATCGACCTCAGCTATTAGGAACAAGTTCTGAAGTCAAACCGCATAGGACAAGCGAGATACGATCTACATTGTTAGAAAAACCGGACAGATCAATCTCTGATTGATGAACCACTAAGTATCAAGCATCTAGCACATGTTGCATGGTAGGAATACCATGTAAAATATTATAAGTAACCAACTCCCCATGAATAGGAAGATAAAGTATCCTCCATACATCCTCAAGAGTGACGATCACCTCTCCTATAGGTACGTGAAATGAGGATGTCTCTGAATGCCGTAGTATGAGTCCTGATAGGAGGCATATAGCAAATGTGAATTAGTCACACAACATTGATAAAATATCACTCTAACACACAAAAATGGGCAATGGGATCAAACAAATGTTAAGGACATCTCTCCCTCGGTTGTAGTATGTTGAGGCCAACTTGCAATCATTTTCAAACTGCAATGTTAGGGTTTCACTCTAAACAGGTGGGAGACACAATATAACACAAAACATGATAACAAATGACATTTAGGATGACAAACGAATACATACTAGGGTTTCGAGCAAAATCTAAAGTCAAATGCAATAGAAGAGTCAAAAGCAAGGGTTTTGAGCAAACACTCAAAAAACACCAAATAAAAGCGAGCTTTTAGGAAAAGGTGAGCTTTTCAAGCAAAGGCAAGGAAACAGAGGCATGGAAAGATGGAAAAGGCGAGGAAATATGGAAAAGGTGAGCTTTTAAAACAAAGGAAAGTTTTTAAAGAAAATGCTTAGAAACAAAGGCGAAGATCTTGAGCAAAGGCATTGAAAATAGGCAAAGGCATGGAAATATGCCAAAGGAATGGATTCTTAGTAGGAAAAGGTGTGAGAACCAAGCCAAAAGATTAGAAAACAAGAAATTTCACTTTTGACCTAGAAAACTTAGTACACGCAAAATGAGAACAAAACAAGACAAAAATGAAAAAGAGAGAAGGTACATACCAGGCCACCAATGTTTGAAGGTCATCCAACCTCTTGAACAAGCTCAAAATGATGTGGGGCTCCATCAAAACATGACATTGCTCCTTGAAAATTGACAGAATGAGAGAAGCAGAGACAAGAATTAGCTATAGAGTCAAAACACAAATGAGCTATCTAGAAGACAAATTTCCTATATAAGCCTCAAGAAAACCCTAATTTCTACTTAGGGAAACTTCCTACTTTCAAAAAGAAGCTCACAGAAGCATCAAAACAAGAAATGAAAGACCTATACACCTGATTCTAGGACCTAAAAACATTGAAACATAAATTAAACAGAGTCATGATCCTGACCTCAAAACTTGAAATTTTATGTCAACCTCTCAAGGGGGCAACACAAAGTCCTACCATCATTCCATGAAACATTGAGATATAGTGGGGCATAAAAAAATTTCAAAACGAAACTTGATCTTAAAAATAGAATCTTTGAAACAAAGTGACTAGTACATTGTATCAAAGAGGGGTAAAATGTAGACATGTAAAATTGACTTAACACTTATCATGAATTCAGAATGTCTCGAAACAACTCAAAATCACCCGAAACGACTCAAAATGACTCAAAACAACTTCAAATCAACTCGGAATGTCTCAGGACAACCCCAAAATGACTCGGAACAATTTTGAATCAACTCAAAAGGTCTCGAAATGACTCTGAATCAACTTAGAACATCTCAGAACAACTCTGAATCAACTCGAAACGACTCTAAATCAACTCAAAACATTTCAAAACGACTTTGAATCAACTCAAAACAACTCTCAATCAACTCAAAACATCTTAGAACATCTTGGAATCAACTCAAAACATCTCCAAAACATCTCGAATCATCTTGAAATCATCCCACGACATCTCACAATGCATTAAACAACATTGAATGACATCCAAAGCCCTAATTTCCTCTATTAATTGAATAATACAACATTATTTAATTAATTCACGTTTCATCATTTGGACAAATTAAATAAATTACATTTATTTAATACAGTCCTAATCTAATCTTATTTTGTCCTGATTAGTCAAATGACACTGATTATTTGATTACATCACTAATTCACCTTATTCCTTAAAATTGATTAAATTATTAAATTTGAATAATTAAATCAAACTATTCAAATTATCAAAAATCAAAGTCAAAATAAAAATGGAATTAATTAATTAAATAAATTAATTAATATTCCTCACCCACTTTTTGATTGAGAAAATCATGCATTGCTAACTAGGCAATCTATTTTTCTAACTAAGCAATTTGATTTTGCTAACTCAACCATCTAATTCCTAACTCAACCCTAACTAATCAATCAATTGCTAACTAAGCAATTAGAATCCTAACTAACATATCTATTCTTCAATCACCCTAATTGTGTAGTCAACTTTGCACAATCTCCTCATGTTTAAATCCTCTCAACTCACTTTGACCGTTGAGCTAGATATTCCCCAATGTGATCTTGACTGTTGATTCAAAATTGATTTTCCTATAAAACAAGCCTCTCTCCTCACAAATAAGAAGGAGAATTTCAACTTACCTTATGCAACAAAGTGCTATCACAACCACCATTGATAGAGTTTCAACCATTTCGATCAACCAAGCATCATTCATCAAGATTTTGCACGTAAGCAATGGAGGCTTTGTAGTGATACGAACAAACCAACATCATGCAAATACACTCCAACATGGGATGGTAAAATCTTCTTTTTTTTATTTGATTTTTTTTTTAATATCATAGGATCTTATTTGATTCAAATAGGTTATATTTTCACATTTCATGAGTGTTGGAATAGGATAGATTAAGTTTTTTGAATTACATTAGTTTTATGATTTCAATCTTGCATTTGATCTTGCTTTCGCATCATTTTCCTGATGGATTCCTTCCCACTTGCATTTGAATTTTCCTATTACGTTTAACTTTAGCATTTTCTCGGAACCTTGGCATGTGTTTGTTTTTCGTCGTGTTTTGTGTCATCTTATATTCTCAAAGTGAAACCCTAACATAATGAGTTAAAATGATTGCAGGTGGTCAACAACCTAGTCTATAGAGTGTTTCCCTTTTTGTTGGCTAGTATACTTGATCTTTATTATGTTGAATCACTTAGAGACATATTGTAGACATGTTTTTTTGTATATATATTCATCGGCCCAGTTGAGGCCTCATATATATGTTATGATGTTGTATTACTATATCACACTTGTTTCACTAATGATGATGTACTATGAAATTATTCCTTTTTTGATGATGATATATGATATACCTTCTTTCATTCAGCATCATTATGTGTCATGTGATGATTATGGATGATGTATGATGATGTATGCCCCATAATGATGTTTTTATTGGTTTATTATCATCATGATATGTATTGATGATATTGCGGATGCAGGATAGATATGGTACTAATGATATTGCTATGCAGGGTTGATGTTAGTTAGAAGAAATATTTGATGATAGATAGAAATTTGATGTTGTTAGTAGTTGATGAGTTGCTTTCACTTTACTTGGAGGCTTTCTAGTTTTTGAACATCCTATTTGATGTAGCAAATAAAAATGATGCAACAGGGTATTAATGACTAAGGCGACTTTGTATCCATTGCATGGACTTTGACTCTACAAACAAAGAGTATTTTTGTTCATATACTAGACATACGAAAACTTTGTTTAAAGTATATAGTTGGGTTGTGTTAAAAACATTTTGGACTAGTCACCTAGAGAGGTATAGGACACCTTAACATGAAAATGGTACAAAAATTTTAGACCATTTACATGGAGAGGTATGAAAATTTTGGACCAGTACCTAACATGTAACTACTACACGAATTTTGAACCATTTACACAAAGAGATATGAAATACCTAACATGCAACTACTACACGAATTGTTTCAACACAACTTCCATACACTCAATAAAGCAAGTATTCACCATGATAGTATTACAAAATATCTACAAACAACAAATCGAAATGACGCTCAATTTCCCCCATTCCTTCTTCTCTAAATCCTCATAGACATCCTTGAGAGATCCTGGGAATGATTCAATAAAATAAAACACAAAAATAAAGACTAGAAAAAGATAAAAACAAAGTTTTAGTATCAATTTCCATATTTGTTTGGTGTGGGGCTATTATCTGGTGTTGATCATGTCTATCATAGGAATGGATCCATTAAGGCATATCTCAGGATGTTGATGGGACTTGTCAAAAAGATAGGTAGTTGATACTTTGGCTTTGTTTTTGTCTATTTATATTTAGAATTTTGTGATTGTTTGCTTGAAGGTTCTAGATTTTGATGTTCGCTTTGTTTGTTTGTTTGTTTTGTCAAAAGGTGATAATTTGTTTATTATGGGTGTTGTTTTATTGCAAATTGTGATGGACGGGATGACTCTTTTTGATTTTTCTAAGTTTTATGATGTTGTTTTTGTTATTTTTTGGGGACTAACCTAGGGCCTCGGGGGCTCATCAAAGATAAGCCTTGCCTACGTTGTACATGTAGAGGCTTGCAGTTCGCTTGGTTTGAGTGTTTTTGACCTTTTCTATTTTTGTGACTTTTTTTTGGCTTTTGTATGTTTTGACTAAGTTGAAATAAAGCATGTTGGAAACCTAAGGGGACTGATCTAGGGTCTCACGGGATTTCAAGCCTTTCCTATGTTGTACATGCAGAGACTAGGTAGTTCGACCATTTGACTCAAAGCATAAACTATTTTTGGGTAAACAACATTGATAATCTAGATTGATATTCCACTTCTGTGTCTAGAGGATATGTTGTGGGAAATCTACTTGAACTAGCTATGAGGTTCAAGAAAATGTTGATATCTTAGACTATTTGAGTGAAGGAATAACCCAATGATGTTGTTTTGTTTTTTACGTTTTCCAAATGTTTTTTGGATTTTTACCCTCTTGCTAGGGGTTTTCTAGATATTTTTGTCATTTTTCTTTTTTGATGTCTTTGTCTTTTTGTTGTTTTGATGTTTTTGATGTTTTGTGGTTTTTGTGACCATGATAGGATGCTTAAAGATCTAATTTGTGACCAGCTTTTTAAAACTGCCTCCAGTTGTAGATAATACGACTTTCCTTAATCATTGACAAGCCATGGTTGGATATCTTGTTTTTATTATGAAATGAATGGGTGGATGTCGTTGATAGTATTGATAGATAACATGATGCAATTTTTATTCAAACGTAGTGCCTAGTTGTTAGGTTTTCACTACGGTACCTATTCTAAGAGTGCCGCAAAGTGGTTTTCACTTAGAGAACATTTTATTTCTCTTTACTATTTTTCTTTCTTTTTCTTTTTTTTTGTATTGTTTTTATTGTTTTTTCTATTTTTTTACATTTTTACCCTTTTTCCTGGGGTTTAAGATGTTGAAAACTTGGATTGATATTTCACTGTCTTTTATAGGGGATATGTTGCACGAAAGATTGCTTGAACTAGCTATGGGGTTCAAGCAACTGTTGATATCTTAGAATTTTTTATGAAGGAATAATTCGCGTTGTCAGTATCTCTGAAGGTTACCTTGGTAGTGCACTGGTGATATACCTTGTTGTTGGGACAAATTGTTTTCTTTCTTTTTTATTTCTTTTCTTTTTTAATCCTTTTTCCATTTTTTTTAGATTTTTACCCTCTTTCCTAGGGTGTAAGATGTTGACAACTTGGATTGATATTTCACTTTGTCTTTCTAAAGGATATGTTGTAGAAAAGCTTACTTGAACTAGTTGTGGGGTTCAAGCAACTATTGATATCTTAGAATTTTTGAGTGAAGGAATAATCCATGTTGTTTGTATCTTTTAAGGTTACCTTCATAGTGCGTTGGTGGTATACCTTGTTGATGGGATGAATTGGGAAGGGTACCATGTGCTACACCTTGTTCTTTGGACAATGCCTAGACCACAACATGACCTAGAAGACATAGATCAAAATTTATTCTGAAGCAAGATGTAAGTACTTTCCCCTAGTTTCTAGCAATGATAGGTTATCTTGTGATAAGATAGCTTGTTTTGATAGAGTATGCTCCTTTTGGACAGTGCCTCATGACTCAGATAATGCTAGTTAGGATAGGATCAAAGATAGTGACCCATGTCAAGATGTTTTCCATAAGCAAGTGTAAAGTGAACACCAAACATTTATCAAGTTCAAGATAAGTTGGATTTGGATAAAAATGGATGGGATTTATTATGGATATGTTGAGATACTTCCTCTTGAAATGACACATGTAGATGCTCAATTCTACACATGATTCTTGTTTTCCAAGTTTTCACCATGGTACTTGTCCAAAGTGCCACCATAGTGGTTTTCACTTGAGGATGATTTTTCTCTTGACTATTTTCTTGATCTTTTTATTTTTATTGATTTTTGATGTCGCACAAGATGCCTGTTTACCAATTTTTCATTATGGTGACAATTTTTTTCTCATGTTTGACCACCTGGTGGTGTTGATGTAGATGCTTCTAGTGCTGATATTATTGTTGTTTCTATCATGAAGTGTCAACGATATCCTACTTGGAGGAGTTTTTTGCTAGTATACAAGCACTTGAATGTAACCCTTGATAACTCTTATCTTCTTTGTTGATACCAGACTTAACCTTACCTTGATGTGCACATCACGATAGAGTGCCCTTACAATCCTTATGATAAAAATTTGAAGCCAACACATGGTCAATGTGAGATTTGGATATCATGGATGGTGAAATTTGTTGAGGGATGTGGTTTTTAGATGGATTGGTTGACAATTTGGAACCTTTCACTCTCCAAACTTGGGATGATAAGCAATGATGGGTGGATATGGAGATTCAATTGGGACCAACATCTTGATATACCTTGTAGGTTGATCTTGAAGCTTTGTTTTGCATTGCTAGACTTTTTTGATGGATGAACTTCCCTTTTTGATTTTTCCCCATAGTTTCTTTGACTAATGTAGTTTGATAGGGATGATTTTCTTACTTTTTCTTTTGTATCCATTTAAACTTTTCTTGTCCATTTTTTTTTGATGATTCATTTGCTTCAATGACTTGTTCCTTTCTTTGATATAGCTTTTTCTCTTATTATTGGTCCTAATGAGAGGGTGAAAAAATATGTGGATGATGATTCATGACATGGCTAGTTGTAGTGTTGGTAGAAATTTCATCATAAGGACTCTTTGTGCGCTCTATGTTGATGCTTGCATTAGATAAAGTCCCCCCTAGTATTAGAGAGGTATTGTTGATATGTTTAGATCCCTTACTTGTTGAATAATCAAGACCTTGATGCTTAGGATTTCCAATAATTTTCACTGGTGCTAAGATAGCATGTTCCTGTAGGCTTAATCCTTTGTCTTGATAATGCATTCGTCGAAGAATTTCATTTGCAATAGGATATGTCTTACCTTGGAAACAAGGTGCTAATCCTTCTCTGCTTTTTTGTGGATCTTCAAATATAATAGCTTCTTTACTAATAGGATCCTTCATATGTGGAATAACTTCCTGATTGATATATTTGGCTTGATTAAGTGAAATGTCAAATTTTGATGGCCCTTCAACAGATATTGGTGTTTCATTTACTATTGTATACCCAATGCTCTACTGCTCAAGATTGTTAGTTATCCTTGCTAACTTTAGGATATTATGCTCCATATTTTTATGCTCGATGTCTTCAACCTTCCTGGAAGATGTTTCTGATTTCATTGCTTCTTCTTGATCATTTTTAGATAGGTCTATAGATTTTGCTATAGCTTGATCATCTGTACAAATGTGAGTAGGTGACTCGTGTTCCATGGTACTGATATCAAGAGTATGAAACTCTTGTTTTGGATGAAAATCATATACATGTCCATTAGGAGTAAGCATCTCATGGGTAGATGTATGTGTGCTTGGTATTTGGATTTGTTCTTTTGGGAAGCCTTGGATGTCTTGGAAGATATCTACCAAGTCATTGTAGTATTTTGATGGTAAGCAATATCTAGAACTGGGGGTAGTTTTAAAAATATGGTGATGAATTAGATCTTCAAGCATCCTATCATGGTCATGAAAACCACAAAACATCAAAACAACAAAAAGACAAAAACATCTAGAAAACCTGAAAAGATAAAATATTTGGAAAACATCAAAAACAAAACAACATCATGGGGTTATTCCTTCACTCAAACATTCTAATATATAAACATTTGCTTGAACTTCACAACTAGTTCAAGTAGATTTCCCAAAACATATCCTCTAGACATACAAGTGGAAAAACAATCTAAATTATCAGCATTGTTTACCCAAAAAACAATTTATACTTTGATTCAAACAGTCGAACTACATGGTATTTTCATGTACAATGTAGGAAAGGATCATTAGCCCCTGATACCCTAGGTCATTCTCCTTAGGTTTCCAACATGATTTATTTTAACTTAGTCAAAACATACAAAAGCCAAAAACATTCATAAAAATAGAAAAGGTCAATAACACTCAAACCAAGTGAACTATGAGACTCTGCATGTACAACGTAGGAAAGGCTTATCTTTGATGAGCCCCTGAGGCCCTAGGTTAGTCCCCATAAAACATAAAAAAAAAGCAACATAAAACTTAGAAAAATAAAAAAGACCCATTCCGTCCATAACAATTTGCAATAAAACATCACCCATAATAAACAAATCATCACCTTTTTAAAAAACAAACAAACAAACAAAGGAAACATCAAAAGCTAGAACCTTCAAGCAAACAATCACAAAATTATAACTATAAATAGACGGAAACAAAGCCAAAGTATCAACTACCTATCTTTTTGACAAGTTCCATCAACATCCTAAGATATGCCTTAATGGATCCATTCCTACGATAGACATGATCAACACCAGATAATAGCCCCACCCCAAACATATATGGCAAGTGATGCTACAACTTGGTTTTTATCTTTTTCTAGTCTTGATTTTTGTGATTTATTTTATTGACTCATTCCCACGATCTCTCAAGGATGTCCATAAGGATTTAGAGAAGAAGGAATGGGGGAAATTGAGTGTCATTTCAATTTTTTGTTTGTAGATATTTTTGTAATACTATCATGGCTAATGCTTGCTTTATTGAGTGTATGGAATTTGTGTTGAAACAATTCATGTAACAATTGAATGTTAGGTATTTCATATCTCTTTGTGTAAATGGTATGAAATTCATGTAGCAGTTACATGTTAGTTATTTCATACCTCTCTGTGTAAATGGTGTGAAATTCATGTAGCATTTTCATGTTAAGGTGTCCTATACCTCTTTGTGTGACTGGTCTAAAAAGTTTTTAACACAACCCAACTATATACTTTAAACAAAGTTTCTATATGTATGGTATGAACAAAAATACTCTTTGTTTGTAGAGTCAAAGTCCATGCAATGGATACAAAGTTTCCTTGGTCATTAATACCCTTGAGCATCATTTTTTTTGCTACATCAAACGAGATTGTTCAAAAACTACAAATCCTCCAAGTAAAGCGAAAGCAACTCATCAACTACTAACAACATCAAATTTCTATCTATCATCAAATATTTCTTCTAACTAGCATCAACCCTATATAGCAATATTATTAGTACCATATCCATCCTACATCCACAATGTTGTCAATACATATCATAATGATAATAAACCAATAAAAACATCATGCATGGGGCATACATCATCATACATCATCATCCATAATCATCACATGATACATAATGACGCTGAATCAAAGAAGGTATATCATATATCATCATCAAAAAAGGGATAATTTCATAGTACATCATCATTAGTGAAACAAGTGTGATAGGGTAATACAACATCTTAACATATATATGAGGCATCAAATGGGTCGATGAATATATATACAAAAAAAAATGTCTACAATATGTGTCTAAGCGATACAACATAATAAAGATCAAGACCAGGTTGCAAACCACCATGTGGATCTAGTTGTCTAAAATAATGACCACCTGCAATCATTTTAGCTCATGATGTTAGGGTTTCACTTTGAGCATGTAAAATGACACAAAACATAATGACAAACAGACATATACCAAGTTTCCAAGCAAATGCTAAAGTCAAATGCAACATGAAAAGTCAAATGCAAGGGTTTGGATCAAATGCTCATAAATCAACAAGAAAAAGTGAGCTTTTCATGAAAAGGCATGGATTTTAGTCAAAGGTGAGGAAACAAGCATGAGGATCTTGGTCAAACACATGGATTTTAGTCAAAGGCAAGGATTAAGAACCTAGTGCAATCAAAAGTGAGCTTTCTGATCAAAGGTGAGCTTTTAGGTCAAATACTTAAAACAAAGGTGTAGAATTCAGTCAAGGGCATGGATTTTAGTCAAAGGCGAGGATTTTCAACTAGAAAAGGCGAGAAAAATGATACAAATGCTTAGAAAACATCAAAACTTCTCCATTGACTGGTAATCAGGACTTTTTTTTACCCTATCTTCAAATGACCATATCATGGTCATACAGAAGTATTTTTCAGTGATGTTTTTTAAAATGGGGTAGAATTTCATGATCTTTACAATGGTGAAGGTGGTTTTCAGTTTTTCTATAGTTAAATTTTCCATTTGGGTCATGAGCCTGACCTCAAACATGAAATTTTTAGTCAACCTCTCAAGGGGGCATCACAGAGTCTTACCATTATTCCATGAAACACCGAGGCATAGTGGGGCATAAATTCTTTTCAAAAAACTTGATCTTAAAAACAAAATATTTAAAACAAAACAACCAGTACTTTGTATCAAAGAGGCGCAAAATGTAGACATGTAAAATTGACTTAACACTTATCACAAATTCATAATGTCTCAAAACAACTCAGAATCAACCCAAAATGACCCAGAATGTCTCGAAATGACTCCAAAACAACTCTAAACAACTCTGAATCAACTTGGAACATCTCAGAACAACTCTGAATCAACTTAGAATGACTCTAAATCAACTCAAAATGCCTTAGAATGACTCTAAATCAAATTAGAATGTCTCAAAATGACTCTGGAACAACTCAGAACAACTTCAAATCAACTTAAAACATCTTGAAATGACTCTGAATCAACTTAGAATGACTCTAATCAACTTGAAATGTCTCATAATGACTCCAAATCAACTTGGAATGTCTTGGAATGACTCTGAAACAACTCAAAACAACTCCAAATCAATTTGAAACATTTTGAAACATCTTGGATCATCTCAAAATCACCCCATAACATTTCACGATGCATTGAACAACATCAAATGACATTCAAAACCCTATTTCCTATATTAATTGAATAATACATTATTATTTAATTAATTCACTTTTTCATCATTCTTGACAGATTAAATAAATACTATTTATTTAATAAAGTCTTGAAAACCCTAATTCTACTATTAATCAAATAATACTTGGCGTTATTTGATTAATTCACATTTCATCATTTCGACCAATTAAATAAATTACATTTATTTAATAAAGTCCTAATCTAATCTTATTTCATTCTGATTAGTCAAACAACACCAATTATTTGATTATGTCACTAATTCACCCTTTTCCTCAAAATTAATTGAATTATTAAATCATAATAATTTAATTATCACACTTTCCTTCAAAAATTTGAATAAATTAAATCAAACTATTCAAATTATCAAAAATAAAAATCAAATCAAAATGGAATTAATTAATTAAATTAATTAATTAATATTCCTCACCCTCTTTTTTATTGAGAAAATCAAGGATTGCTAACTAAGCAATCTATTTTTCTAACTAAGCAATCTGATTTTGCTTTAACTCAACCATCTAATTCCTAACTCAAACCTAATTGATCAATCAATTTCTAACTAAGCAATCAAAATCCTAACTAGCCAATCTATTCTTCAATCACCCTAATTGTGCAATCAACTTTGCACAATCTCCTCATGTCTAAATCCTCTCAACTCATTTTGACCGTTGATCTGGATATTCTCGAATGCGATCTTGACTGTTGGTTCAAAATTGATTTTCCTATAAAACAAGCCTCTCTCCTCACAAATAGAGATCAAAATTCCAACTTACCTTATGCAACGAAGTGTTGTCGCAATCACCAATGATAGAGCTTCAACCTTTTCAGTCAACCAAGCATCGATCATCAAGATTTTGCATGTAAGCAATGGAGGCTTTGTAGTGATACGAACAACCCAACATCATGCAAATACACTCCAACATGGGATGGTAATCTCTCCTTTGCTTTTTAATTCAGTGTGTTAATCTTAAGATTTCATTTCATTCAAATAGTTTAGATTGTACATTTCTTGAGTGATGGAATATGATAGATTAAGTGTTTCTAAATTAGATTAGTTTCTGATTTCAATCTTGCATTTGATTTTGCTTTCCCATTCATTTTCTTGATGGATTCCTCCCCCCTCACACAATAGTACTTAGCAATTATTGAAAAAGGAGATTTCCATTAGAATGAAACATGTTCAATATATTTGGTTGAGATCAAGGAGATATAGTTTAAACTATTGGTAAATGTAATTTCATAAGAAATGAACTAAATTAATGTTTGAACTCCTCGAAATGAAATCTAAGAATATTTAACTATATGTTTAAATTAAACTATTTGATCAAGGTCTACTTAAATGACCTCAATCTCCTTAGGAATCAATGGTTATGTGACCCTTATGAAACACGATTTAATCTAAGGTGCTCCTAGATTAATAATTAGTTGACCTTTTCTCTTAAACATTAGTCTTACAAGACTTATCCTAATCAAACCAGGACTTACGTCAACCTAGTTGAAACTAGGAGAGTACAAGATCTCGTATTGTGAGTAAGACCTAGTGGTGACCATTTAACAAATCCTACAAAGTTAATTTATGCACTTGGGTTGAGGGATAACTACACCAAGGTGTACAATTCATATAATGACTTGAGGATACACCCCAAACACTTGGGTTATATAAATGATTAAAATAATATGTTAAAAACAAAATTCTTAGCAATTTTTTTTGGATGTGACATTCACCACCCAATCTTTTAACCACCTTCATCAATGGATTGAAAAATAAAATAAAATTTATATGAATAATTTATAAACAATATCCTATAAGGGCTATAATAAGTGAGTTAGAAACCAATCCATTGGCATATGACAGAGTTATACATTACCCATTAGATTTGTGGTACCTAGTTTCATAAAATATGAAATTAAAGGTGTTCCTTGGGTTCACATAGATTCATTTAATATATTTTTAGACTACTTTTATGATAAAAAAAAATTCTTGAAAAACCTTTTCAAGAATTTTAAAAGAAAATGCACTTACTTGGTTTTATTCCTTACCTCATGCTTCAATTAAATCCTTTGGATATTTAGTCAACACTTTTATTAATCATTTCCAATACAATATTAAGCTAAAAGTGGCATACACACCATTAGCACAATTCAAACAAGGAGGAGATGACACAAACAATGATTATATTTATAGATTTCAAACTATATTGGCTAAAATAAATTTCAAACTACAAAATAATGATACCCAATGATATTTTAACAATAGTATCTTGCCTATCATCTAGTTAAAAGTGATTTTTAATAATTATAGTTCTTTATTTGAATTTTATGCTAGTGTATTTGATTGTGACTTTGATTGTAGAAAATAGTCTCCTCCACTATAATGTCTCTAGCATTCCTCCTCGTTCCCAAACTTTAATTGAAGTCAAAATTTTAAAATGTGGGAAACAAAGGTTGATTGAAAAATATCAAATGTATTTATAATTATTTTGCAAATATTATTCAACTAACACTAAAAGGGTATAATTTTTTTACTAGATTGTAAAATCCTTCATAAATTGTGTTACATTAATTATTGTAAAATCAACTTATCTCCCTAACTCTTTTCAAACCAATTGATACATATAAAGTTGTGTCACATATATCAACATTGCATAATTTATTAATAAACATTAGCCACATAAAAATACTACAAGTAGGTTTCAACATCTATGAATAAAATTTACGATCTAATGGACAACATTGTGATTTAACTTGTAGTTATTGGTTATAATAAAAAAAATGGTAACACCTCCTAATTAAAATATTAGTACCTTCTATATTCATCAACATGATGAATTCCATTTACTCGAAGTGGATGATGAGGATCCTTCCAATCTTATTCATAATTAATATATTGATTTTTTTGAAAACTATAAGCATACACCTAACACTTAAAAAATGAATGCTACACACAAAGATATCAAACATGATGAAGTACATGAGAAATTTTATATGCAAGTGAATATTAATAGCGTACCATGTGCTTGAATGATGATTGAATCCAATGAAATTTTCTATAGAAACAAAGACATCGAAAGATATTCAAAGTGAGAATTTTTTTTTAAAAGAAAAATCTTTAGCTATATATTCTTATGATCAAATTGCTAACAAGTGACACCATCTAAAAAATTAGAGCATATTATGATGAATGGAAAATTTAACATGTTTCATTTCCCTAATTCTTGAAGAACATGAAAATTTAACATGTACAAAATGTGATATGAGGAATACGTTTGAGATATATCTTACATGTATTGTAAAAGCTAAACAATCATTAATACATTTTAAGGTTCAATATATACTACTTAAAATTACATATAAACTTTCACTTCCTTTAACTCATGGTGACTTCTATTGAAATTTAAAATAGATTTTTATTTAAAACATCCATATTAACTTAAATTACATTACCTTTTAGATGAGCCAATTTCTCTTTAAAAAAAAAAAAAACCACAAAAAAACACACAAAAAAAATCTTTAAAGAAAAATTATAATCAATTTTTTTAACAATTATTTAAAAAAAATTAATATTTTAAATTATTTAAAAATAGAATATTTATTATATAAAATTTATTATGCTATATATTAATAATTATAAAACCAAAAAACCTACTTCATATAGCAACACTTACACAATGTTTAAAATATACTAATCGCTCCTTTCCCCTATATCAATAACAAATATAAAAATATAAAATCAATTTCATACCCACACCTTTACATAGAAAATTGGGTTTTCCATCTTGTCAATTTAAATCATTGTGAACAATTTGCTTGCATATTGTGGTCCCTCACAAGTATGGCTAATTATAGTAATGTTAATAATTTATTCATAACGTAGTAGTAGCCAAATCATCCGTATAAAATAATTATTTATAATGAAGATCAGATTTAGTGGGTCTTGTATTATTTCTTAAAGTGTGGTTATCATATCCATTTATTTCCATTATTGACATGAGTAATGCATGTTACTTTTTCAACTATGCATGGGCTTCGTAATCAAGTGATTAATAGTAATTTTCATCATGAAAGGATGTTCATAATGATGATTTACTCTTCTATAATTAGTAATTTAAATGTTTTCAAATAGAAATATTTAAGTTATCAAAATAATATTTAAATTTTTTATTAAAGGCTTATAATTTAATTGATGAAGATGATAGTATGTTCTTTCATTACCTCATTTATTAAGATTATTTAATTTTTTAAAATGTGATTAAATCAATTTTATTTACAATTTTTCATTTTTTAAAAACTAAATCAAAAAATGTTTCTAATTACCTATAGACTAACTCTACAATATCTACACTGCAGCATTAGCAAATCCGTGAAACAAAAAGAAAAATTTACCTTTTTATTTTTTTCATTTAAAATCTACTTTCTTTTCAATTATTTAAAAAATGAACAGTATGACAAAATCCTATTTTCATTATTTAATTACAATAATTTTTAAATTAATTATGTATTTCATATAAATTATCTTAAAGATATTTTATATATACTAAAAAATTATATACTATATTAAAACATAAGACTTTCATTTATACAATCTAATTATTTTTTATTTAAAAAATTTATTTTTTAAATATATAGAGAATAACATTTAAATATCAAACCAAAAAAACATTTAAATATCAAACATTATTGTGAGCCAATATATAATGATGTAAAAGTGAATAGTTATAAGATAAAAGTAAAATTAAACATGTGAATCATTGTAAGGCAAAATAAAATATATTATTGTGAAACATAATATAGTAAATAAAATGAAGTGAATCAAAAGTGAATCATATCTTAGTGTTGACGTTTTACCATCCATCTCAAGCAATCTAATGATTTAAAATTGTTAAAGTAAATATTTTGTGACCGTGATACATGTGAATTTGACTTTTTTGTTTTCTATATTAATTTTGTTGTCTCATCTATGAGTTTAAGTTGAACTTAACTAATTACTATATACTAATCTTAACTTAAATATTAATCTTCCTTTAATTAATATAGAATTCATATTCAAGAGATTTATAGTCAAGAATAGTGACATGTAACCCTCAAAAAAGGAAATACTTCCCTGAAGTGGCTTTGTCAAGGAAACGTAATTGGAAGAACATGAATGCAATATAAAATAATATAATATAAAAAAGTAAGTGTATGATGAATATGTGGAATAGTTAATCAATAATTATCTTATGTTTAAGTGGTAATAGATTTGACATAATAGATGATAAAGATATGTAATTACTTTTCATGATAATAACTTTCATGATGTATGACAACAGATGGATGTTGATGATGTATGAGTGTGTCTCTAAGAACAAAAGTGGTATATAAACGTGACAATGATGATGTAATATTTGGAGAGATTGATCTAGATGTTGCCACTTGTTAGTAGTTTGATCATAAGAATATATAGCTAAAGATGTTTCCTTTGTAAAAATTTCTCACTTTGATTATCTTTAGATGTCTTTGTTTCTATAGAAACTTTCATTGGATTCAATCATCATTCAAGCACATGGTATGCTATTAATATTCACTTGCATATAAAATTCCTCATGTACTTCATCATGTTTGATATCTTTGTGTGTAGCATTAATTTTTGAAACTTGTTAGGTGTATGCTTATAGTTTTCAACAAAATCAACATATTAATTATGAATAAGATTGGAAGGATCCTCATCATCCACTTCAAGTAAATGGAATTCATCATGTTGATGAATAGGGAAGGTACTAATAAACAACTAATATTTTAATTTAGGAGGTGTTCCACTTTGTTTTTATTGTAACTAATACCCACAAGTTAAATCGCAATCTTGTTCCTAAGATCTTAACTTTTATTCATAGATGTTGAACACCTACTTGTAGTATGTTTATGTGGCTAATGTTTATCAATAACATATGTAACATTGATATGTGTGACAAAAAATTATATGTATCAATTAGTTTTAAAAGAGTTATGGAGATAAGTTGACGGTACAATAATTAATGTAGCACAATGTGTGAAGGACATTACAATCTAGTGAAATTTCTATACCCTTTTGGTGTTGAATAATATTTTCAAGATAATTATAAATACAATTGACAATTTTCAATCCACCCTTGTTTCCCTCATTTTAAAAATTTGACTTCAATTAAAGTTTGTGAACGAGGAGGAATGCTAGAGACATTATAGTGGAGGAGACTATTTTCTACAATAGAAGTCATGTATCAAATACACTAGCATAGAATTCAAAAAAAGAACTATAATTATTAACAATCACTTTTTCCTAGATGATAGGCAAGATACTATTGTTAAAATATCATTGGGTATCATTATTTCGTAGTTTGAAATTTATTTTAGCTAATATAGTTTGAAATCTATAAACATAATCATTGTTTGTGTCATCTCATCCTTGTTTGTATTGTGCTAATGGTACGCATGCCACTTTTAGCTTAATATTGTATTGGAAATGATTAATAAAAGTGTTGACTAAATATCCAAAGGATTTAATTAAAGCATGAGGTAAGGAATAAAAAAAAGTGAGTGCATTTTTGTTTAAAATTCTTTGGAAATAGTTTTTCAAGAATTTTTGTATCACAAAAGTAGTCTAAAAATATATTAAATGAATCTATGTGAACCGAAGGATCACCTTTGCATTCACCTATTATGAAACTAGGTACCACAAATCTAAAGGGTAATCGATTTAAGTAACTATGTCATATGCTAATAGATTGGTGTTTAGCTCACTTATTATAATCCTTGTAAGAAATTTTTGTGAACTATTGATATAATTTTATTTTTTTTGCAAGTCATTGATGATGGTGGCCAAAAGGTTGGGTGGTGTGTGTCATGCCCAAAAGAAATTGCTAAGAAAATATGACTATTTTTTTTAAAAAACATTAATTTATGTATTTATCTCTCCCAAGTGTTCAAGGTGTATTCATTATATGGATTGTACACCTTGGTGTATTCATCCTTCAACCAAAGTATGTAAGTTAAATTTAAAGAATTCATTAAACGGTCATTGCCACTGTGTCCTACTTGCAACACAACACCTTGTACTCTCTTAGTGTCAACAAGGTTAACATAAGTCTTGGTTTGATTAGAATAATTCTTGTAAGGCTAAAGTTTAAGACCAAAGATAAACCAATTATTAAATCTAGGAGCACCTTAGATTAAATTTAGTTTAATAAAGGTTACATAACCATTGAGTCCTAAAGAGATTGAAGTACTTTAATTAGACCTTGATTTGGTTGTTTAATTTAAATATACATAGTTAAATATTTTCAAATTTCATTTTGAGGAGTTTAGGCATTATTATAGTTCATTTCTTATGAGCTTAAATTTATCAATAGTTTAAACAATACCTCCTTTAATCTCAACCAACTATATTGAATATGCTTTATTCTAAGGGTTGACTCAACCTCCTTTTCAATAATTGCTAAGTACTATAAGGACACAAAATATTAGGTTTAATTAAATATTTCTCAAAGACCCCTCAGAGTTCCAAGGAAGGAGTCATTTAATTAGACTTCAACCAAGTCATTCTAATTTATTATTGGAATAGTTAATTACTTATTTATCCCCCTTCTCGATATATGAGAATATCATCAAATTACCCTAGATGATTAAATTAGGTTTACGATTGATTTAACTAATAACCCCTTTAATAGTGGGGCATTAAGTTGCACATGATTAATTTCAAGGATTAATCATTTCACTTTGTCATATATTGATTTATCTAAGGTTGCATTATATTAGATTCAAATAATAGAGAATTGATAACAATTCAATTCTTTACAAATTAAATCCTTAAGTTTGACCTTGCCCTTGATCAATTTAAATAACATTAAATAATTTAATTTAGCTATCTCAAATTTTGAGGAATGACACATCATTTAGCCATGACCTCTTCAATTTAATGGTATTAATGTTGTATTTAATAATTTTCTATTTGATTAATATAATTGGTTCACCCTTTAACTATACCAAGTTAAAATATTAATTTAATTAATTAATGTTATAGAGGTTTAATTTGGGTTCACCTTTAGGAAGCCTTAAGTGATTAAATCTTATTAAATCAATTAATTTTAAAATGCATCTTTAATTTACAACACTAGTTCACATTAGATTTACCCTACAAATATTTAATTAATTAATGGATTTCACGAAGGTTTTATAGCTTAGGTACATATTTAGTTTTAATCGAGTTCAAATGAATCAAATTAATTTATTAGCTGTCACTTAAATTTAAAATTAAGTTCAAATGTTACTTTATTAAATATTTCAAAAGTGACTTTAAATCACAACTTAAAGTGAAGGTTCCTAGTTACATTGTCCCCCCCATAAACATATTTACTAATTAAATAAGATTAACTAGAGTAATAATAAATTAAAGTTAAATGAATGTACACAAAATTTTAGCCATTGAATTTGTTTTAATCTTGACCATTAGATTTTAGGGAAACTAAAGTAAACCTTAAATCCATAAAGATCCTTATAAATCTTGTTTTACTCTCATTGTATTATAAGGAAATTATTTATTTATTTATTTTTCTTTTCTTCTCATTTCTCTCATACTCATTCCTCTTCCCTTTCCATAAGGTAACTATATTATTTTATCCATTTAAATACTTCTTTTGCTATTACCCATGGTTGAAATTTATTCTACAATCTTGTAAAATTTCCTTTCTTTTATATTAATATATTTACACATACATATGTTTTATCCCATAAAGATATCTGGTTTTTACACAAAAAAAAAAAAACACATCATTTGATTTTATCATATTTATATTCTTTATATATATTAGTGTTAGCTCTTATGATTTTCACCCAGGCTAAGATTAAACATAGCCAATCATGAGCAACATGGGAATTTTTCTAAGGCTGTGGGTGACCCTATGATAGAAAAGTACCTCCAAAGAAAGTTGGCTCTTTGCTAATTTAACCTAAAAGTTCTATTTTTTTTCTTTCAGGGAAAAGGGGAAGAAAATATTTTTTTTTTTAAATGAAAATATTTCTATCCTATGATGAAATACTTAAGCTGACTAAAAGCATGCAAAATCAATTTTTGTTACACTTTTATTTAATAGATTGATAGAAAAATTACACTACTCATCTTTGCATATCAATTACATAAGTAATTTATGGGAAGGTTCTTATACACAACTTTAGAAAGAAAAGGACAAATTTCATAACCTGAAACCTTGTATTGATCACACAACTCATAACCTGTAAACTGATATTTTCTTGCAAAGTAGGTACTTTTGATGAGAGAAAAATACAGGGAAAAGCACAAATTTTCACAAGTATATTGATCAATCTCAATGACATGTACACAAGCATAACAAGTGATGAGAAGGTAAAAGTGTATCAATGCTATTAATCTTTCAAGGTACTCACAGTTTGCATGATTGACTAAGTTACAGAGAATGCTAAAAATTTGTGATGAAGACTCTCCATAAAATCTAAAATTATGAACTTTCCAAAATGAATTACATGAGCCAATAAAAACACCACTCAAGTGGTTGCACCAAAGTAGGAGCAAATAACCACCTTGGATTGGATGCCCTAGAAAAGCCTAGAAAAACGGCTCTAGATTCCTCCAATACCACCTCCAACATGTGAGGAAGAAGGTTTTGGTCAAAACCAAATACCCAAGGTAAGCAAAACAACCAAAAAAATACATTAATGACCCTAGAAATATGGGTTCATGTCTCCAAACAAAATAATTAAAAGGTTTATAAATACACCTTGAAGTTACTTGTTTTACAATAAAGTTTATACAAAGAAAAGATTATAAAAACATCCTCCAAAGCACGTACATAGAGCTGAGGTGGCACAAGCTCAAAAGTGAAGTGGACTCCATGTTGGCACCTTGATATTGCATTGTTGAGGACTTGGTAATAATTTGAAACAAAGTGAAAAGAGGACTTAAGGCATAAAATGCCTAAGTCAATGACATATGACTTCGACCCCAACATTACACATGTTTCAATTTTTTTAAAAGAATGGGAAGAAAAATCCCATCAAAGATAGAAAGGGTCAAACCCTAATTATGAAAACAACCAAAATGATGAGAAAACCCATCATTTTGTCATTGCACACTTTTGAGAGCATGATGCAGCCGCTAGGGTTTTCAGTAGACACAGGAAGAATGGAGGTTTTGACATATATTTGTGAAGATTTGTTGATGAGAAACACAGAAAAGAGAGGTAAAATACTTTTCTACAGTTTGAAATCTACATTTTTTACCATATGGAGGTCATTTTTAAACAACAGGCCATGGCCATTTACACATTTTTGACCATGTCTTTTATTTGCTCCTTCTGTGGAAAACTTCATGTTCACAACTGCCATTGTTTTCTTCTAAAGCTTGAATGGAGGCCATTAAAATGCTTGGAAGTTTGCAAAACATGAGAAAAAGTTTTGGGTAAGTCAAATCAGCTCCATTCTATTAGATTTTGAGCAAAACAAAACAAAATTTTTGTTTCCAGCTTGAGAATAAAGCATAACACTATTTTCCTTTCTACATCTAATAATGAGAATACTCCATTTTATGTTGTTTGTTGCTTTTATGAAGAAAAGAAGCTCCTTGACTGCGGCCATGGACAGAAAATAGTGTATCTAATATGTGACTTTGTTTCATTTGAAAACCCTATAATGATTCTTTGATTTCCTTTGAGTTAGCAAATTTCTTCATGACCTAGATGGGTTTTCTGTATGTAGAAAAAGATAGATGATCTATGAGCTCGGCCTCCATTTTTTAAAAATGGGTTATCTGAGTTACATCATACCCGTGCTCTTCACTGGCTGTAGCTTTGAGATTAAAGAACTATCATTGATTGATTGGTGTCTCAGGTCATCCTCTTAGATTGTCCATCTTCACTATGGGCAGAAGTCATAACCCCATACCATGGCTATGGAAAACACGAGACCCTTAACACTGTGCTCTATCTTTACAAAACTTAGACTCTTCCATCTTTGTAGTTGCTACTTTATTATTTGATCCTTGTGCCCCATACAATAGAGACTTTCCGAAAACCATCATATAACATGATTGTATTATGCCTCTCTTGATTTGCTTATTCATGTTGTTTTTCTCAAACAGGATTCATAAGCACTTTATATATAAGATCAAAATGTGTCATCTCATCTATTGTTGGTGTTAATCTTTTTTGGACAAATTTTTTTCCCTCCATTGAAACATGAATGTTATTAGCACATAACTTTGCTTCCCTCTTGAAACAACAACTAACACTTTCCTCTTAATGAACAAAGTAAAATTGTGTGAGTTCATGTATTTAAGAGGTAAAACATTATCCACCATGACTTTGATACCTCTTGTCTCACCGTTTGATGTTTACATTCACTTTATGTTGCAACTTTGCAATAAACCTTCTGTGAAGTCACTACCTCCTCATTGTTGAAACAATTATCATTTTCATCATATGTATATGTACTGTGTCCTACATTTTTATTGCACAAGCATTGCATCTCACATACTTAGACTATCCTTGACATAAATGACTACCCCATTTCATTATCATTATTATGTGTAAATAGTTGTCTCATAATCATAATATGTGTAAGCCATAGCATATACAACCATAATGCATCTACAGTAGCTCCATTTGAAGTATTCTCAGCATTTAACTTCCTTCTAGAATTCTCCAATCTTTGTACAACTTGTTCTACTTTCTGAAGCTTGATACACTGAAACTTAGTCTTATTGCTTTAGTTTTTAAACTTGATAAGCATTCTTTTTATACTGTATTGCAGCATTCTAAAACAATCCACATGCTTTGTTTATACTGAAACTTGCAAAACACATTGTATACACCTAAAAATGGTCACATCACAATAGTCTAGTAATTAATTAAATATTTCTAATATTTAATTAAATCTCTGAATTCAATCTGCGCATAAATAAATCTAAATAATTTATTTATATTGTTTCAATTAAATAAATAAGTTTATTTAATCACTTTTCTTATCCATTTCTTAATTAATTAAATAAACATTACAATTTATTTATATTAATTATCATATAATCTTCGCTTGAATATTTTATTCAAATAAAGATTAAGTATTCTTCTATTCTTAAAATCTTCTAAATGTCCATTCACAATTAAATATTCTAAATATTTAATTAATTCTTCGAAAGTCACATCACAATTAAATATCTCAAATATTTAATTAAGTCTTCTATAGTCCTAAAATCAAATCCTCAAATTCACACAAAATTAAATAAATTTATTTATTTAATATTGGATTATCTTCAACAACCGTGAAACAAACTTCAAAACAAAAAATTAATTTCTCTGAGCAAAGTTGTTCCCGTGGGTTGAAGACAAACCTCCATTCTTCTCTCCAACCTCCCAACATCTTCCATCTTCCTCTCAACCTCTCCATCTCTCACCATTCAAAATTACCAGACAATCTCACAGCCATTGATCTTTGCCAGCCAGGCTCTTGCCTATAAAAATCTATAAAAGGGATTGTCGGGTCCTTGAAAATAGAGAAGCTTTCATATAGGAAAAATATAGTCAATCAGTCTTTCAACATTCATAGCATTTTAGAATCATAGCATAGCATAGCTTAGCATATTAGTAATCCATATAATGGCCTATTATCCTCATATCATAGCTTCAAAAGCATTCATAATCCACAGACCCTGTGCATAATCTACAACCCCTATGCATATCCGTACATCAACATTTCACTTCACCAGCATATAGGATAGAGAAGTACTCTCCCTTTGCATACTCATTCCACATCTTGCCATTCTGAGAAGCTTTGCTTACACAATCTGAGAGCAGCAGCTTCAAGCAAATCATTGGAGATAGAGGGCAATGGAACAATTCTGAAGAAGCTCTGTTTGAACCTTTTGATTTCATTTTATTTAGTTTTATTTAGTTTAATGTTGCATTGGTGTGTTTTTATTATCTTATTTTGATACTAACATTTCCCACACACATTTTTGGTGCCCACTGTGGGGCTCTTGCCCCAACTTTAACAATTTTTTATAAATTTTTCTGACAGGTTACGGCTAGAAGAGCGTATTAGCGCATTAAACACGCTTTAGCATAGTTCAAACCCAGTTTTGCACTCTCTAACACTGTTATAGCACCTTTTAAGTATTCTACAATGCTATTTACTCATCCTACAGTGCCCGTTAATCATACTACAACACCCGTTAATCATCCTACAGCGCCCATTAAGCATCCTACAGCGCCCATTAAGCATCTTGCAGCACTCTTTAATCATCCTACAACGCCCATTTTTGATTTAGAAGCACTCTTGATGTCTTTTTTAGTGCATTTTTTTTTCTAGCATAGATTTTCAAAATCTACAATTGTAATCTATAACTTAAGTATGATTTGACTAAATTCGACACGACCGAGGCCAGTAAGAGCTCTAAAAAAAATTATTTTTTTAACAAAAAAAAGAAAAAGAATCAATCCTGGGATAGACATGGATTTTAAAATGAATCAATCTAGGATAGTCACCACACAATGATCTTGCAATTAAAATTGAACAATTTGTTTTGTGAAGCAATATCTTCACTTAGATCAGATCATTGTGATTTGGGTTTTAAAAAGAACATTTATTTGCCTTTGTAAGCTATAGAATGGGAGAAACAAGCTAAACTATGCATCTACGCTTCTAAATAAGATAATTGCATCTAAAACTTAATAAATTTAAACTAATTTAAACTAGAAAGCTTCAAAAATCTATCCTATTGCTCTCTAACTCTAAAGACTTCTCTAATTTACTTAGCTCTCAGATTTGTAAGCTAATAAAACCATTAAAGTGACACTTAGAGAACGAGAAATGAATTATTCTACTCTAATATGTTCTAAATGTGCAAATTCTATTCTAATGGCAGCCATGACTGCAAATGCTGGATGTTAGATGAATGCTGGATGAATGTTGGATGAATGTTGGATGATTGTTGGATGATTTGGATGCTTGAATGCTTTGGAAACCTACAGAGTAAGATTGCATAAATTGGGATCCTTTTTGTGTAGCCCAAGAGCTGTATTTATAGCTTTCACGGCAGCACAATTGCACAGGAAACCGGGATGAGGGGCTATGATTTCCTCTGGAGAATCCAAAGGCATGGGATGAGAAGAAGGAGCTGATCATGGAGAATGGTTTCTCCCCATGAAAACACCAGGCAAGATAAGAGGGAAGGTGGGTGGAAGGTTGTTGAGAGAACTTCCTGCAAATTTTCCCTGAAGCTTTTCCCGTGAATGGCAGTGCCATTAATTTGATTGGTGAGAAATAAATATTTATTGGTGAGTGAATAGTGCAAATTTTATGCATAAATTTAAATATTTTTAATTTATTTAAATTTAGCAAAAGGAGGAATAAATAATTTAATAAATCAAACTATAGAGTTTGTTTTATTAAATTAAAAGGAGAATGATAATTAAATAAAAGATTTTTAGCAATCTTTATTTAATTAAGAAGAAATGTGATTTTAAATAACACAAATTGTGTATTTAATTTTAAGATAGAAGAAATAATGATAATAATTAAATAAAACAAAGTTTTTAATTTTGTTTATTTAATTAAGAGAGAAATAATATGATGAAAATGATAATAATTAAATAAAACAAAGTTTTTGATTTTGTTTATTTAATTAGGAGAGGAAAATAGAAGAATTAATAAATGAACTTAATATAAATAAATATTTCTATTTATTTACTAAGTAGAAGAATTTTAAGATTAATTAATCAAATAAGTCGTATTCGATTAATTGGATTCTCCAGACCATTTTTAGGTGTCTACATTTTGCCCCTCTTTGAAGTGATGTATTTACGTAGTGCTTCAAAGAATGATTTTGCTTCAGCTGCCAATATTGACGAAAGGTTTTAAAGCATGCCCCAGACTTGCCCCAAATGTTGAATTTGGAAATGATAGTGATAGATGCCCCCTCGGGAGATAAATTGATGAATTTTGAATTTCATGATTGATTATGATGATGATTTGATGATAGAGAAACGATTTATCTCCCGATAAAGAAATATTGATTCCTTCAGTTGATTATGATGATGATTGATGATCACGTTAGCTGATTGTTGATCCTGATAGATTTGAAGATTATTGATCTCATGATAGGTGAGATTCAATGATAGATTGATTGATAATTCACCTCATGATAGGTGAGGATCAATGATAGATTAATGATTGATTAACCTCATGATAGGTGAGTTTGAATGATAGATTGATGATCACAAGATTTGAACAAAGTTGATTAGATTTGATTGATTGATAGACTTATTGATTGATGTTGATTGATTTGATATGATTGTTGATTTGTGATTTGACTTCACTAATTGATTGATATGCCCCAGTATAAGATCGATTAATGTACTGGGACTTGATGATGCAAAATGATGAATAGAATAGGGGATGGGATGAGGAAGAGATAATGAAAGGAGAAGATGAAAAGTAAGTGAGCACAAATGGATTCAAGGATAAACGTGATGTTGCCCTGGTCAAGTTGCAAGCCAAGATTGATTGATGATGATGATGATGATGATGATAAGAGTGTTGTTGATGAGGGAAGGAATGATCCCGAAACAACACAAAAGGATAGGGAAGGATACATCCCGATGATGTTGATGATGATTGGATAAAGGCTTGTAACAAGGTTGGGAACAAAACCAAGGATGTGATTAAATGATTTGTGCTAGACTTAATAGATTAAGATTGGATGGAATTTGAGATGATTGAAATGAAAGAAAATGATTAAGAAAGAGATGACATCCTAAGAAATATTGAAGAGACAGTGATATGATGTAGAGAGGGAATACGTGTATCTTTTGAGATTGAAATTGGTAGCTTTGAAACAATCTATAAATGCATATGCAAGACTAATAT
Source organism: Sequoia sempervirens (assembly GCA_007258455.2). Lineage (NCBI taxonomy): Eukaryota > Viridiplantae > Streptophyta > Pinopsida > Cupressales > Cupressaceae > Sequoia > Sequoia sempervirens. The sequence continues at coordinate 43,546,636 of VDFB02047397.1, read as the reverse complement.
GGATGCAATCTATTTTATCATGCAAATCTATTTTACCATGCAAATCTAAGTGTCATTTCAACAATCTTTTGATTTTGCTTTGTATCATCACTGAGCTTTTAAAAATGTTGAAAGCGAATACAAGCATCAATGATATGAGATAGACCAATGATGACCTGAGTATTTCTTTCATGATTTTTGATATTGCAAGCGAACACAAGCATCATGGTATAAGATAGACCAATGATGACCTGAGCATTTCTTGCGTAAACAAACAAGAATTAATCATTTTCTTAAGTGAATTTGAATGTCATCCATGATACTTGGTAGAGCATTTCCCGCGACAATTCACAAAACAATAATGATTAATTCACAAACAGTAAACAAAGAAAAGGTATCATTCTTCTTCCTTACTTCTCTAGTTCAATACATCATTGAGTTGCTCCAAAGAAATGATAATCAAATGATAAAAAGCACAACAATTCAAATTCTACTTAATGTATTTTCAAATCATTATTCAGATTAGATCATCAGTGTTGAGATGTGTGTGCTGATGTGTGCATGATTTTTCCAAACGTTTGATCAAATGATGTGATCTAAAGACCTATCCTAGGGGTCTCGGGGACTGATCAAAGATTAGTCTTGCCTATGTTATATACGCAGAGACCACGTAGTTCGACTGACACAGACTCCACTTTTGACTAATGTAGACTCTATTTTGATTTTCTGATGTTTTTGGATTTTGGATTTTGTGATGTTTTTGGATTTTGATGGATTTTCTGATGTTTTTGGATTTTGATGGATTTTCTGATGTTTTTGGATTTTGAATTTTCTGATGTTTTTGGATTTTGATGGATTTTCTGATGTTTTTGGATTTTGAATTTTCTGATGTTTTTGGATTTTGATGGATTTTCTAATGTTTTTGGATTTTGATGGGTTGCCACTTGAGGTTGTCGTGTTTGAATGCCCTTCCATGCAAGCTGAAAGTCTACTTGTACCAGATAACATTAGGATGTTGCCCCCAAGTTAGGGTAAAACCTAGTATCCTTGCTATGATATGGATAGTGATAATCCCAAATGATAGATGGAAATGATATGAAAGGAAACAATCATAACAACACTGTACCCAATAGATAGAGGAGTTTGGTGAAAATCACAAGTAACGCCTGTTTTCTAGGTTTTCATCACTTGTTTTTTTTTTTTGTCATCATGACGCTTGTTTGCCAGGTTTTCATCAAGACAACTTTATTGACCGTGCACTGGATATCCTCAAGTGTAGAATCGCCTGAGATGAATGCTGTTCATGGGCTCCTCCAACATGTCTCCTTCTGGTGTAGACAGTCGGTATGCTCCTGATCCATAAACTGATATGATGACATAAGGTCCTATCCAGTTAGGTTCAAACTTTCCCTTCTTTTCTCTGTCTGCTTGATTTCTAGGGTTTTCCCGTAGGACCAAGTCTCCGATCTGGAAGACTCTAGGCTTAACCCTATGATTATAGTTCCTAGACATCCTTTGTTGATAGGCTATCAAATGATTGACAGCTTGTTGTCGACGTTCATCGAGTAGCTCTAATTCCTGAAGTCTAGAGACCCTATAATCTTCATCTGAAATGAGTCCCTTTAGTGAGACTCGAAGGGATGGAATTTCTACCTCAATAGGTAGTATTGCTTCTGATCCATAGACAAGAGCATATGGTGTAGCTCCTGTTGGTGTTCTGATACTAGTCCTGTAAGCCCAAAGAGCAGGATTTAGCTGAATGTGCCAATCACGTCCCACTTCATTTACAGTCTTCTTGAGAATCTTGAGGATTGTTTTGTTCGAAGCTTCTGCCTGCCCATTACCTTGAGGGTAATACGGGGTTGAAAAGCGATGTTGAATGTGGAACTTTTCACACAGTTCTTGGATGTCTTGGTTTTTGAAAGGCCTGCCATTATCTGTGATGATTGACTGGGGTATCCCATATCTACAAATGAGATAATTAAGAATGAAAGATGATATTTGCTTTCCAGTGATTGTGGTTAAAGGAACTGCCTCCACCCATTTTGTAAAATATTCGGTTGCTGTGATAATGAACTTGTGTCCATTAGATGAAGATGGGTGAATTTTCCCTACCAGGTCTAATCCCCACTGACAGAAAGGCCATGTAGTTGCAAATGGATGCAACTCCTGTGCTGGTGCATGTATAAGATTGCCATGGATCTGGCATTTTGAACATCTTTTGACAAACTGATAAGATTCTTGTTCCATGTGTGGCCAGTAATACCCCAAACGAAGGAGTTTCTTGGCTAAAGATAATCCACTTGAATGTGTTCCACAAATTCCTTCATGGACCTCATGTAAAGCGGAAGCGGATTCGTCATGTTCTAAACAACGTAAAAGAGTACCATCTAGGCCTCGACGGTAAAGGGTGTCGGCAATAATGGTATGTTTGGCGGATTGGCGTATGAAGTTGCGCTTTTGGTTGCGAGAAAGATCTGGTGGTAAGATATTATCTTTCAGATAAGCATAAATGTCTCCATAAATGGAGGATTGGGCACTATCCAAAAGGCTTATGGTTTGAGATTTGGGATTTGCGTATGCAGGATTTGACACTTGTTCTACAATAAATCGATAATGATCTTGCGTTTCAGGCATTTGTAGAAGAGATGCTATTGTGGCCATGGCATCTGCTGCTTTGTTCTCTGATCTTGGTATCTGCTCAAATTTGATTTCTATGAAGTATTTTCTTAGGTCATCCACCAGCCTCTTGTACAAAATCAGTGTGTCATCCTTAGTTTGGTAATCATTGTTGACTTGGTAGATGATTAACTGGGAGTCTCCATACACCTGTAGTTCTGTGATTTTCCATTCAATAGCCACTTTAATTCCAAGGATCAAAGCTTCATATTCTACCACATTGTTAGTGCAATGGAAGGTAAGCCTGTATGATCGTGGGATTGTGTGCCCAAGAGGTGTGACAAATAGAATTCCTACCCCTGATCCATGTTGTGTGTAGGATCCATCGAAGTAGAGTTGCCATGGTTGTGTTGTTATATTGAGGATATCTACATCAGGAAATTCCATGGTCATAGGATGACTGCCAGATAATGGAGCTTCTGCTAATTGGTCGGCGATGGCTTGTCCTTTGATAGCTCACCTTTCAACATACTGAATATCAAACTCACTGAGGAGCATGACCCACTTTGCCAACCTTCCTGTTAAAGTTGCTTTGCTCAGTAAATACTTGAGAGGATCAATTTTTGCAACGAGCTTGATAGTGTGAGTGAGCATATAATGTCGCAATTTTTGTGTTGCAAATATTACTGCTAAGCATGATTTTTCAATGAAGGTGTAGTTTACTTCATGTCCATTGAGTGTCCTGCTGATATAGTATATTGCCTGTTCTTTTCCTTCTTTATCCTCTTGTGCTAGCAAGGCTCCTAAAGAAATATCTGTTGTTGCGATATATAGCAATAATGGCTTGTCTTCGCTGGGTGGTACCAAGATTGGTGGTGTCATCAGATAATGCTTGATTTGATTGAAAGTACTCTCACACTGTTCATCCCATTTAAAAGGCACATTTTTATGCAAAAGGTGGTTGAATGGATGACACCGATCGGCCAGTTGAGAGATGAATCTTCTGATGGACTGTAGTCGACCTTGTAGAGATCTTAATGTACTGATATTCTTAGGAGGTGGCATTTCCATAATGGCTTGGACTTTTGCTGGATCTACTTCAATTCCCTTTGTAGAAACTATGTATCCTAGGAGTTTTGCTGATGTTACTCCAAAGGCACATTTCTTAGGATTCAATCTGACTTTGAATTTTTCCAACCTATCAAATATTCTGGCCAATATCTCTAGATGTCCTTCCCTGGTGTAAGACTTTGCTAAGATATCATCCACATAGTCCTCCATGAAGGTGTGCATCATATCATGGAAGATTGTTGTCATAGCTCGCTGGTATGTAGCTCCTGCATTCTTTAACCCAAAAGGCATGACATTCCAGCAAAAGGTGCCCCATGGACATGTAAATGCTATCTTCTCCTGGTCATCAGGAGCTATCTTGATTTGATTGTATCCTGAAAATCCATCCATGAGTGATAGCATTTGATGACCGGCTGTGAGATCTACAATCATGTCTATGTTTGGCAAAGGAAAATCATCCTTTGGACATGCCTTATTTAAATCCCGAAAATTAGTACATATTCTAATGGTGTTATCTGGCTTTGAAACAGGTACAATGTTGGATATCCATTCTGCATAATCAATAGATCTGATGAATCCAGCATCTAGTAATTTCTTCAAATCATTTTTCACTAATAATGCAACATGTGGATGCATTTTTCTCAGCTTCTGTTTTACTGGTTTAGTGCCAGCTGGTAAGGATAAGTGATGCATAATGAGATCTGTGTCCAAGCCTGGCATGTCAGAGTATGACCAAGCAAAATTGATGCATCGTTCTTCAAAGAATTTGATAAAATCTGGCTTTTCTGTATCTGTCATGGATGCGCCAGGTGTAGTATTCTTGCTTTCTCTGTTGTGCCAATATTAATAGACTGTGTGGGTTCTATCAACACTGATGATCTTTCATGGTAATGTTGCGGGAGGATGTCAAACCTTCCATCCTTTGGTGCCTCAATGAGGTTTTCGCCATCGGATGCGTTCTTTATTTTTACTATTTTAGGATCAAATACTGCCATAGAATGGTTTTCACCATTAGATCCATTTTTTTCTTTCATATTTTTGCAACTGGAAGGCTTGGCATCCTCCTGCCTAAAAGCGTCATTAAAAGAAGTATTGGTAGAACAAGTATCAGATTCCTCACAGCAAAGGTAGTTAATAATGGAGGAGTCATTGTCAAAAACAGGGAGATTGATAGGATGTTGGGGTTCCCATTCGATAAGTTCGGGATGTAGTAAAGGCAACGAATCATTAGATGGGTTGAGGTCGGCGATTGTGAAAGCTCGGACGGAAATGTCGTCCAGGTTGTCTGTGGTTATGTCGAGGCCTACAAAGGTATTTTCTTCCACATCATTTATCTCAATCGATGTCCGTTCATCTTCACTTGAGTCATCGAAATTTTGTGTTTCAAAGACAATAGGATTAAAACTTGAGCTTTGACCCTCCTCGTGATTGGGGGTATACTTTTTGATAATGTCAACCTGAATATCTTCATAGGAAACTTCTGATAAGTTGTCCCACTCATACTCATTTGAATCTGTTTCAGAATTATCTCTTATTTGAAGAATATGCTCCACAGTTTTATTGGTGATTTCTGCTCTTGCTTTTTCTGTGTATCCTAGTCCAGTTTTATCCTTATGTTGGAGCGTAAGAGGCTGGATTGGTTCTATTATGCCTTGTTTCCTTAACCCAAGAGGTCCCTGTCCTGAATATCCCATCTTCTCAAGAATAGTTTTTCCTTTCCCATATTGATTTGTCTCTATGATGTTACTTGTGGAAGCGGGGGCTTCCTCATCCTTATAAAGCCAGTTTAGTATGGCCTTATCTTTTGATTCTTCATCTAAGCTCCCAACTTTTACAAATCTGCCATCTAATGTTGTTGTAGATTGTTCTGAAGTGTGGGTGTTTGTAGATGGATGTCCATATGTTTGTAAGGAGGGTAACATTTGTGATAGATGAAATGAGTGTCCAACACCATATTCACTTATTCCTTTGTCACTTATTTGTATTTCCTTGGTGAATTGATGTGAGAGTGGAGCCAATTGTTCTTCAACATTTGAAGAGTTAGATTGTGCCACCCTTATCTCTTGTGATTTTTGTTGTTTTGGAAGCCACTTTGAAATGAAGCTCTACTGTTGTTCACTATTTGATGTGCCAACTTCTCTATTGTTAGGTATGAATGTATCCTGAGATGTCTTCAATGTATGACAAGCTTGGGTGTCATTGTAGTCAGCTGTGATTATTACCTCCTATCCATTGACGGGAAATTTCAGGCATTGATCATAGGTAGAAGGTACTACTTGCATATCATGGATCCAAGGGCGTCCCAACAGTATGTTGTATGTCAGTTCCCTATCTAAGACTTGGCAAACCACTTTTTGGACAATAGGCCCAACTTGAATGGGTAATATGATCAATCCTTTAGAGGACCTTTCTTCTTCATCATATGCTTTGATTGTGATTTTTCTTCTTGTATCAATGGCTTCATCTGAGTATCCTAGTGCACGAATCAGCTTTAAGGTACAAATATTTAAACCAGCCCCTCCATCTATCAGGACACGTTTTACACGATGTTTATGGATAAGGACTTCAATGTGAAGGGCGGAATTATGCGGGTGGGTGAGTGATACATCATCATGTTCAGAAAATGAAAGGCAATGAGGTGCAGATAGATGTCCCACCATAGCTTGGAATTGACACACATCCAGATTGTTAGGTACTGTAGTTGATATGAGAGCTTGTTCAAGAACCTCTTTGTGTGATGGGGAAATCTTCAAAAGTTCCAAGATTGATATTTGTGCCGGTATTTTCTGCAATTGATCGATGAGATTATATTGATTGGAGGGGGGATCCACTGATGGGGATGATATTGATGCTCCTTTCAATATAACTTTGGATTGTGCCCTTGTTGTGGCATTAACCGATTGGTACTCTTGTTTCCCTTTGAGTGTGACTACATTGATTTGGTTTTCAGATTTGTCCATATGTTGTACCAAATTGGTAGATGTAATGTCGTTGTTTTGATTGACTTGATTGCATAACTCTTCATCCTCTTTGGTAGCAGAAAAACAAAGGATTGTTGTGTCATAAATATAACCAACGTTCTTACCTTTGGTGTTTGCGGAAGAAGATTCTCCCTTCTGATAATTGGGTAGAGGATTTTTGAATGTTCTATGATCTTTGTTTGTTTGAGGGCCTTCTACGAATACTTTCTTTTGATCTATGAGGTCTTGTACCGCATGTTTTAATTGCCAACAATTTTCAGTCATGTGACCTTTATTTTGGTGATAGTGACAGTAATGTAAGTCATTCCACCATGATGGTTTGACTTGAGGGTCCCAATTTCTAGCCTCTTGTACTTGAATGAGTTTTTCATTTAAAAGTTCTTTGAGGACTGATTCCAATGATTGTCCTAACGGTGTGAATTTTCTTTTATTGGAGGATCGTTGGAATGATTGGGTTTTCGTTTCTCCACTGTTATGATTATTTCCTTGATCACTACTTTGTTTGAAATTAAAACCATTGTTTTGTTTGTTTGTAGTAGTTGGAGTCAAGGTGAATACTGGTTTAGGTGTATGTGTATATGGTATCAGTATTCTTGTTCTTTTGCCAAAATCTTGGCTTTTTGTTGTTGTTGTTAGAGGAATGGTTATTGTTTGAACCTTCAGTGAAATGTTTGATTGTTCCTCTTTTGATTAGAGCCTCTTCGATTTTGAGCCCCTTTTCGATAACTTGTTCAAATGTGGATGGACATTGTAAGTCTAATCTGTAATTCATGTCTTCTACTAAGTTATCAATGAACATCTCTATCTTCTCCTCTTCAGGAATAGATCTAGGGTATTTAGCAAATAGCCTTCTCCATCGTTGGAGAAAGGAAAGAAATTTTTCACCCTTTGCTTGTTTGGTGTTGTAAAGTTCTTTTAAGGTTACCCCATGTTGGATGTTGAATGAGAAGTGTGTTATGAACCTATTGATTAGTTTTTCAAAGGATTGAATCCCAGGTTCTAATTTAGAAAACCACTCCATGCAAGTGTTCCCTAAGCTCCTTGGAAATAGTCGTAGTAGGTAAGAGTCCTCGTGTGCGAACTTTATGCTCATGGCTCGAAATTCTCGTACGTGATCAAATGGATCGGTTCTTCCATTATACTTGTTGTATGTTGGGTACTCACAATACCTTGGAAATGGTATCATGTTAATGCTTGAGTCAAATGGATAAGGGCAAATGTCTTGTAATAGATATCTCTTTGTTGGCCCTTGTTGGATATTTTGAAATTGTAATTGCAATTGTTGGATTTGTCTTGTCAAAGCATCTATTTGATTTGGATTTTCTATACTAGTTGAGTTAGGTGTGGCTGTTTCCTTGAGTTGATTGACATCAAAGTCTTTAGGAAGTTTAGCACCTTTGTCAGCTAATAGGAGAAGATACTTTTCCATGTCTTGCTCTAGCATCTTTTCCATAAATTTATGGAAATGAGGGTCTTGTTGAACTTTCTCGATTTCCTCTGCAGTTATTTCTTTCTCATGTGAGTTAATAAGAGGATCAGTGTTGCTATATCGTCCCCAAGGGTTTTCTTCAGCCATGGCTGCTATTCTTTCATTTTCTTGTTCTTGTTGTTTTTGATATGCTGCTCGTGTGAAAATAGGCATACAAACATTTAAAGTTTACTCTAGACTTTGATCTTGGATTTGATTGGATAAGTGCCAAGGTTGTTGTTTAAAATCTGATTTCGTCTTATCTAGTTTCATGATGAAAGGATGATAGAATCCTTGATGGGGAAACTTTGACAGAAAAACTCAAATTTTGGTGAAAATGACACTATGCAAGATGCTGCAAGATCTAGGTGTAGGGGTAAAGCTTTTTACTTTTGCGTGACTTAAGTGTTCTGGACTGTGAAATTTTTTTTTGAACTGATGGAAACCTTGTATTCGATATGGGCAAGCTCACAAAATGTCCTATTAACTCTCTATTTTTCGAGTTTTATGGCGCGCTAAAACAGATACCAGGCGCGCTGAAACAGAGACTGAGCGCGCTGAAACAAATACCGGGCACGCTGAAACAGAGACCGGGCGCGCTAAAACAGATACTAGGAGCGCTAAAACAGAGACCGGGCGCGCTGAAATAGATACTGGGCGCGCTGAAACAGAGATCGGGCGCGCTGAAATAGATACCAAGCGCGCTGAAACAGAGACTGGGAGCGCTAAAATAGATACTGGGCACGCTAAAACTATGACCTTAAGATTTTTAAGACAGAAAAACTATCTTATTCTATGAAACTCACTTGGTCTTGTATCATATTGGATGGCTGGTTGTGGAATGTATTCTGGACGAATTCTCTGGCTATGATTGTGGTGTTGTCTAAGAGCTCTTCTTTGGAAATATGCTTGTGAATCTAAGGGAGCTACAGCGTAGTCGTCTGTATAACCTCTAGAGAAATCGTGATACCTATGAATAAAAGTTCTATGTTGGAGTAGAACTTTCCTACTTTGATACATAAATCTTTGTTTTCTTAGGAGTTGCTTGTATGCAAGTGTTCTCTTTGGTTTTCAGATTCGTTTGGCAAGAGATCTCTTGACAAACTTGGTGGATACCCAATCTCAAATCATGAGAAATCCACAAGTGTTTTAAGGATTTTGTGATGATCTTATCTGAGTTTGATGATAGAAAACACAACAATCAAGAATAGAATGGTTGTATTTAAAATCCTAGAATCTAAACAAGTAGTGTATGTTCTTAAGAATCAATGATTCTTCTTGATTTTCACTGGTTTGATAACAAGATAAAACACATCAAATAGACTCACTCCTAGAGACAAAAGGTCATCGTTATATACTCGAACGACCCACAGCTTGGAATTGCGTCGACTCACACAGCCATGTCACCCCCTAGAGGGCGCCCGTGTTTTTGTCTTTTCCAGGTGTGTACTCAGAGTGACGGAAGTGGATACCGGATCCCCTAAGCAAACAGTCCTTGGCAATTATATGGTGAGTGCTTGAGGGTAGATTCTTCCCCGCCCCTGCACCGCCGAGTATTACAATGTTTGGAAACTGACAGGCGTGCTTCTATTTCTAGGTTCTTAGATAGGGTTTCCGTTCAGAGCGGCAAATGGATAAACTTCCTCGAGAGACCTCCCAATCTTTAAAACAAAGATTTTGGCGATGGTTATCCTATGCACTTCCGTTGAAAGAGGGTTTCCCCAAATTCACATAAATTTTAAAGTGGGTTGGAATACCATGGCTTTTGGCTGTCCCCACTCAGGTCGTTCCCATAGGGTGAGTACTTTTTCCCACTATGGCAGGCCTTTCTAAAGGTTTTAAGAAAGCATAAAATTGCATAAAGTAAATAGTGAGTCTGGTATTCTGATGCACCTAGTCAAGGGGAGAGCATAAACCTATCACCCAATCACAGCAAAATGTTGTTCTTTTTAAACCCAAAAGACAAATGATTTACTTCTAATGGAGATATTGCTCCTTGACAAGCAAGATGTTCAATTTTAAAACCTCAAAAAGAAGTGTGATTTTTCTATCCTAGGATTGGTAAATTTTACTCCATTTCTATCCTATGATTGGTAAATTTTAACCATTTCTATCCTAGGATTGGTAAATTTTAACCAAATAGAAAAGACAGAAATAAAAACTAGCCGCGGACGCATCAGATCCAAATGAAAGAAATGCTTTTAAAGAAGAAAAAGTGGCGCGCTGGAACAGAAACCAGGCGCGCTGTAACAGTAACCGAGCGCGCTGGAACAGAAACCTGGCACGCTGGAACAATAACCGGGTGCACTGGAACAGGAACCCGGCGCGCTAAAACAGAATCCCAGCGCACTGCAAAAACTCTCGATCCCGCGAAAACTTTCACGCCGATACCTGTACGACAAGATTTTCAAAAAGTTAGCAAAATACAGGGTATTGCCCCACGGTGGGTGCCAAATTGTAAGCTGTAGAATGGGAGAAACAAGCTAAACTATGCATCTACGCTTCTAAATAAGATAATTGCATCTAAAACTTAATAAATTTAAACTAATTTAAACTAGAAAGCTTTAGAAATCTATCCTATTGCTCTCTAACTCTAAAGACTTCTCTAATTTACTTAGCTCTTAGATTTGTAAGCTAATAAAACCATTAAAGTGACACTTAGAGAACGAGAAATGAATTATTCTACTCTAATATGTTCTAAATGTGCAAATTCTATTCTAATGGCAGCCATGACTGCAAATGCTGGATGTTAGATGAATGCTGGATGAATGTTGGATGAATGTTGGATGATTGTTGGATGATTTGGATGCTTGAATGCTTTGGAAACCTGTAAAGTAAGATTGCATAAATTGGGATCCTTTTTGTGTAGCCCAAGAGCTGTATTTATAGCTTTCACGGCAGCACAATTGCACAGGAAACCGGGATGAGGGGCTGTGATTTCCTCTGGAGAATCCAAAGGCATGGGATGAGAAGAAGGAGTTGATCATGGAGAATGGTTTCTCCCCATGAAAACACCAGGAAAGATAAGAGGGAAGGTGGGTGGAAGGTTGTTGAGAGAACTTCCTGCAAATTTTCCCTGAAGCTTTTCCCATGAATGGCAGTGCCATTAATTTGATTGGTGAGAAATAAATATTTATTGGTGAGTGAATAGTGCAAAATTTATGCATAAATTTAAATATTTTTAATTTATTTAAATTTAGCAAAAAAGGAGGAATAAATAATTTAATAAATCAAACTATAGAGTTTGCTTTATTAAATTAAAAGGAGAATGATAATTAAATAAAAGATTTTTAGCAATCTTTATTTAATTAAGAAGAAATGTGATTTTAAATAACACAAATTGTGTATTTAATTTTAAGATAGAAGAAATAATGATAATAATTAAATAAAACAAAGTTTTTAATTTTGTTTATTTAATTAAGAGAGAAATAATATGATGAAAATGATAATAATTAAATAAAACAAAGTTTTTGATTTTGTTTATTTAATTAGGAGAGGAAAATAGAAGAATTAATAAATGAACTTAATATAAATAAATATTTCTATTTATTTACTAAGTAGAAGAATTTTAAGATTAATTAATCAAATAAGTCGTATTCGATTAATTGGATTCTCCAGACCATTTTTAGGTGTCTACAGCTTTGTCTGTGGTAATAGGTTTATGCTCTCCCCTTAACTGGGTGATCAAAATACCAAACTTTCCTTTTCAATTTCATGCAAATTTACTATTTTAATTACATCCTTTAGAGAGCCTGCTATTGTGGGAAAAAGTACTCACCCAAGAGGAATGACTCAAGTGGGTTCAAGCCAAAGCCAGGCTATTCCGCCCCACTATAAAATTTAAAGCAAATCTAGGGAAACCCTCTTTTGACGGTAGTGTACAAGATAACCATCCCTAAAGCCTTTTTTCTAAAGGTTGGGAGGTCTCCTGAGGGAGTTTATTATTGCTACACCGAATGGAAACCCTTACTACAAACTTAGTGTAGTATCTAGCCAAAGTCAGTTTCTGAACATCATAATAATCACAGTGCAGGGGAGGGAAGAATCTACCCCCAAGATACTCACCATATAACTGCCAATGACTGTTTCCTCAGGGGATCCGGTATCCACTTTTGTCACTTTGAGTATGCGCCTAGAAAAGACAAAAACATGGGCGCCCTTTCGGGGGTGACACGACTGTGTGAGTCGACGCAGTTCTAAGATATGGGCTATTGATTATTATGGTGACCTACCTGAGTACTAAGAGTGAGTCTGCTTGAACTATCTGTCATGTGTAAAAACCTGTGAAAACAATTTTTTAAAAACATTTTGATCATACACTTGATGTTTAATATAGGACTTAAAAACAACTATTCTACAACTTTCTTGATGTGTCTTCAAAACATTAATTCAGTAAAGATCATCCAAAACTCACGATTACATTGATTACTCTCCTGTTAAGAGATTGGAAATCCACAACCTTTGTTAAGAAATCAATTCTCAAACAAATCAAAAAGCCAAAGAAACCACTTAGCTACAAGAAACTATTGAAGAAAAGACGATTCTTGTAACAAAGTCAAAAGGTCTTACTTGAACATAGAACCTTTATCCATTGATATCATAATTGTGTTAGAGGTTTCACTAAAGATTATACTATAGAACCATTATACTCACGAGCTTTCTTTCGAAGAAGAGCCCTTTCTCAAAGGCACAACCACAGTCATCGTATTCATTCTTCTTATATACCACAACCCTCAATTGAATATACCACTCATCCCAGCCAAATCATTCACTAATCTTGAAAACAAACTAGGCTATTTAATACACTTATCATTTTTTTCGAGACTAGGATCAAATTTCAAAAAAAAGGTGCATCTTTTCAAACAAGTTTTTGATTATTGATTCAACTTCCCCAACAGGATTCTGATATCCTTTCATCTTGGAAGCCACAATCAAGAGTTAGAAACATCATTTGATCATATCATAAGATTTTCATCTTATCAGATCAAGACATCATCATTTTCACACTTATAAAACTATGATCTAAGTCTAGAAGAACATTTCAAAAGCATATGCCTGTTGTCCACTTTACAACATGGGTGATAGGGAAGAAAATCCTTTTCATAGGTTTCATACTGGGAATAGTTCAAATGATGAAATAACTGATGAAATGATTCAAGAAGTTGAACAAGATCCACAATTTCACATAATTTTGGACAAGATCTTGGAGCGAGATAAAGAAGGCTACTTTCTTCTTTTAGCAAACCAAGGTACCAAATTTCCCTCTAACTACAATATGGAGAAAATTAAGGAAGATCCTGAAAAGACTAAAACTCCATTAAATGATCTTAGTAGTTTTCCCCAACAAATAAGAGCACTCCAAAGGAAAATCAAGGAAATACAAGGGGGCACAACTATGAAGTCCTTTGACGGAAATATGAATGTAACCTCTTCTCCTCCAAAAGCAACATCATCCAAATTCAATGTTTTTGAATTTTTACAAAGGTTAAATGAGAAGCCTAAATCTAAGCCATCAAATAAAATTGACCAATCCTGTCATGTCATGCATTTATCTTCATCCCCCATAATTCAAAATGAACCTCATGATTCTTTCACTCAAGATAACGATTCCATTCAATCACCTTCTTCTATCATATCCTTTACATCCAATGATTCATTTCAATCTACACATCTCAATCAAAATATTCTACAAACCCTTCCTATCTTTGATCAAGATCCCATCTCTCAAGAACCATATGATGATCCCCTCCTTTCATTATTCGCCCATGATAATCCTCTTCCATCTCAAGAACAAAATGTTCTTCCAAGTTCTCCTTCCACATCATCTAATCAATCCATACCATCCCATGATTCTATTGCATCACAAGAGCATGATAGTTCTTTCATCCTATCTAATGATGTCTTACCAATTGATGATCAAGATATGATTTCTACAAAATTTCATGATTCCATTCCTCATCAACATCAATATATGCTTCCATTCAAGGATACCCTTTCATCCCATGAAGATGATTATCCTTATCATGATCAAGACATTCCTTTCATACCACTTCATAATCCTTTTTCAAGTCAAGATCAAAACACCCCATCATCCCCATGTCAAGAGCCTATCACACCTATTCAAGTTATCCATGAACCCCACACCTATAAATTGGGATCCTCCACCTTTATCCATTTTGGTTTACTTCCAACACCTATCCTCTCATCTATATCATATCCTCCTCAAAATGGACTCGCATCTTGTTTTACAAACAATACATATCCCATTGGTAAACGAATGTGTCACAGTATGAATTACAAAGGAAAAGGATTAGGCCTTCATGAGCAAGGTATCCTATAACCCCTTTCTGTTCAAAGAAACCCATATCACCATGGCCTTGGTTATACACCTAAGTGTCCTAGTCCATCAAACCTTCCATCTATCCTAGGTCCTCATTCTAGTTCATCACACCTTCCATCTATCCTAGGTCCTCATCCTAGTCCATCAAACCTTCCCTCTATCCTAGGTCCATATCCTATTTCTCAAGAACAACAAAGGCACACATCCTTGATCCACTTTCAAAATTCTTCCTTCATTAACTCATCCATCATACCTCCATATCGTTCATCTCAATACACTCCTTCCATTTCTTTTGGAAGCAATTTGGGTGCCAAATGTCAAAAGCTTCAATATCAAAATCCACATGTATCAAAGGATCAACATGTCTCCTCAAAGAGACATGCAAAAATAAAAGAAAATTTGATTCAAAATCAAAAGAAAAATCTAAAAGGCCACAAAGGCCCATCAAAGAAAAAAGGCAATTTTCAAAGACCACAAAGGTCCATAAATCAAAAAGAAAAATGTCAAAGGCCACAAAGTTCCACAAAGCAAAACTCAAAGTCAAAAGTCATGTGGATTCCTAAAAGTCTCATAAAAGCAATAAAATCTAAATTGGCATCCAAATTTGCTAATCCAAAAGCTTCCTTCAATTTTCCATCTAAAAACCTATCACCTTCCAAATCCATTTTTCCTTCATCACTCCACCACCCTTCAAGGTGTGTGCCAATGTTGATCTTTCCAACCTTTCCATCTATCCATCAACAGGCCTTCCAACCTCCTATCCATTATCCAACATTCATACCCCATAATTCTCCTTTAATCCAAACTTTTGCATAAGTCCTTAGATTCTTCCATCATATCATTAATCTGCCAACATTTAGGATTCTAATTTCCATTGCCATGGTTTATTAGAGGGATATTTGGTTGTGAAACTTGATTCTTAAGTCCTTCCTCCATCTCCCTATCATCCATATCATATCTTCCATATTCCTCTTGCACTCTATACTTAGGGACAAGTTTCATCCATCTTATCATTCATGGTCATTATCCTTTCTATGCCCATTCCTTACATTTCCACCTTTGATCTTGACAAGGTTAAGGATCTTCTTAAACATCATATATCTTATCTTATACACTCTATCCATATCTATCATCTGCACATATCTATCATATCCATATCATGCAACGAGAATTCTTTTGTTTCATCATGGCTTGATGAAATTTGCACATATCCATAATATTCAGGTTGTGTTTACACTAGGGGTAGAAACACAAACTAAATAATAGAGGGGCAACAAGCTTTTAGAACATCACAAATGGAGAAATGATGGTTTGACAAAACACAACATACATTGACTCATCAAATCAACCACAAACACCAAAACGATTACTCAATGACAATGAAATCAAACAACATGGTCAAAACAACGTTAATCAAAACAAGAACATCAATGTTGATAACCAAGTTGGATGATTTTAATCTGAATAATATTTGAAATACTTTAGGAAAAATTTGAATGGTTGGTTGATTTTCTATCATATCTCTGGAGCAATTCAATGATGTATTGAACTAGAAAAGCAAGGAAGGAGTATGATTTTTCTTTGTCTATTGTTTGCGAGAAAATCATTAGTACTATGCAAATTGGTCGTGAGACATGCTCTACTAAGTATCATTGATGAAATTTCAGAATTTGCATGGGAAACGGGTTAACTCTTGTCTATTTATGCAAGCGATACTTAGGTCATCTCCGTTCAATTATACCTAGATGCTTGTATTATCTTGCTATATCAAAAATCATGAAAGCAATACTCAGGTCATCACTGGTGCTAACATACCCTTTGATGCTTGTATTAACTTTCAACATTTCAATGCTCTATGATGACACAAAAAGCACAAATAAGCTCTTAGAATGGCAATATTGTACAAATACCCTGCATGGTTAGTGTAGATTACATTCATTCTAGAATCTGCATTTTGCATTTATAGATTTTCACAAAAGTTGGCAAAGTATCAAAGTTTCATATCTTTCGAATAAATGACTAAGTACATTTTGACATTCACAAAAACATCATCACATACATTTTTCATACATATTTGCATCAGAAAATAAAATAAAAACAAAGCATACATCAAAATAAAAAAGAAAATCATGGGCATTCATAAATTGTACCATCCATCATTTCATATTCATAAAAATCATTCATCAATAGATTGCAATCATATCATAACATTACACTTGCATTGTCATATCTAAGAATCATGCATACATATACATCATAAGCATAACATTGTGAAACCATCACATAAAACATCATGCATATAAAAGATAGAGATACTCATTGCATGAACAAATCATCGCTACATATCATATTATCTCAAAAATGAATGTCAAAATGTACAAAGATGTCAACTATGCATGACATAACATCATAAAAAATGGGATCATATCAGTGTGTCTACAAATATCTCAACAAAGTATCAATAAGACATATAAGACATCATGCAAAAAGCACTACGAAGTGTTATCCTTTGATGCTGCCGATCTTGGCTTTGATCCACCTACCCCTGATTCACCATGAAGTCAGTATGCATGCCTCGATCACATCTCTATCCACTTGTACAAGTTGCAGAATCAATCTCCATGTCTTTGGGAATCACTCCCGTAACTGCAAGACGCTCAATCTCTCCTATTGAATAGGAAGAATCATCAAGTCAAAGCAACATCAATATCAAATCATCAAGACAAATCAATCAAATCTGAAAGCAAATTTATCAAAATCCTGTTTGTTTTTAACAACCTTAGAAGCAAACTTATTATCAACCTATTTGTTTTTCATCATCATGGAAAACAAATTTATCAAAATCCTATTTGTTTTTAACAACCTTAGAAGCAAACTTATCAACAACCTATTTGTTTTTCATCATCATGAAAAGTAAAATTATCAAAATCTTGTTTGTTTTTAACAACTTTAGAAGCAAACTTATTATCAACCTATTTATTTTTCATCATCATGGAAAACAAATTTATCAAAATCCTATTTGTTTTTAACAACCTTAGAAGCAAACTTATCAAACAACTATTTGTTTTTAACAACTTTAAAAGCAAATTTATCAGCTACTATTTGTTTTCCAACAACCTTGGGAACAAATTTATCAGACAAACATCATCAAAATTGGGGCATTTTATCACATTCTATCATCACAGGGGCGATTTAGATCATCAATTTTTCATCTCACATCTTTCCACGTCAATTTCTTCACATCATCAGGATGAATCGACATCGTACAAATCACAAAAATCAAAAAAATTCAAAAATCGAAAAAACCAAAAAAAATTCAAAATCTTATCGATTCATCGTCCGAGGGGGCATATACCTATCAACATTCAATAATCAATGTCTGGGGAAAATTTCAAAATTCTTTGAAGCAATGCATGAAAACACATCACTTCAAAGAGGGGCAAAATGTATACACCTAAAAATGGTCACATCACAATAGTCTAGTAATTAATTAAATATATTTAATATTTAAGTAAATCTCTGAATTCAAGCTGCGTATAAATAAATCTAAATAATTTATTTATATTGTTTTTGATTAAATAAATAAGTTTATTTAATCACTTTTCTTATCCATTTCTTAATTAATTAAATAAATATTACGATTTATTTATATTAATTATCATATAATCTTCGCTTGAATATTTTATTCAAATAAAGATTAAGTATTCTTCTATTCTTAAAATCTTCTAAATGTCCATTCACAATTAAATATTCTAAATATTTAATTAATTCTTCTAAAGTCAAATCATAATTAAATATCTCAAATATTTAATTAAGTCTTTTATAGTCCTAAAATCAAATCCTCAAATTCACACAAAATTAAATAAATTTATTTATTTAATATTGGATTATCTTCAACAACCGTGAAACAAACTTCAAAACAAAAAATCAATTTCTCTGAGCAAAGTTGTTCCCATGGGTTGAAGACAAACCTCCATTTTTCTCTCCAACCTCCCAACATCTTCCATCTTCCTCTCAACCTCTCCATCTCTCACCATTCAAAATTACCAGACAATTTCATAGCCATTGATCTTTGCCAGCCAGGCTCTTGCCTGTAAAAATCTATAAAAGGGACTACCGGGTCTTTGAAAACAGAGAAGCTTTCATACAGGAAACCTATAGTCAATCAACCTTTCAACATTCATAGCATTTTAGAATCATAGCATAGCATAGCTTAGCATATTAGTAATCCATATCATGGCCTATCATCCTCATATCATAGCTTCAAAAGCATTCATAATCCATAGCCCCTGTGCATATCCATACATCAACATTTCACTCCACTAGCATATAGGATAGAGAAGTACTCTCCCTTTGCATACTTGTTCTACAGGTTGCCATTCTGAGAAGCTTTGCTTACACAATCTGAAAGCAGCAGCTTCAACCAAATCACTAGAGATAGAGGACAATGGAACGATTCTAAAGAAGCTCTGTTTAAACATTTTTATTTCATTTTATTTAGCTTTCTTTAGTTTAATGTTGCATTGGTGTGTTTTTATTATCTTATTTTGATACTAACATTTCCCACACACACACATTATTCCAAAACATAGCAACCACAACATGTAATTATGTAATTACACCTATGATGCAATACAACCCCATTGCCTCTTTATGATATCATGAGGAACTATAGACCATATCTCTAGGTTCATCTATAATATTTGTTCTAAATGGATTGTATCCTTTCAGCTCCCTAACATCTGTCATTTGCTATTGTATCCAGGTTCTTCTGCATTTTGTTATTTCAATATGCAAGTTTCTTTACTCTATTATCATGGCATACCTTTCATGTGTGTATGTTGTTTACCAAATTAAAGTCATTAGAACCCCCTCTTACCTATACATTTAAACTACTAATGAGAATATTTTCCTTTCATTTTCTCATGATTATTCTGTCCCTCCATGAAAACATGCAGATTTTGGATTTCTTTGTCTTTTCCAACAAGCATTTTGAACTTAGAATTTCATCTGCTTTTATCAGCATGCCTCATATGTACTGCTATTTGGACTAGCATACCATCTTGAGAACATTTCTATTTCAAAACTTGAATGAAGATAGCTAAATGCACTTTATCATATATAAATGCAGTTGTAGACACCTAAAAATGACCTAGGCCTGCAAGCTTCATTTTTTACCACTTTCGCCCTAGCATAATTATGACATTTAATTATGTCCTTGGTCCACATTCGACTATTGATTAAATAATTCATAATTATTTAATTAATTCATGTCCTTTTATTCTTCATGATTATTAAATAAATAGATTTTATTTATTTATTAAATACGCCATTAATTGTATAAGTCTTCCCTTAATTAAATAAATTTCATAATTTATTTAATTACCCTTCGTCATTTATTTCTTCCTGATTATTAAGTAAATAAATTTTATTTATTTATTTAATATGTCACTAACTATCATAATTAAATGAATTAAATAATTTATTTAATTATTAGTCTTATCTGCTAAATTAAATAATTATCTTTAATTATTTAATTGTCAAAATTGATATTCCTCTCATTTTAAATAAATAAAATTATTTAAAATGTCATCATAATCTTAACTGTTAGTCCACTTTGGTAAATAATTGAAAAATCAATTATTTATTATCTCACAAAATCCATATTTTGAATTAATTTAATTCAAAATAGTAACTAATCTTCTAAAAATCAAGTAATCAAACAGATTCTTGATTTTCCAAATCTAATCTTCAGTCCAATTCTTATCTTATTGATTTTTCGAATCTCACAAATCAGGCAGTCTTTATCTTCTTGATTGTTGAAATCTTTATTTTCTAATTAATTTATCTCATTTATTCTCCATCGTCGATCTAATTATCTGAGATATTATTTTGACCGTTCGATTAATGAATTTTCCCTAACCCTAATTAGGGATTCTCAGATTTAATCCGGACCTTTCATTTTATGTTCTCGTCATGAATTAATCTCACCCGTCCATTCAAAATGGCATTTTCTATAAAATTCCATTTCCCTCTCACTTTTCGATTACACATTACACACGCACATATTATAGGCATTATACTCTTGCACTTGCACTCTTAGGCTTCTCATTAGAATTATTGTTTTCATTTTGATCAAATCTTAACATTGTTTAGGCATAGGCATTTTCACTTATGTTGTCATAGTCATAGGCATAGACTTTAGACATTGATCAAATCCTTCAAAGCTTGGTGTAGGACTTAGACTTCTATTTGCAGATTGTTCGCACAATGAATCTAAGGGAAAAGTATCATCCAACAAGCAATAAGGTACTATGGAGGTAATCATGGAGAATTCAATTTACAGGTATAACTGTTTAATTGTTTAAATTCCTTTGTACTCGATAGGTCTTTGGGTTTTGTCTTTTATATTGATTTGAGTGATTTAATCTAACCTTAGAAATTACCCTCAATTACATTGGTGAACCTGACATATTTGGACAAATAAAAAACCATTTTTGGAGTTGGTTTCTTTTTGTTGCAGGTTTGGCATCATTGTGGATAAAGCCCTAGTTTCCAAAGACATAACCATAACTTTCAAACGGCTACGTATTTTCTCACGAAATTCTTTTTGTAGCTTGGGGACAACATCACACACTTTAATTCCAAAAATCAGATTTTTTGGATATGTTTTCCATTTTTTATAATTTTTTTTCTATTTTTCAAAAAAAATTAATTTTGAGAGTAAATAATCAATTTTTTTAGATATGTTTACATTTCTAGAAAGCACTTTAAATTTTAATATGGGTTTGTTCTTTATATTTTAAATTTGGATGTGCAATTATTAGTCAAAAAATAGATATTTTAAAATATAGGTTTAAAAAAGATTTGCTTATATCTCACTCATGGTTGCAGATCTAATCACAATTTTTTTTTTGTAGATTGGGGATGACATTGGATGACTCCAGTAAAAAAATCAAAACTTTTAGAGCTGTTTTGTATTTTTTATAATTTTTTTATGATCTTTCATAAAAAATTAATTTCAAGTGCAAAACAACAAATTTTTCTAATTTATTTATTTTTTTGGAAACCTCTTGAGATTTTAGATAGGATTTATTCTCTATATTTTTCATTTTACTATCAAAAAAATTTCTAAAAATCAGATTTGTTGTGACTAGCTAACCCTCTAATAGTAGTGATCAATTATCTTGTTATGGTTTGTTGTTGGTTTTGTGCATGTGCAAAAAATAAACACTTCAAATGACACATTGGATCAAGTGAAAAAAAATGACGTATCTAACTATTTTTTCAGATCGATAGTCGAAGATCATTATCAAACTACTAATGTGTGGTATTGCAGGTTCGATTGTCAAAGGCCAAACATCAAAACAATGTACTTGCATTTTTAGTAGTGTAACACACATTTTATTTTGGTGCAATTAAAACGAACCTCTATTTTCTATGTCTGAATGTGTTTGTAAAATGGTAGGGGAGTATGCTCTCACCTTGTGAAAACTTGGTGATCAGAAAATCAGACCCGTTTTTATTTGTTTTTACCTAACGATTTGGTATATCAGAGTATCCTCTCCCCTTGCGCTTTCAGGCGATCTTGGGTGTAAGAGAAACGGTTACTAACTCTAGAAATTGGGCCTGCCTAGGGATTTCATCACCCCAATGCAACTCAAACTGGTAATGGAGCTAAGGCCAAGCTACCCGCGACTGGTATATAAATGTGAATCTTAAGGGAAAACCTAAGATTACGAGTGCGGATGTGTCATACGGACAGAGTAGTACTCCCTTAAACCCTATTGAGCTTAGCCTCTTTAGGCTAGAGTGCCACCTAAATTGGTGATTAATCTCTTGCCCCATGTATGGCCACTCGAACGGGGGTCCCGAATTAAACGCTTTTGTGTAGTAAGCCAAAAACCTTCTATTTGCTAGCGCAACACTGGTCGGTGTGAAGGCATCCACACTTTCACAGTCTTTAGTAGAGGTGATCAATCTGCCATTGGAGTTTCATGGGGGTTGGAAGCTTGGTTGGCCTGAGAAGAGAGTGCACTATAAGGGGGAGCCTGTGCAGCCAAGCTTTTGAATTCACACGCTACAGATATGCGGTTGGGGAAACCCACGTGGAATCTAGTGAATATTGTCCTAGCCTAACCATAGGATTATACTTGTCTCATGTGTTCTTGCTTATAGTCAAAATATCATGCTTGCAAGTGTTTTCTGGATACTGAAACAAACCAAACAACAGTCAAACATCTAGAAACAACCAAGTCAAACATTGGACCTTTTCTGACCCATTTCACAACATGAACATGCAATCTTACATGAACATGCCATCTTCATCACAAAACATTTTTGAGTCATTAATAAGAAGAGACTAGAATGGACAAGTATATGTAGAAGACTTAGAAGCTACAACGCAAAACCCTAATATAGCCTCCTTTGTAGAAAAATCAGTCTTACAAGACCCTCAAAGATATTTAGCTATACTTTTGGACCAAGGGGCTAAGTTACCACATGACTTTGACATAAATACTGTGAGACCTCCATCCGTCTATCCTCACCATCAACAGTCACTTAACACAAATCCTGCCATTAATTCACAACACATGTCTAGTTATCACCCTTATCCTAACTTTGACAAGGGAAACCAACTATCCACTAGTCCATTCCAAGTCTCCACATCATATGCTAGTCCTTCACCTATCAATCCTGTCAACGTCTACATGCCCTATCAACCATCTATCAACTCATGTCAAGTCCCCACATCATACCATATCGATCCAATCCAAGTCTCCATGTCCTATTTTAGTCAACCTTACACTAATCCAGTCCAAGACTCCATGGCATATCCGGTCGAAGTCCCCATGCCACATCCTATGATGTCACATCCTGATCTAGTCCAAGACTCCATGTCATATCTGGTCCAAGTCTCCATGTCATACCCTAGTCCTTCACATACTAGTCCAATGCAAGTACCCATGTCCTATCCTAGTCCTTCATATACTAGTCCAGTCCAAGTTCCAACATCCTATCCTAGTCCTTTGGTCATTAATCCTTTTCAAGTCACTCCCTCACAAGCCACATCTAGTCATAAAAATTCTATCATAGTCCAAAGTCAAATCCCATTTAATAAACTTGAGGATGCATGTCAAAATGAAAGTCCAAAGCATGACCTTATAATGTCACCCTCATGTCAAGAACAAGGTAGTCCATCCCATGACCCTATCTCAAAGTCCATTCAAGATGTCCTTCAAAATAATCATGACATCCAAAACACACCTATCCTTAATGAAAATTCCATTTCTGATTATATCATCTACAACAACCCCATCTTTGACCAAGACCCTATTGTTGACCAAGAAGTCCAAAATGATCCACTCCTTGACCTTTATGCCATTCATGATCAAACACTTGCCGACCCTATAAAGGCCTCGACTATTAACACTTCCCATGATGAGACACTTGCCTTCATGGGACACATAGATGATATTCCTTCAGAACAAGAATCTTCCACTAGGGACATGCTTGCATATGATCAAGTTATAGCTAAAATCATGGGACTCTATGACACTAAACATAATGATGGCTTCGACAGTGCCTTGGAAGCACTAACAGAATCATCTGTACCTGACATGTCACATGATCAAACCAAAGATATCAGTCAAGAATATGTCCAGCATGACAATGAAGTTAAGACACCTTATCAACTAGGGTCATCTATCTTTGTCAGAGCAGGCTTTCTCGCAGATGAAAATATTACAAGTAATAGTATCCACATACCTAATGATGGGTTAGCATCTTGCTTTCAAAACAAAAAATACCCCATCACAAATAGAATCTATCAAAGCATGCAATATCAAGGCAAAGGACTAGGCATATACGAGCAAGGAATTCTAGAACCAATACAGCTTCAGAAAAATTATAGACATCAAGGTCTTGGTTATTCCTCAGACAGCAAATCAAATGATGTCAGTGGTACCTCCTCGATACTGGGGGAAACTTTATCAAATACAAACGTCAAAATGGAATCCCTGAGAAATCCTTGTCATAAGATTGCTGCCAACACCCCCTCCACCCACACCATGAACCATTCCATCATGAATCAACCTCCCCTTTGGGACCAACAAAAACAAAAGTCTTACAAGTCAAAAGATCAAAATCAAATGTCAAAGGCCATTGAATCAAACCAAAGGACAAGTGGACAAATGAAATTAAAATGGATCCCAAAGAAAGCTGGATCAAACAAAGACACCAAGTCAAATGCAAAAGTCAATCACAATGTGGAGCCACAAGACAAGAGGACTCCACATACAACAAATGTCCACCTCCTTCAAAATGGTCATCAAACAAGGCATCTAAAACTATTGGTTCCAAACACCATCCCTCCAAAATCCATCATCCACCATCCCAAGTTTGGAAAATAAAAAGTTATTCATCCAAATGTCCAAACAATCTTTCCACGTCTACCATCATTCATCATAACCCTACATCTCGTTTAAAGTCCAATGATCCCATGTCACAAATCTATCACATCTTGGTAGAAACTCTTTACCGCAAGGACTCTCATGGCACTCTATCGCAATGTGTGTATTCTGATAAGGCCAACTCTAGTATCAGAAAGGACCATGATGATATCAATCAGTTATATGAAAGCGCTATGATCCTGACAAGACAACTCCTTCAACAAGGTCATTATTGGCATATCATGGCACCAATCTCTACATCGACATCGTCAGTGGATTTAGAACAGCCAGTGGTTATCTAAGCATCCAGGCTATCCAAAAAATCAAAAATAGAAAAAAAAAATTGAAAAATTAAAAAATCGTCACACTGATGAAAACCTGGCAAACAAGCGTCTTGGTGACACCAAAAAAATCAAAAAGTCAAGAAAATAGTAAAGAGAAAAATTTCATCCTGTGTTAGGTCGAATGTGAGTGTTAGAAAACAAGCAGCAAATAAAAGAGTGCAAATAAACACCAAAACAACCTACACCTTAAGATTAGCCTAAGTTGGAAACAACACAAGATGAAAGCAACAAAATGGTACTCTATACCTTGCGTCGAATCGATCCTTTGGTTGGCCCTTCGATCTTTGATGTGTATGCTCCTTGGATGGCACAAGATGCAAGCTAGATGATGTTGTGAGGATGGGTGCAAGTGGATGAAAATATGAAAATGGCTAAGTGTAGGTTGAGAAACAAAATCGCAAGAGTTTGGCTAGCAAAATGATCTCCCCCCAAAATGAGAGAAAAAAGGGGGTATTTATAGGAATTTTGAGAATTCCTAGAGGAGATGGATGGCCAAGATTGAGCCACCAATGATCAAGATGTAGGGCCAAGGTGAGTTGAGAACTCACAAGCCCTCACATCTTGACATGTGGCATGTGATATAGCCCTAAAAGGTGAAGTGGACATGAGGTGGAAGGATGGGACATGACATGGAGGGAGGTACAAAGTACCTTGGGATTGGACAAGATCTCCTCATAAAGGAGGTGCTTGTCCCCATGTGGGTGAGAGGACATGTGGGAAGGAGTGAAGGAATTAAAAATTCCTTTTGAGTGCATTGTGGGATTAAAAGTGAATTAAAAATTCACATGGGGAAGTGGAGTGCCTTGTCCAAAAGGGGAAGGCCTTTAATAAGGTTGACCAAGGACACATGTCATAAAGGACATGGGGAAGAGAAAAGGAATTTAATATTCCTTGAAAGATGAAAGTGGAATTAAAAATTCCTCAAAGGACTTTGGGAAGACAAAAGGAATCAAAAATTCCTTGGGGGATGGGAAAAGTTGATTAAAGGGGGTGATTAGACAAGTTGATGAGGGGTTAGAGGAAGGTTAGGTGGCTAAGAGAGATTAGAGGCCAACTTGCAAAAGCTGGAGGATGTGACACATCCTAATCAAGGATTAGGCATGTGCACACCTTAATGATGAGATTAGAAGATGGGTTAGGATAAGATAAAAATGATGGAGGATGTGACATGAAGTGAATTAAATAAATGGAATATTTATTTAATTCAATTGATGAAAAGAGGAAGGTATTTAATTATTTAACTAGATACCTTAGGGATTAGAAGAACTTAAGGATGTTAATGAAAGGGGATAAATTTGGATAAATTAAGTGTCCAAATTTAGATGTCTACATTTTTCCCCTCTTTGAGATGGTGTTACGAAGTAGCATCATTTCAAAGAATATTAAAACATAGAACCTAGAAGAAGATGGTTAGATTGGAAAAGATGCCCCAGTCATTCAAAGAAGTGACTAGGAAGGAAGATGATGGGGTAAAGATGAAAGTTAGGGATGAAGGATGCCCCCTCGAGAGGACATGCGAGTTCAAGAGAACACGGGTGGGCTCTCGAAATGGATGAGATGATGCAAGGGGAGTTGAAGAAGATGATGCAATGTGATGGAAGATTGGGAGGGGAGTGTGATGAAGGATGAATGGAGGGGGGGATTTTGATAGATGGATGAAGATGAAATGAAATCCAAATGCAATTTTCCATCGTCGAAGCATTGATTTTTGCTATAGCATAAGACACAAGACACCAAGGTATGAAGAACCAAGGCGGATTAGTGTCTAATGCATAAAACAAACATAACAAACAAGAAGGCTATCCCAACACCCCAAAGTCATGGTGACTTTGGTCGGGCCAGGTATTGGGATAACCACAAGCACACAAGGATGCCCCAGCGTAACACAAGACCTAGGGATCTTGGTGGGTACTACGTGGGACAACCGAGAAGACAAAAAAAGATCAAGATACACCCCTATGTTGACTAGTCAAAGCACACCATGATATGATGGATCAAGGTGACCATGACAAGTGATGATAGGGAGCTCAAATGATAAACAAAAGCCAAAAGCATCAAAAGATCACAATCAATTTCAAACTTCCTTTGCCATAGGATCAATCAAGGGGGTGGATGGGATTGATGAGGTCTGTTAGGAAGGAAGCATCCTATTGAGACTGATGATGGATACTAAATTAAAAGATTGATATGACGTAGGATATTCAGAACGGATTGGATTTGATGATACAAGTGAATCTCATTTGTTAAGATCCAGCTAGATAAGGGCGTAGCTTGACGACGCGACACAAGAGACATGACACAAGACAGGAGACTAACACATCCTAGGGACCTAGGGGCTCAGGGGGCGATCAAATATTAGCCTTGCCTACGTGGAAGCACAGAGCCCTCGTAGTTCAATAAAAGGTTGATGACAGACCATGATGGAGATTTTGATGGATGACCAAGATAGGATGGAGAACAGGAGAAAAGTGGACAATATAGATCGATGATGGATGGAACCCCAGGTGTGGATCAAATGATCAACCTTGCCTACGTGAAAGCATAGGGGCAACGTAGTTCGACAGCAGGCCAAATACAAGTGATGGATGAAAGATGATGAGATAACCCTAGATAAGGGGTTAAAATGATTGGACCGACACGATGGGACAAGATAGACCTATTGGATTGGAGTGAAGGATCATGACTATATAAAGCTCAGGGATGGGACAGTTATCCAAATCGTCAAAGATGAAGTGGGCAAATGACATGCCATATAGATGAATGATGAAGTGATAAGATAGATGATGTTGGATTGTATGGGGAGAATGAGGATCACGAAGCTCAGGGATGGAATAGTTATCCAAATAATCAAAAGATGAATTGGGAGGATGATATGATAGATAGTTGAATGATGAGAAAGGATAGGAGATGGAGAATATGGAAGAGTACTCAGAATGAGTAAATGATTGATCAAGATTATTGAATGAGAGTTTGAAATGATAGAAGGAGGTTTGATGAATGTTTGAGATGATAGATGAAGGTTCGAAATAGATGAATGGTTACATAGAATGGGTGAATGGATTTATTAGAATGGATGAATAGGATAGATTTGAAGAAGATGGAGGGAGGGATCTTAAGACTTTGTTCAATATCCAAAGATCTTGACTGCAGATGGATTAAAGCCTAGATTAGGGTTTCGATTAAGCTCAGATTGGGATTAGATGAAAGCTCATAGCCGGGTTGGAGTGAAGATGAGAATGATTGGAGGATGTGATGGGATTGATTCTACACCAAGTTCTGGAATTTAAGGGATGTAAGGTGTTGACAATCAGATTTTTCCAAATTTGGCAGTTTTCAAAAATTGTCAAATTTTGCCGTTTTAGGAAACCTCATGGATATACTTTTGGGAGACCAAATTTTTGTCAAGAAATACCCATTATTGAGATAGGATGAATTTCCAACTAACATCGCAGATGCGAGATATGCATTTTGAGTGATGAGTGAAAATAATTTGTCAAAATGCTGGTAAAAAACACCAAATTGGGATTTTGAGGGTCAAGATGAAAGTTTGAGGCCCCAAAAATGTGCCAAAACAGGTTCCAACGGCTTTCAAAGACACCAGTTGGGAATCCACTTGTTATCTCCTAACGCAACCACCTATCAAATTTCAGCTCAAACGGACACCCAAGTCAAAAGTTATGGCCTCCGGAAGTTTCGGTGTAAAAATCAAAACCCTCAAAAATATGGTTTTTCAATAAATTTTGAAAATTTCAACACATGGGTTTTGATGGTGGGGGGAAATTAGAAAATGGGTCGGAGGCAGATTTTGAAATTTTTTTGTATTTTTGCGCTAAGAGGGGGACATTGGGCGGCCGCCACGTGGACGGGTCCGCCATCGCGAGCGAACAGGTCCGTCACCGGGCGGACGGGTCCGCCGCCGCAGGTGGACGGGTTCGCCACCGCCGGGGCGGACAAGTCCGCCACCAGGCGGATGGGTCCGCCGCCGTCGGGGCAGACGGGTCCACCGCCGTAGGGGCGGACAGGTCCACCACCGAGCGGACGGGTCTACCGCCGCCGGGGCGGATGGGTCTGCCGCCGCAATGGACGGGTCCGCCACCGGGCGAGACGGCCAGGGGGGAGAAGGATGAAGGATGAAAAGAGGGGATTGGCCAGGTAGATGGATAGATGCTAGGATGGATGGAGAATGATAAGGGGGAAGGTTTGGATGTATAAGAAGACAAGGACGGGAAGACACAAGGGATTGGTAGGAAGACAAAGATGGGGATATGAAAGGGAGTGTTTTGATGGATGGATAGGAGGATGAGGATGGGGATGGGGAGAAACCTATAACCAGAGGTCAATGACAAGGGATGATGAAATGGGATGGAGATAGAGAGAAATGAAGTAGGGAGATAGGGATGGGGGATGAAAGGGGGGTTTTGATGGATGGATAGGAGGATGAGGATGGGGATGGGGAGAAACCTATGACAAGGGATGATGAACTCGGATGGAGATAGAGAGAAATGAAGTAGGGAGATATGGATGGGGGATGAAAGGGATGGGGAATAGAAGTAGGGATGGATAGGAAGATAAGGATGGGGAGATGGCAAGGATGTGATTGGACAGGATGAATGATGTCTCCAAGGAAGATAGATGCCCCCACTCTAGATATGTCATGTGCAGGGAGGAATGAAGGATGAAAGACAAGTGGATGGGAAGATAAAAGAGTGAGATGGATGAAGATAGGATGCATGGCTAAGGAAGGGAGATGGAAGGTAGCATGACGGGTGGATAAGGAAGATAGACAAGTGCGAATGACAGTTGAGATAGTGTACGGATGATGGGAATGTATGCCAAGAGGCATCCAAAGCATGTTTATATGTTTGCCCCATTGTTATCAAGATCACAAGGAGGATGGAAGGATTGGGATAAATGAGATATGCCAAGAAGGATGTGTAAGATAGCGAGGATGGAGGGGATGAATGAAAAGGATATATAGCAAGAAGATGGGTGCATAGCTGAAAGCGTAGCAGGAAGCATAGCGGATGGAGGGAATGCATATCAAGAAGCTGCCCCCAAGTGTAGATAGGGATTTACACATGATGCCTGTTTGCTAGGTTTTCATCATGGTACTTATCCAAGGCGCTTGGTTGCCAAGTTTTCACCATTGGACAAATTTTTTTTTTGACTTTTTTGACTTTTTTGGATTTTTGGACAACATGCGGAAGGAGATGGATAAGGATAGGGAGGCAAATAAGTGGATTTAGAAGACACGCGATAAGGATATGGATGAAGGACTCAAGCATCAAGTTCTATATTAGGTATTAAGAGCTCATGTTCGAACCGACTATTGGATGTTGGTACAACCTTAGGATAAATGGATTATGCTAGAGGATGAATGAGAGGGATTTGATGGGGAAGATACGGGGGATAATGGGTGGGATGTTGGAAATGGTATGGATAGAATGAGGGGGTGGATACGTGATGGGGAGATGAGTTCAGGACCAACATTGGCACATGTGGTGATGGATGTGAAAAGATAAAAGGATGAATGGATGGAGAATGTGGGGATAATGGAGGAGATGGAATAGTGAATTTCGGGACATAGGGACCCAAAACAGACTTAGGAGATGAAAGGTGGGTATGCTTAGCTTTTGGATTAGCAACTTTGGATGTTCTTACATATTTTTCATTTGATGGCATTGCATCTTTTTTCTTTGGGATCCACATGGTTTTGATCTTTGCTTTGTTGGCTCTTTGCGAGCTATAGATTTGATTTTGATTTGGGATTTTGTTTTTCTTTTCTTTACCATGTCTTTTAGAGGGGACATGGGAAGCGTTGGATTCATGTGGATGTTTGGATTTATGCATTTTTGTTAGCATCCAAAGTGCATTTATTAGCAATGGGATGGGTGTGAGGGGATGGATGATGTGGAGGAATGGAGGTAGGAGTATGGGGATTACGTGTGGATGGGGGATGTTTAGGTATGTTCCTTTGTTGATCCTGATTATGGGATATGCGAGAGGGATTTTATGATGGATGACATGTATAGGTGTTGGATGGGTGAAAGGATGAGATGGAGGAGGTGATCTTGGGATATACGGACCCAAGATGGATAGAGTAGATGAAGGACGGGAGATGGTGGATGGAGGGATGTAAGGACCCAAAATGGACGGAGGCAGATGAAGGAGGAATATGGACGGTTGTTTTGAGGTGATACTGATAGAGGAGGAGAGATGGCAGCATATGATGGCAGAGTGATGGGCAGAGCCAGAAGTTCTTTTGGAGAAGGCTCATTGAGGATGTCTAGAAGTTGTACCAACATCTTTAGATTGTGAGTCTTGGGGAATAGATCCAAGACCTTGCATGCAGATTTGTTCTTTGACTTGGATGGGCTCTAAAATACCTTGCTCATGAAGGCCTAGACCTTTCCTTGATAGTTCATGTTCTTGAGCATTCGATCCATGATAGGATTTTGTTATTCTGAAAACATGATGCAGTCCATTATTAGGTGGGGATGATGGGTGGTATATACACTGTGTTTTTCTTCTACAAGGAGGCCACCATGGAAGAATGTGAGAGTACCAAGGGGATATGCAAGCGGTGTGGGGATAGTATTTTTAGGCGATGATGGGGATCCTGAGAAGGAGATGATGGGATAGCAGCATTTGGATGGGTTGTATCTAGAGGGAGTAGGGGATATGATAGGATCTGATTTTGTGGTAGAAGGCTCATGCAATGGGGATAGAATGGAGTGGTGTTAGAATCTTGAATGTCAAGAGGATCATGGGATGGAATGGATGGGGGACTGTGATCTTGCGGTAGACTAGATGGGATGGTAGGATCTTGATCTGGAGGAGGATATGTTGTGCACAGTCGAGAAGCTCTTGGCGCTGACTCATGGTATCACAGGAAGCATGATAGTAGTCATGGGACTCTTCAAGTGAGGGAGAATGGAAGGATGGAGGATTCAAGATATTCCCCGGAATGGATACAGGAGTGGAAGAAGTGGATTGATTTGGGTGTCATCGATAGGTTCACTACTCCTCGAGTAGGGGGTGGGTGTTCAATGGATTTGGTAGATGTGATGGTAGGAGATGGGGACTCAGTGGATTTAGAGGATGTGATGGTAGGAGATGGGGACTCAGTGGATTCAGAGGATGTGATGGTAGGAGATGGGGACTCAGTGGATTCAGGGGATGTGATGGTATCATCAATGATAGGTGTTGGATGGAGAAGGGTCTCATCACTAACAACCATGGATGATGGGTTGGGATGGCCTGGTTCCACGACTGCAATGTGTGGAGTGGGGGATGTCTTCTTTGTTATAAGTCCTTGGAGAACTTATGAAATGAGAGACTTGCATACTCTAGGATGAGATGGTGTGGTAGGAGTGGATGAAGGTTTATGGATTAGTGGGGGATTAGGACTAGGGATTGGTGGGCTAGGATTAGATAGGGGAATGGGATTGGATGCAGGACTGGGAATAGATGGGGGATTAGGTGAAGGGTTAAGATAAGGGTATTGGCATGGTGAATTAGGACACAAGGATGCAAGTGGTAGATTGTAGTAAGGGTATGGGGATGGTGGATTAGGATTAGAAGATTGAGGTTGTGGATGGAGATAGGGAACTGCGGATGTCAGATTAGGATAAGGATAGGTTGGTGTGGATGTTGGATTAGAATAGGAAGGTGCGAATGTAGGATTAGGGTGAGCAGATTGGTATGGGAGATTGGGGTAGTGGGTATATGCAGATGAAGGATTGAGATAGGAGGATGTGGATGAGGGATTAAGATAGGGGGATTGTGACGGAAAACTAGGATAAGGGGATGATGTAGATGAATGATATGATGGACATGATGGACATCCCTTGTCAAAGGTAGCATAAGGAGTGTGATTAGGCATAGATGAAGACATGATGGGATAACTCAATGGGGTGATTGGATTTTGGAATGTGGGTGGAGAAAGCTTACTAGCAATGATAGTGTCAAGGGGATCTATGTCCTATACCTCTTGATCAACAAGACTTTCATTATCATCGTTGATGTAATTAGGGTTTCCCTTGACTACTATTGATGGAGCATAAGAATTCATGATGATGAAAGGATAAAGATGATGGATAAAGATTTTGGATGGAAATGGACAAAAGCCCAAATTAGGATTTAGGACAAGCTCAGATTGGGATTGGATTAAAGCTCAGATTAGGATGATAGGATGATTGGATGGGATTGACTATCAAAGGATGATTACGACACTAAATCTGCTCTAAGATGGAAGTAGATTGATTGGGTCGAAGGTGATTGGATAAGGATGCAATTGGATTGGATTGGATTGATCGATTGATTGATAAGATCGACTGATGGATGACGAAAGAGACTACAAATCCCATTCAGAGATTATCTTAGATGACTTAGGTTACTGGTTGATCAGATTAAAGGATAAATGGATGATTGCGGCACTGAATCCACTTTGAGATTGAAAATGGATTGATTGGGCCGATGATGATGATTAACTTAGGATGGATGACAATCCTAAGAGGATGTTAATGATGACGATCAGATCAAACACTTCGGTCAATTTGGATAATAACCCGAGATGAAGTTCAAGGGATTTGGGTGGGGAAAACGATGATTTGATTGTAGAAATGGATGATAGAGATGGATGAACAAATACTCAAAATGAGCAAACGGTTGATCGGGACGGATGAACGATTACTCAGAATGAGTAAAAAAATGATAAAAATGATAGAACGAGGGTTCAGAATGATGGAAGGAGGTGTGAAATGGATGAATGTTTACTCAGAATGAGTAAACAAATGATCGGAACGACAGAACGAGAGCTCAGAATGAGGAAAGGAGGGGTGAAATGGATGAATGTTTACTCGGAACGAGTAAACAAATGATTGGAACGATAGAACGAGAGTTCAAAATGATGAAAGGATGTGTGAAATGGATGAATGTTTACTCAGAACGAGTAAATGAATGATCAGAACGACAGAACGAGAGTTCAGAATGAGGAAAGGAGGTGTGAAATGGATGAATGTTTACTCGGAATGAGTAAACGAATGATTGGAACGATAGAACGAGAGTTCAAAATGATGAAAGGATGTGTGAAATGGATGAATGTTTACTCAGAATGAGTAAACGAATGATCAAAACGATAGAACGAGTTCAGAATGAGGAAAGGAGGTGTGAAATGGATGAATGTTTACTCTAACGAGTAAACAAATGATCAAAACCACAGAATGAGAGTTCAGAATGAGGAAAGGATATGTTAAATGGATGAACGTTTAGTCGAATGAGTAAACAGATGATCTAAATGATAGAACCAAAGTTCAAAATGATGAAAGGATGTGTTGAATGAATGAACATTTACTCTGAACGAGTAAATGAATGATCAATGATAGAACCAGAAGTTCAATGATGAAAGGAGGTGTGAAATAGATGAATGTTTACTCAGAACGAGTAAACGGATGACAGAACAAGATTTTGGAATGATGAAAGGAGGTGTTGAATGGATGAACGTTTACTCGGAACGAGTAAACAGATGATCGAAATGATAGAACGAGAGTTTAGAATGATGAAAGGATATGTTGAATGGATGAACGTTCACTCAGAACGAGTAAACGGATGATTGGAATGACAGAATGAGAGTTCAGAATGATGAAAGGATGTGTGAATTGTATGAATGTTTACTCGAAACGAGTAAATGGATGATCAGATCGACAGAACGAGAGTTCAGAATGAGGAAAGGATATGTTGAATGGATGAATGTTTACTCAGAACAAGTAAATGGATGATCAGAATGATAGAACGAGAGTTTGGAATGATGAAAGGATGTGTGAAATGGATGAGAGTTTACTCGGAATGAGTAAACAGATGATCAAAATGACAAAATGAGGGTTCAGAATGATGAAAGGATGCATTGAATGGATGAACGTTTACTCGAAACGAGTAAATAGATGATCAGAATGATAGAACCAAAGTTCAGAATGATGAAAGGATGTATTAAATGGATGAGAGTTTACTCAGAATGAGTAAACGGAGAGAATGGTAGGGTATACCCTCCTCAAGGAGGCAGATGGTGAAGAAAAAGGTGCCCCGGCCAACTTCTCAAAAGTATGAAGTGGTATATATCATCGGAAAGAGCACGAAAAAATGAGAAGAATTGCCTTTGAATGGAGTCAATTGGATAAACGGTGTGGAAATTGCGACCCTAGGAAGAAAGAGCAGAAGGACAGGTCCGCCATAGCAGGATAGGTCTGCCACCGGAAAGACAGGTCCGCCACTAGAGGGACAGATCCGCCACCGGAGAAAAAGTTGCTCAAAAGTATGAAGTGTTATATGTCGTTGGAAAGAGCACTAAAAACTGAGAAGAACTATTTTTGAACAGAGTCAATTAGATAAACAATGTGAAAATGGCAGCCTCAGGAAGAAAGAGCAGAGGGACAGGTCCGTCAAAGCATAAGGACAGGTCTGCCACAGCATAAGGACAGGTCCGCCACGGCATTAAGACAGGTCTGCCATAGCATAAGGACAGGTCCACCACAGAACAAGGATAGGTCTGCCACTACACTTAGACAGGTCTGCCACAACACTAGGACAGGTCCGCCACAGCATAGGGACAGGTCCGCCACAACGTTAGGACAGGTCTGCCACAGCACAGGGATAGGTCCGCCACTGCACTTGGACAGGTCCGCCAAAGGATAAGGACAGGTCCGCCAAAGGATAAGTTTAAGCTTGATGTTTTGATGGATGAGTAAGGCAAAGGACCCAAAATATAGCAATCATAAAAGACTTGGCCAAACTGATAATCACTCGTTTTTGCATGAGAAAGACAATTCAAACAACACAACCCTAAGATTAGTAAAAACGGGTATGGTCAACAAAGTCTTCTACTCTAGGATGCACATGGTTGCTAAGGAGTCCTCGATATACACCTGGTACATGAGGCCCAAACTGTGAACACCAACCCGTTACAAGTGTGAGTCGGGAACCTTAGCGAGAT
Source organism: Sequoia sempervirens (assembly GCA_007258455.2). Lineage (NCBI taxonomy): Eukaryota > Viridiplantae > Streptophyta > Pinopsida > Cupressales > Cupressaceae > Sequoia > Sequoia sempervirens. Next base: position 43,510,396 of record VDFB02047397.1, on the reverse strand, counting down.
ACTAAAGGCTCAGACCAACTCTTCACGTCATCCCGATGCTTCGCCAATTACAACATGGTTGGATTGAGGTACAACTTTCACTCTCCCCCCTTTATATACCCCTCCAGTACGCGTGGTTGGAATCGTCCCTTGGGGTGATGAAATCCCCAAGTAGGTCCCACTAAGAAAATGAAAAAAGGGTGACTCAAAGGACTTGGAAAGCTACGATTTCTCTTCACCTAGGATCGCCAAATGGCGCAAGGGGATTGGATACGTCAAATAGCCTTCTCAAACACACCAAACAAGGTTTATTGACCCCTTTAATTAAACTATGTGCCTAATTTACCAAAAGATAATCGGCAAAAACTTGAAATTTTACCTTCTGGAGGACAGGTCCGCCACTCTGCAGGGACAGGTCTGCCACTCTGTCAGGACAGGTCTGCCACTTTAGGATAGATCCGCCACTACATTAGGATAGGTCCGCCATTGCATTAGGACAGTTCCGCCACAGCATAAGGATAGGTCTGCCACTGCAGGACAAGTCCGCCACAGCAGGACAGGTCCCCCACTCTGCCAGGATAGGTTTTCCACTGCAGGACAGGTCCGCCATAACAAGATAGGTCCGCCACTCTGTTAGGACAAGTCCACCACTCTGTAACCCAGACCTGCAAAAAATGCATAAAACAACAAACGTGAAAGAAAGAGACCCATTTGTGGGTCCCACCAGGTGTGCCAGAAATGTGATAGGTTAAATGTGAGCATTAGAAAACAAGCAAAAAATAAAAGAGTGCAAATAAACACCAAAACAACCTACACCTCAAGATTAGCCTAAGTTGGAAACAACACAAGATGAAAGCAACAAAATGGAACTCTATACCTTGCGTCAAATCGATCCTTTGGTTGGCCCTTCGATCTTTGATGTGTATGCTCCTTGGATGGCACAAGATGCAAGCTAGATGATGTTGTGAGGATGGGTGCAAGTGGATGAAAACATGAAAATGGCTAAGTGTAGGTTGAAAAACAAAATTGCAAGAGTTTGGCTAGCAAAATGATCTCCCCCCAAAATGAGAGAAAAGAGGGGGTATTTATAGGAATTTTGAGAATTCCTAGAGGAGATGGATGGCCAAGATTGAGCCACCAATTATCAAGATGTAGGGCCAAGGTGAGTTGAGAACTCACAAGCCCTCACATCTTGACATGTGGCATGTGATATAGCCCTAAAAGGTGAAGTGGACATGAGGTGGAAGGATGGGACATGACATGGAGGGAGGTACAAAGTACCTTGGGATTGGACAAGATCTCCTCATAAAGGAGGTGCTTGTCCCCATGTGGGTGAGAGGACATGTGGGAAGGAGTGAAGGAATTAAAAATTCCTTTTGAGTGCATTGGGGGATTAAAAGTGAATTAAAAATTCACATGGGGAAGTGGAGTGCCTTGTCCAAAAGGGGAAGGCCTTTAATAAGGTTGACCAAAGACACATGTCATAAAGGACATGGGGAAGAGAAAAGGAATTTAATATTCCTTGAAAGATGAAAGTGGAATTAAAAATTCCTCAAAGGACTTTGGGAAGACAAAAGGAATCAAAAATTCCTTGGGGGATGGGAAAAGTTGATTAAAGGGGGTGAATAGACAAGTTGATGAGGGGTTAGAGGAAGGTTAGGTGGCTAAGAGAGATTAGAGACCAACTTGCAAAAGTTGGAGGATGTGACACATTCTAATCAAGGATTAGGCATGTGCACACCTTAATGATGAGATTAGAAGATGGGTTAGGATAAGATAAAAATGATGGAGGATGTGACATGAAGGGAATTAAATAAATGGAATATTTATTTAATTCAATTGATGAAAAGAGGAAGGTATTTAATTATTTAACTAGATACCTTAGGGATTAGAAGAACTTAAGGATGTTAATGAAAGGGGATAAATTTGGATAAATTAAGTGTCCAAATTTAGATGTCTACACATCCAAATGGTGAAAATCTGGCAAACAAGCGCCTTGGATAAGTACCATGATGAAAACCTAGCAAACAGGCATCATGTGTAAAATAAATCATCTATGTGGACTCTTACACTTGGGGACAAGTCATCTCATCTCCTAGGCCTTTCTCTTGGAATTGGCATCCAACCATTTAACCCATATCATTCCCACCTACCTTAGTCTTGACATAAAACTGGCACACATAAATCATGCTTTGAAATTTTTTTTGACATGCCTATCCTTCGGTCATACACGATTCACGAAACATCATGTCATTGACTGTCATAGTCTTATTGTCCTTATACAACATAGTCCTTGAAAATCATATGACAATTCCCTTAGTCTCATGTCTCTCGTCCTTTACCAAGGCCACCCCCTATCCTTTCACGCCTGTCACCTATCTTGGCTTTCCCTTGTCAAACAGTCTAAGGATAATCATCATCCCATCTAGCCCTAACCAATTCATTCCAAATGCAATGAGTCTAATCCATACAAGCACATTATCCAAAATTTTACTTGACTGCATTCTTGGCCCAGCTGTAGACCTCCATACTTTCGTCATCGTCCTCACGTTGTTTCGGGATGCGTCCTTCCCACATCAAACAATGTTGTCATCACCTGTCAATTGGTATTCAACTTGACTAGGGGCACAATCATGTTTGTCCTTGGATTCTCATGTGTAGGCATTAGTCACATGCATTTGTCACGATCCTCTTAAATGTCAAAATCCAAAAAATCCATAAAATGAAAAAAAGACAAAAACATCAAAAAAGTCCTAAAAAAAAGACAAAAAAATCATAAAATGACAAAAAGATGAAAACATCATAAAATGTTTTGAAGTGAGACCAAAAACATCATAAAATGTCCTGAAGAAAGACCTAAAAATCATAAAACGTCCTGAAGAAAAACAAAAAAACATCCAAATCAATGTCAAAATTCTAAAAAAAAAGGGGAGTCAAAGTCAGTCATGTCAGTCAGTCCATGTCATTGTCGAACTACGCTATCTCTACGCATTTGCTATGTAGGCAAGGCCATCAGTCGATGAGTCCTCGAGACATTAGGTCAGTCCTTTTAGGTTGGTCCAAATAAAATCATGGCATTTGTCACAATCATCACATCGGTCAAATAAGTCAGACATAGTCAAACTTAGACACAAGACAGTCATTCGAAACATCAATGTCAAAATTGGTCAAAATCAGACAACACAGTCCAATCAATCATATAGTCAACACTAGTCAACTTGCCAAAACATATTAGTCAAAACAATGTCAATCTCGTCACTCTTTGGTCCTCTTCAAGATGTGTCCTTCCTGACAATAGGCCCTGTCAAACTGTCAATACGGTCAAATTGGAAAAGCTCTTAAACTGTCAAAACTGTCAAATCGACAAGAATTCAATCTTTGGCAAACAAACATTGGCAAACAAATTTACATGGTTGTTAATCTTTCTGGTCTTTCTTGTCTTATCTTTTGACTATCTTGGCTATTTTTTCTTATATTTTTACTGTCTTGTCTTTTTGGTCATGTTACTAGCTACCTCGAGGATGTTCCATGAAGGATTTAGAGGTGCAATGACGTCTCCTGGCCTATTTTATTTTATTTGACTGTTGTCTATGGATTGTCTCAACAAAAAGACTGGGGCAACTTTGCCCTTAGTATGAGTTAGGACATTCCTTGTCTGTGACTGTCTGTTTTTCAAGTGGATGACCTTGCACACCTTGGTCTACGTCATATCATGGTGTTTGTTGTCCATTTGTGTCATTTTACCACCCAATGATGATTAAGAGCAATAAATATTAAAGTCCTATGGCAATGTTTTGAAGGATTTGGTCTAGGAACTAACATGCATCTTCTTTAGTTTTGTCATCTTCTCTCTCTCATCTCATATAGGCATTGCATCCATATCATCATCCATATCTTTTGCACTAATATTTCTTTGTCTCTTCATATTCTAGTCTTCTCACCAATTTCAAGAGCACACCCATGTTCTTGGAACCTGTCTGTCCTCTCGAGGGGGCATACCGCAACCTCCTCGTCATTCTTCCTCATCTTATTTTGTACTGGGGCATTCTTTGACTTATTTTCTTTGTCACAATGTGACAAGCGACATTATGACAAAGAGGGGCAAAATGTAGACACCTAAAAATGACCTAGGCCTGCAAGCTTCATTTTTTACCACTTTTGCCCTAGCATAATTATGACATTTAATTATGTCCTTGGTCCACATTCGACTATTGATTAAATAATTCATAATTATTTAATTAATTCATGTCCTTTTATTCTTCATGATTATTAAATAAATAGATTTTATTTATTTATTAAATATGTCATTAATTGTCTAAGTCTTCCCTTAATTAAATAAATTTCATAATTTATTTAATTACCCTTCGTCATTTATTTCTTCCTGATTATTAAGTAAATGAATTTTATTTATTTATTTAATATGTCACTAACTATCATAATTAAATGAATTAAATAATTTATTTAATTATTAGTCTTATCTGCTAAATTAAATAATTATCTTTAATTATTTAATTGTTAAAATTGATATTCCTCTCATTTTAAATAAATAAAATTATTTAAAATGTCATCACAATCTTAACTATCAGTCCACTTTGGTAAATAATTGAAAAATCAATTATTTATTATCTCACAAAATCCATATTTTGAATTAATTTAAATCAAAATAGTAACTAATCTTCTAAAAATCAAGTAATCAGACAGATTCTTGATTTTCCAAATCTAATCTTCAGTCCAATTCTTATCTTATTGATTTTTTGAATCTCACAAATCAGGCAGTCTTTATCTTCTTGATTGTAGGAAATCTTTATTTTCTAATTAATTTATCTCATTTATTCTCCACCATCGATCCAATTATCTAAGATATTATTTTGACTGTTTGATTAATGAATTTTTCCTAACCCTAATTAGGGATTCTCAGTTTTAATCTGGACCTTTCATTTTAGGTTCTCATCATGAATTAATCTCACCTGTCCATTCAAAATGGCATTTTCTATAAAATGCCATTTTCCTCTCACTTTTCGATTACACATTACACACACACATATTATAGGCATTATAATCTTGCACTTGCACTCTTAGGCTTCATTAGAATTATTGTTTTCATTTTGATCAAATCTTAACATTGTTTAGGCATAGGCATTTTCACTTATGTTGTCATAGTCATAGGCATAGACTTTAGACATTGATCAAATCCTTCAAAGCTTGGTGTAGGACTTAGACTTCTATTTGTAGATTGTTCGCACAAAAAATCTGAGGGAAAAGTATCATCCAACAAGCAAGAAGGTACTATGGAGGTAATCATGAAGAATTCAATTTACAGGTATAACTATTTAATTGTTTAAATTCCTTTGTACTTGATAGGTCTTTGGGTTTTGTCTTTTATATTGATTTGATTGATCTAATCTAACCTTAGAAATTACCCTTAGTTACAACAGTATCTAAACTGAGTTGTCACTAATCATTTTCATGTGTGTATGATGTTTACCAAATTCATAATTTCTCAATACATTCCTTTAACAATGGAATTTTGATTTTCCATACTTTATGATCTTCATGAATAATTAAATATCACTTATGATAGTGACCATTTGTTCACTACCGTAAATGATAATTACTTATTTGTGTGGACCATAGAAGAATGATTCATCTGATGAATGATCTCAACATACCATTAAAAGCAAATCAATATAGCATGCCACGCTCAACCCTTGTGGGAGCCACGTTTCATCCCACGTGAAACTTGATAAAACAAGAACATTGATTTCTCTGTATCTGCACATGAAACAAACAGTTAGAAAAACATATGCATATGCCTAAAGGCTTGATGATTTCTTTTCTCTTTTCTTTGGACATGAACAACTTATTGCTTGTTTAATTCATGTAAAGGGAAATCTATACACTAGTGGGTGGATGTATATGTAGTGTTAGAGACTGTTATTACTTAGAGCTCTACTCTAACCTCATTGCAACTCTTTTAGATGCAGGACATGGAAACAGGGAGCTATAGAGGACACAAGACAACTTGGAGTTGAAGACCATGAAGGACAAAAGACTCTAAAAAGTCATCAGGCAACAACTAGCATCTTCCCCTATATATGCATTTTCATTCTTTCAATCCATTTGTGTATATATTGTACTTTATTTCCATTGGAAAAGCTATATCTCACAGCTTGTGTGAGATAGATTTGAACTCTTGAATCAATAAAGATTTTCTTTCAGCAATATCTGTGTAAATATTTTCAATATTTTATGCACCTATATAAATGTAAAAATATATTACTGAAAGATATAATCTCTTTGATTCTTATGTTTATACATTTGAATGCAATATAGGGAATATTGTGGAAATGCACTTCATTTTCAGTTTGCATACACTTTTATCTCACTCAATTTGACAAGAAACTAAAACCAACAACTAATCTAAGGTGCGGCAACACTTATTGAAAGCATAAAATGCTAAACTAGCAAAAATGACATAGATCAAACCTCAAAGCAGTGCTTGAGGTGTATCCCATTGACTGGGAAAAATATCTCCATCCGTCTTGGACAATTATAATGCATTATGTTCCTTTCACTTTGTGATGACAAATGGGCCACTCCAAAAGCTATCAAACTTTGTATGCTTTCCTGGCTTGCTTTTCAGCTCATCCCATTTGAGTACAATGTCACCTTCTCTGAAAACTCTAGCAATTTCTCTTTTATCAAAAACTCTTTTGATTTGGATTTGATGATACTCTAGGGACTTCATGGCTTTATCTCTATTCTCTTTCAGCTCCATGAGCTGAGAAAATTAGACTGCTAAGGGGTCCTATTCCTCAAACATCTCCAACTGATGCATTATATCAAGAGCTGGCAACTCTACAGATATAGATAGTCTGGCTTCCTTCCCATAAACCAACACATATGGAGAATTCCCGATAGACCTTTTCGGAGTTATCCTATCTGCCCATAAGGCAGATTTCAGCTTGGTGTGCCAAGCTCTCTGGTTATCTTCCATCATTCATTTAATGATTCTAATTAAGTTCCTTTTTGTGCTTTCAGCCAAACCATTACCCTAGGGGTAATAATTTGATGAAGTGTTCAAATATATACCATTTTTTGCTACCCAATTAGCCACTTTGATTCCCACAAATTCCAAAGCATTATCTGAAATGATGGAGTTTGGAACTCCAAACGTAGTTATTATGTCATCATAAAAGTTCAACACAAAGGAATCATTAGCTTCTTTCAAGGCTACTGCCTTAGTCCATCTTGTAAAATAATTTGTAGCAGTGAGTACCCACTTGTGCCCAACACTGGAAGGTGGGTTTATGGGTCCAATGAAGTCAATGCCCCATTTCATGAAGGATTCTTCCACTTGAATTGGTTGCAAAGGTAATGTTGTAAGCCTTTCTTTTCCAACAAATATTGCACATTTCACACACTTTCTAGCCCATGCATGGGAATCCTTAAACATGGTTGGCCAGTAATAACCAGCCCTCATAATCTTCCATGTTGTTTTTGGGAAAAAATGACCCCCTACAGTCCCATCATAGAACTCATGAAGCACTTTCTCAATCTGATTACAATCAATACACCTTCGCAAAACACCATTAAGGTCTTTCCTAAATAAAACATTATCAACTAGAACATATGGAATAGACTGTAACCAGAAATATCTCCTCTTGGCTCTGTCTAAGTGTGGTGGACATTGACCGGCCTGCAGAAAATGAGTCATATCCTGAATCCAACTTGCTGCTAATGTAGGTGTAACATTCTGATCTTGATCATCGGTAACTAAAACAAAATTTGTCTTTGTTTTTTATTCAATTTATGATGTTGAAGCAAGCCATTCACAGAGTCCCTTACCTCTTACTAACTTTGTGATCTTGATATCTACATCAAACTCCATGACTTTATTGATCCATCCAACTCTCTTTTCATTAAGATCCTTACTCAATAGGAACTCTTTCACATTGGGATGTACCACCATCAAGTGAATCTTATTATTAGAAATTTATGGCTTAAATTTATTAAGGCTTCTAATAACAACCAGGACATGTTTCTCTACAAATGAATACCTTTGCTCATAATCTTCCAAAACTTGGCTGAAAAAATGCAATGGGCTACTCTAAGCCTTCATTATTTTGTTGAACCAACATTGCTGAAATAGAATCAATACTGTCGAATGCATACATGATAAAATATTTTTTGAAGTCTAGATTTACTAGTGTAGGGGTTAGGGATTGATGCTAAAGCCTCTTTAATGGCTTCAAAACTATGTTTTGCCTCTCTAGTCCAACTAAAAACTACATTCTTTCTTAACATAGCAGTCAAGGGTTGTAAAATTTTTGCAACATTAGGAATAAATCTCCTTAAAAATTTAATTTTTCCTAAGAAACTCTGCAGCCCTTTCTTGTGATTGGGAAAAGGAAGCTCTAGAATAGATTTGACTCTCTCAGGGTCAATGGAAATTCCCAATTTTGACACTATGTGTCCTAATAGCTTACCCTCATGAACAAAAAAATTACTTTTCTTGGGATTAAGGGATATTCCATATTCCTTGCACCTTTCAAATGCCTATTTTAAATGCAACAAATGTTCATCAACACTTTTTGAAAAGACTGTGATATCATCTAGATATATCAGCACTATTTTATTGATTAAGCCTTGGAAAGCCATGTCCATAGCCCTTTGAAAAGTGGCTCCAGCATTAAACAGGACGAAAGGCATTCTCTTGTAGGCCATAGTGCCCCATTTTGTTGTAAAGGTAGTCTTGTATTGGTCCTCTTCTTTGACCAATACCTGGTTGTAACCAGAGTATCCATCAAGCAAACAGAATATCTCTAAACCAACAACCACTTGGAGGATCTGCTCCATGGAAGGTAATGGATAATGGTCTTTTAGAGATGCTCTGTTGAGATCTCTAAAATCCACACATAATTTGATTTCACCATTTTTCTTTCTAACTGGAACCAATTAGAAACCCATGAGGTGTGCTTAATTGGAAAAATAATTCCACCCTCAATAAGCTTAGTCAATTCCTTAATCATTAAAGGTTCAAGCTTGGGGTTCAAAGGTCTCTGCTTTTACCTAACAGGCTTAGAATTAGGCTCTAATTCTATTGTGTGCTGAGCAATCCTAGGATCAAATCCTTTTAAATCAAAATAATCCCAAGAAAATACATCTTGGAATTCTTGGCATAAAGCAATGAAGGCCTTCCTATCTTCAGTTGAACAAACTTTTCCTATCTTAAGAAGTTTACCTTTAAAGATTTCCAACTCTTCATAATGGTCTTCTTTAATATGTATGTTGGTTTTATTCTTTTTTCAGTTGATCATTAGTATTGAAAATGGATTCTAATGTAACCAGACCTCTAGGCAACTTATTTGACTTAAGCTGAATAATCTGATCCCCATATTGTTGTTTTAGCTTTTGTTGATTTACAACAAAAAACTAGTCTTCTTCTAGCACAAAACTTAGAATTTTCTCATCACTTTCAAAGACCTGCCAATTAATGTTGTTATCTGGGATAGTGGGCCTAACAACTATTTTGACATGTGGCTATACCTTTTCCTTCCTAATCTCATTGGGTATGTCAAACTGGGCACCAATTGCAGCCAATCTATCTACATGTTTATTCTCACTCCTAAAGACGAAAATCAAATTAAAGGCATCAAAATCCTCAATCATATCCCATACCCTATGTTTATAAGATTTCAAGTGTCATTTTTTGTTATATTTAACCCTCTCACCTAATTAACAATTAGTTCGTTGTCCCCTAACTCTTGTAACCAGTTGATTCCTCTTCTCCTTGCCCATTCTAAGCCCTATATTAGTCCTTCATACTCAGCAAAATTGTTAGAAGAAGAAGAGGAAAATCTTAATGTAGCATAATATCTCACCCTGTGGAGAGATTAACATTGCACCGCCACTAGCTCCATTTCTACTCCTAGATCCATCAAAGTACATCTACCATAACTCATTCTGTTGTGGTAATTGTAGTTCTTCCTTCTTTTCAAGGTTTGGCATCTCTATTTCAGGTTCATGAAGTACATAAATACCCAATCCAACTTCCTGAATAAGTTCATTTGGATTGTCTACTATGTTTTCTGCTGCCCACTCATTTAGCAGCACCTTTGGTATACATTCAGCTTGCAATTCTTGAGCTGCAACAAGCTCACTATCTTCAAAAACAACATAGTTAACATTAACTACGCTTGGCACATAAGCTCAATATTATCCTTTGCCAATGACTCAGATTTAACTGTTACTTTTGTTCCATATCTGGTCCTAAAGAGCATATGGGACCAATCAGATGATAGATAACCTCCAATCTTTGTAGTGAAGTCCCTTGATAAACACAGGGTAAAGAAAGGAGGTAAGTCAATAATGAAAAAATCTTGAGGAATAGAAAAGTTTAGATAGGCATGTAATGTGAGTCCCAAATCTTTGATAACACTCATAGTGTTGACTATTGTACTGTCTAGCTGAAGCACTCCTTTCTCAAGGGGTTGATATTTCAGTCCTAACTAGTCTGCAATCTTCTTTGTTATGACTGAGCTACTAGCTTCACTGTCAACCATGCAGTTATGAACTAGTTTATCTCCTACAATCAATGTCACATAAAAATGAGGAGGCTTAACACCCTTTTCAAACTCTTTTCCTAGTTGTTTATTTTGCTGCATATCATTATCTTTCTGTTCATTTGTGAAAACAACCTTAACTGTATTGATTGAATGTTCATTAATCACTAATTTTTCTATTAAGGAATACTATAACAACTCCTTTTGACCTGGTATTTCCAAAGAATCTCACATAGACATTGTGATATTCATCTTTTTCATATTTTCAACAATATTAAAAGGAACTGCAGGATTTATCTTATGTTGTATCCTTGCAATAGTAGGCTCAGTTTGCAAGCGGGGTTGTTGTTTGGCATCTACTTGTGGATTCCTCTACAAAATACAAGGCACTTGTGATGTAGATGGTTCTATAGCTACTTTTCCTTTATTAGCTTCCTACTCAAGTTCAAAGGCTCTTTTCTTTGTTGTTGTGTTTGCAACAATTGGAGAATCATTTGCATTAACTCCACAAAACTCTTCTCCTGGCCAATTTAAAAGGGTAGCTTCACTTGAAGGTTGGTCTTGCTACTACAAGGTTCCATCATTAGGTGCATTTTGTTGTGAATTTGAAACAATCTACACCATCAAGGCTTGATTGATAATTCCATTTGAACAAGTGGTCTAATTATGAGGCTAGTTGTAAGGATAGCACCATTCATAATCTGCAACCAAGTTATTCTGAACACGGACAATGTCCTTGGCTGCATTAATAGGAGCAGGATCATAAAATTGAAAAGGCCTTGGGTTAATATTTTGTCTTGGGCCCTGAAAATTGTCTTGATAAGGCTGTCTATTTCCCTGATACTACTAACCCTGATAAGGCTGATTTGTAGCTTGATTCTGTTGTTGGTAAGGTCTATTGTATGACTGTTGTTTTTCTATGTTCACCAATTTATTACCAAAGGTCTATAACAGACTCTTAATCTCTTGAAGCTCCTGAGGTGAGCTTGTAGTGGAATTTTCTTGACTTGCAGCAACTAAAACAATAGTTGGAACAATAGCTGATGATGTTGGAATAGCTGGAAAAGGTGTAAAAGGTGGTATTTGAAGTGGCATACTAGGCTATATTTTTAGGAAATATTGGCATTGGTGGCCTAGGGGAAATCTTACCTGCCTAGATTAAACAATTTTCTGCCCTTATTGCTACCTCATAAGCATCTGGTAGAGACACCCCTCCCATTGATTGTGTCATAGCTACTATCTCACTATTTATGGCTTTAAAATAATACAAAAAGGCATGCTCAGGAGAAGGCCTCACAATTGGGATTCTGTCCCAAGTTTTCTAAAATCTAAAATTGAAATCTGACATTTTCTCCTGAGGAGCTCTTTTTATAGTTGTTAATTGCTCAACCAGTGATAGATGATCAGATTTTTCCTGAAACTGGTTATGCAGTTTGTCCCCTAATTCATCCCAAGTTGTAACTGACCCAACTTGTAGACCTCTAAACCACTGTAATTCTCTTCCTTTAAATGAGGCGGCAAGTAGTCTGACAGCTACATTTTCTTGGGTTATATGGTGAACCCCACAAAGAGATGCCACATCTCTAATGTGTTCAATAGGAGTTGTTTGATCTTCTCTTATGAAAAAGGGTAAGCTCTTCAAGGCTACTATAGGGATTTCATCATGTTGGGCTAAGTTCAATGGACTGCCACCATTAAATGGAACAAAAGGCTGATTTCTAGCCATTTGCACAACTATAGGTTGATTGACCTAAACTAAAACAATAGGAATAGAGACTGTAACTATAGTTGAACTAGATTTAGAAGTTGGTTTGAAACTTGGTGAGGTTAATTGAACACTCTTTGAAATGGACACTCTTTTAACAGGCCTACTCTGCCTTCTAGGTGGAGATAACTATAAATATTAAAAAGATTATGAACTTCTTGTCTAAATCCTTTTCATGTAAAGTTTCACAGCACTGGTTTTAAACTTTACCCACAGTGGAAGTTTCCAGATATGCTAGAACCTACCTCTTAAAGGCCTGAAAATGCTTGCAGCATATCAGAACCAGCAATATCTATGTTTTCCTTTGAATTGTCTGATTTGGAAGTCCCACCGAGTGTGCCAAAAACTATTAGCTCTTATGATTTGCACCTGAGCTGAGATTAAACAAAACCAATCATGAGCAATATGGGAACTTTTCTAATGCTGTGGGTGACCCTATGATAGAAAAGTACCTCCAGAAAAATTTGGCTCTTTGCTAATTTCACCTAAAAGTTTTTTTTTTTTCTTTTAGGGAAAAGGGGAAGAAAATAACAATTTTTTAAATGAAAATATTTCTATCCTATGATAAAATACTTAAGATGACTAAAATCATGCAAAATCAATTTCTGTTACACTTTTATTTAACAAATTGATAGAAAAATTACACTACTCATCTTTGCATATCAATTACATAAGTAATTTATGAGAAGATGCTTATACAAGACTTCAAAAAGAAAAGGAAAAATTTCATAACCTGAAACCTTGTATTGCTCACACAACTCATAACCTATAAACTGATATTTTCTTGCAAAGTAGGTACTTTTGATGAAACAAAAATACAGGGAAAAGCATAAATTTTCACAAGTATATAGATCAATATCAATTACATGTACACAAGCATAATAAGTGATGAGAAGGTAAAAGTGTATCAATGCTATTAATCTTTCAAGGTACTCACTAAGTTACAGAGAAATGCTGAAAATATGTGATGAAGACTCTCCAGAAAATTTGCAAATTATGAACTTCCCAAAATGAATTACATGAGCCAATAAAAACACCACCCAAGTGGTTGCACCAAAGTAGGAGCAAGTAACCATCTTGGATCAGGTGCCCTAGAAAAGCCTAGAAAAAAGCTCTAGATTCCTCCAATACCACCTCCAACATGTGAGGAAGAAGGTTTTAGTCAAAACCAAATACCCGAGGTAAGCAAAACAACCAACATAATACGTTAATGACCCTAGAAATATGGTTCATGTCTCCAAACTGAAATAAATTCTCCAATATTCTCTCAACTTTTTCCTCTCCTCCTCCATTTTCATTTAAAGATAACAAAATAACTTAAAGGTTTATAAATACACCTTGAAGTTACTTGTCTTAAAATAAAGTTTATGTAAAGAAAAGATCATAAAAACATCCTCCAAAGCACATACATAGAGTTGAGGTGGCACAAGCTCAAAAATGAAGTGGACTCCATGTCGGCACCTTCATATTGCATTGTTGAGGACTTTGTAATAATTTGAAACAAAGTGAAAATAGGACTTACGACATAGAATGCCTAAGTCAATGGCATATGAATTTGACCCCAACATTAACACATGTTTCAATTTTTAAAAAATAATAGGAAGAAAAATTCCTGTTATCACCTGAAGTTGCACCCTTTGCTGGAGCTGATGTTCAACACCTCAGTGTAACATGGGAAGACCTCTAAAGATGTGGGTTTCTTATAAACAGAGGTCAACCTCCAAAGAAGGCTGACTTCCTTGTTGGGTCATCACCTAAACTGATCTTGGAAGGAAAAGGGAGAAGGAATGCATAAAATAAAGCTAAATCCTAAGCTGATACACTGAACAAATAAGAACAATTAGATACTCAATTTACACTTGAAAACTAAGGATGGATATGGGACTGTACAACAAGATTATGTGGATTATTCATACAAACAGGTTCGACATGCACACACTTTCAAGAAGGAAAAACAGACTTTCACAAATTAAAAGCTCATGTGCAATTGAGTAAACACAGTTTATAACCTACATGATACCACTTTTGCAAAGAAAGGCATGCTAACGTGCAACAAAGCTATAAGGAAAAGAAATATTTCAATAAGTAGCTTGATGAATCACTTAAAAATGCACAATACTTCACAAGAACCAGAAGGAAAAAAATGAACCATCAATGGTAATCAAGGTAGATTTTATATAACATGTTCCAAAAATGAGTTCCAGAATTCTGCTAATCTGAGAGAGGACTGTAGAAGTCATAGACTTCAGAAAAGCATTGGGAGAACTCCTTTCAAGAAGGAAAAAAATGCCTTATATATAAGAGAGTGAGGTCGGCCCCTCAGGGCTTACAAAAATATCTAGGCTCAGAAAAACTATCCTTAGATACTTTTGATTGAATTTAATGTTGCACCCTGCGTGTCCATGTTGGTGAAGAGTCATTCCCCAGAGAAGCCCTTAGATTTTTTGTAGCTACCGCATTCATTTCTAATCCTAGTGTCCTCCTTGAACCTCTTCGGTTGAATGCTTTGAATGCTCCTGAGCTCAGAACAGATACACGTTGATTTTCATCCTGTTGATCTTCTTCATTCTAGTCAGACTACCACGACTCGCTTTCAGATCTCTCTGATTGGTCGGGTATACTCCATGCAGATTCTTTGGGCGGTCAAAAGCTCTTCCTATAGAATCACATGTCGGTGAGACACTAATCATGTCTCCCCGATGCGATTAAATCCTCCTGTGGTTATCAACATAGCTTGAAACCATCAATGAGAGTTCATAGCGAGCCCAACTTCTTTCCCCGAGTGCAACATTCCTTTCGGCGTGACTCCCATCAGTTAGGAACAATTTGTGGCGATATTCCCTCTCTTTGGCTCGGAGCTCCTATCAGCTAGAGTCCACCCTGTCGATGAGACCTCATGTCGATCTCCTCCTTTTCTTGCCGAGCTCACTCTTCTTCTCCAGGCTTGAGCTCCTTTTCCTTTCAGTAAGACACTAAGCCATCAGCGAGACATCTCCTAATCACCGAGACCTTGTGGCAATGAAATCTTGCTTTGCCGATGCCATTTTATTCATTGAGACTCTAATGGATTGGCAAGACTTATGCCAATATTACCTCATGTTGGTGAGACATCTTTCCTTCACCGAGAAATTTCGCCGAAGTCCTCTCTTTCATCGAGTTGTTCACTAGTCGGCAAGACATCACCGGGTCGGGGAGACCTTCTTCTGACTTGGAATGTTACACCAAAGGCTCCCTTTATCGGCAAGACCCTCTGCATCACTGAGACCTTAAGCCAAAGGCCAAATCCTTCGGCGAGCTCTTCTTTCTGTCAGGGAGACCTCCCTATATTGGCAAGACCCTATGCCGATGTCAAACTTTCTCGGCGAGGTCCTTTTGCTATCGGCGAGACTCCTGCCAAAGGAAAAACACATATTGAGGCCCCCTTTGTCTTTTGGTGAGACCACCTCCACATCGCTGAGACCTTACGGCGATTCCTCCATCCTTCTTCGAAACCATCATCTCCTACCGAGGCTTCTTCATCTGCCGGCAAGACTCCCGAGTGTCAGTGAGAGATCTTACCAAAAGAAAAATGCTACCCTGAGACCCACCATTCTATCAGCGAGACATAATGCCTTCGCCAAGACCTCATGGTGATATCAATTTCTCTCGGCGAGGCCTTTTCTAGTCGCCGAGACCTCATAGCGACCTGACCCTCCTTTTGGCGAACTGGGATCCAGTTGGGGTGACTCTCATGTGTCGACGAGACCTTATTGCGAAGGGGGAACCCTTCAGTGAAAGCTTTAACAGTTGGGGAGATATCTTCTCGAGATGAATCCATCTCGCCGAACTCAAATTTCATATCGGTGAGACCCAAAGAATTCGTCGAGACTTCACCCTGAAGGAAAAACTCCCACCGATATGCATATCGTTTTGTTGCCGAGATGATGATCGAAGTCTTGCCGATAGGAACCTGCAGGTGAATTCCACTCACCGTGACATTCCTGGGGTCTTGCTGATAGACAACACAAAAGCGTATTTAATCAAATGCATTATGGGTTGGGGAGACCTTGATAATCTCATGTCGATAGTATCCCAATGTGAAACATTCAGGCTTGATGGAACCCCTGCCAGTCGGCAAGACATCTAGAAGGTCTTGTCAACTTTCTCCTTAAACAAAAATTATGTCAAACTTGACTAAGGCCGACCTTTCAACTGAATTCCCCATGACCTAGCATCAAATGTATAATTTTATCCTTGATGCAAATGTCCCATTTGGCCTCCTTGAACATCTGAAACATAATTTATCCTACCTAATTGAGCCCATGGGTGAAAATTAGGTAACATTTCTGGTGACCTTTGCTAGATGTTTGCCTACTAAACATGGAAACCAGTAGCTAAAGCTTGTCCATTGGGCATGGAGTCATTAAGGGAACTCAAGAACAGACTTGGAGTAGCCTTGCACATGACTATAGCACATTGTAACTCACTAGAAAACTTGGAAACTTATTGAAAACAAGGAAAAACTGCTAAATGGAAACTATTTAACTGTGTTGGGACAACACTTAGGGAATGTAAACTGCATCTAAACCTACCCTACACTAACCAGTAAGAAATTGATCAAACAAACCCATTGACAGGTTGGGTAAAATAACTACCTTTTCTAAAAAATTTACAATGTTTACTACGCTGGAGAACAACTAAAGAGAAATGAAGCACGCATGACAATTCAACTGATGGCTGCAAGATCTCTTGCAGAACATATTCAAGCTTACTAATCTTTTCATACATAATGTAAACATTCACATTTTGAGGAGGAAAGGTAACTTGAGTGTGCTCCTCCTCAGAAGTACCCTCATGCTTGGGTGTAAGCAAGGTATCAATATCTTTGCTAGTCTCCATTTTGGCTAGATGTCTGATCGAGCATCCTTGTGAAAGAATAGCTTCCAAGCCAATCCTGTTGGGTCTACTTTGATCAGCTACTTCCATAGTCATAACCCCATGATGATTGGAATGAGCTACCTTGTGTGATTCAAGTGAAACTATGGCAGCTCCTTCCACTTGGTTATGCTGCTCACACTCTCTGGATTTTGTTAATGATGGCTTGGCATCAAGCTTTGAGAAAAAATCCTCCACTATGCTTGAAAACATATCCTCTTCAATTTCATGATCAGCTTCCTCATGCATGACATGTCCTACATCAATCTCATAACTTTCTCCTTGAACACTTAAAGGAGTACCCATACCTTTCAAAACATGCTTTTGTTGATCATGCCCCTCTTTATGGATGCTTTCGCAGGTACCAACCCTTTCATCTCTTAAGATCAGGCTACCCCCATCTTCCTCTTGATGAATGAACAACCTATCAAAGTGAATTTCATCTTTTGGTTCTCCAAGCTTTAACACTGGTGTTAGTTCAAACAGGGTGTCTCTATCATCACCCACAAGACTAGGAAGTTCAACAAGCCAATCTTTTGTGAACGAGCATCACTTTGCAGCTCAAAACTGGGCATTGAGGTAAGTTCAGTCAAGCACTACTCGTCTTCACCTATACATTCTGGAAGTTCATCAAATAAAAAAATAGAAAATTGAACTTGAGCATCCTTTCCTTCTTCAACTGTTTGTTGTCCTACTTTCTGCCCCTCCTCCTATTTGAGCTTTTCTTGCTGTAGTTGGTAACATGCTAGAGCTAATTGCATTGGATTTATGTTGCTGATCCTCTCCATGAGGAGTAAGTCATCTGGATCAATGGGCTGCTCTTGAGGGATGATGGACTGATCTTGTTCAGGTACTACATTCTCTTGTATCAAATTGAATCCCTTAAAGCTTGGAATTTCAAACTGAGAAGACTTACTAGGAGATTCGAGAGGCTGACTTTGCCTAAAGCTGGAAAACTTGTACTTGGGAACCTCTTGTTTAGAAAAATTTAGCCTCATTTTTGCATCTTTTGTAGCCAGCTGATGGGCAAGGCTCTCTTCAAATTTCCTCTTTTGGGTCTCCCATTCCTCCTCACTTGTCTGAGCTTGGTAAGCTTCTTGTTCTTGTTGCCAATCGATCTCCTGCTCATGAAGGTAGGCCTTATAGGCCATCTCTTCTTGTTGTTGATCATACTCCTACTACCTCCTAAGCTCTTCCATCTACCTTACGATGTCTGTCAGTCTGTCCTTCATGTTATTCATGTTATTTTTTATATAATCAACCTCTTGGAGCTGATTTTGGACATCCAAATGTGGATCCAAAGATTGAGCATGGGCGGGTGGGAGGTAAGCATGTTGAGCATGCTGATAGGCTACTATTGCATGGCTGTTTGGGATTAAACCAATAGCATGATTGGCCTAATATGGCTGATAGGGTGACTGGTTGACAGGATTTTCATGAAATGAGGGATGGTTAGTAGTTTCATGACAAGCTGGATGATAGAACATGTCTTCATAAAATGTAGACATTTTGGAGCATTCATAGAAGCTGGAAATGCATTAAAATTTCTTCTAAAACAAGAAGACTAGATCTAATTTTCTAGAAATAAGAACATACCAGCACTTAATCTACTTGAAACTAGTTGATATTCTCTTGGAGTCACTAGGTATGTAAAGAAAATGCCTCCTAAAGGCTGAAACTAATACTGCACACACCAAACAGTAGCAATAAAATGCATAAACATGAACTAAGAAGCAGTTCACTATCCCACCGGGAGTGCCAGAACTGTTATCACCTGAAGTTGCACCCTTTGCTGAAGCTAATGTTCAACACCTTAGTGTAACATGGGAAGACCTTTAAAGATGTGGGTTTCTTATAAATAGAGGTCAACCTTCGGAGAAGGCCGACTTCCTTGTTGGGTCATCACCTAAACTGATCTTGGAAGGAAAAGGGAGAAGGAATGCATAAAATAAAGATAAATCCTAAGCTGATACACCGAACAAATAAGAACAATGAGATACTCAATTTACACTTGAAAACTGAGGATGGATATGGGACTGCACAACAAGATTCTGTGGATTATGCATACAAACAGGTTCGACATGCACACACTTTCAAGAAGGAAAAACAAACTTTCACAAATTAAAAGCTCATGTGCAATTGAGTAAACACAATTTATAACCTACATGATACCACTTTTGCAAAGAAAGATTTCACTAAGTAGCTTGATGAATCACTTAAAAATGCACAATACTTCACAAGAACCAGAAGGAAAAAAATGAACCATCAATGGTAATTAAGGTAAATTTTATATAACATGTTCCAAAAATGAGTTACAAAATTCTGCTAATCTAAGAGAGGACTATAGAAGTCATAGACTTCAGA
This sequence comes from Sequoia sempervirens, assembly GCA_007258455.2. NCBI lineage: Eukaryota > Viridiplantae > Streptophyta > Pinopsida > Cupressales > Cupressaceae > Sequoia > Sequoia sempervirens. The sequence goes on along the minus strand of VDFB02047397.1, from coordinate 43,490,809 downwards.
AAAGCATCAGGAGAACTCCTTTCAAGAAGGCAAAAAATTCCTTATATACAAGAGAGTGAGGTCGGCCCCTCAGGGTTTACAAAAATATTCGGGCTCAGAAAAACTATCCTTAGATCTTTTCGATTGAATTTAATGTTGCACCCTGTGTATCCATGTCGGTAAAGAGTCATTCCCCGGAGAAGCCCTTAGATCTTTTGCAGCTACCGCATTCATTTCTAATCCTCATGTCCTCCTTGAACCTCTTCGACCGAATGCTTTGAATGCTCCTAAGCTCAGAACAGATACACGTTGCTTTTCATCCTGTTGATCTTCTTCATTCTGATCAGACTGCCACGGCTAGCTTTCAGATCTCTCTGATTGGTCGGGTATACTCCATGCAGATTCTTCAGGTGGTCAAAAGCTCCTCCTATAGAATTGCATGTCGGTGAGACACTAATCGTGTCTCCCTAATGCGATTAAATCCTCTTGTGGTTATCGACATAGCTTGAAACTGTCAATGAGAGTTCATAGCGAGCCCAACTTCTTTCCCCGAGTGCAACATTCCTTTTGGTGTGATTCCCATCAGTCAGGAAGACTTTGTGGCGATATTCCCTCTCTTTGGATCGGAGCTCCTATCGGCAAGAGTCCACCCTGTCGGTGAGACCTCATGTCGATCTCCTCCTTTTCTCACCGAGCTCACTCTTCTTCTCTGGGCTCGAGCTCATTTTCCTTTTGGTAAGACACTAAGCCATCAACGAGACATCTCCTAATCGTCGAGACGTTGTGGCAACAAAATATTGCTTTGCCGATGCCATTTTATTCATTGAGACTTTGATGGATCGACAAGACTTATGCCAATATTACCTCATGTCAGTGAGACATCTTTCCTTCTCTGAGATGTTTCACCAAAGTCCTCTCTTTCACCGAGTTGTTCACTAGTCGGCAAGACATCACCGGGTCGGGGAGACCTTCTTCCGACTTGGAATGTTACACCGAAGTCTCCCTTTATTGGCAAGACCCTCTACATTGCCGAGACCTTATGTGGAAGGCCAAATCCTTCGGCGAGCTCTTTTTTCTGTCGGGGAGACCTCCCTATATCGGCAAGACCCTATGTTGATGTGAAACTTTCTCGACGAGGTCCTTTTGCTATCGGCGAGACTCCTGCCGAAGGAAAAACACATATTGAGACCCCCCTTTGTCTTTTGGCGAGACCACATCTGCATCGCTGAGACCTTACGACAATTCCTCCATCCTTCGCTGAAACCATCATCTCCTATCGAGGCTTCATCATCTATCGGCAAGACTCCCGAGTGTCGGTGAGAGATCTTATCGAAAGCAAAATGCTACCTCGAGACCCACCATTCTATCAACGAGACATAATGCCTTCGCCAAGACCTCACAGTGATATCAATTTCTCTCGGCGAGGCCTTTGCCAATCGCCGAGACCTCATAGCAACCTGACCCTCCTTTTGGCGAACTGGGATCCAGTTGGGGTGACTCTCATGTATCGGCAAGACCTTATTGCAAAGGGGGAACCCTTCGGTGAAACCTTTAACAGTCAGGGAGATATCTTCCTGAGACTAATCCGTCTGGCCGAACTCAAATTTCATATTGATGAGACCCAAAGAAGTCATCGAGACTTCACCCCGAAGGAAAAAACTCCCACTGATATGCATATCGTTTTGTCGCCAGGACGATGATCAAAGTCTTGCCGATAGGAACCTGTAGGTGAATTCCACTCGCTGTGAAATTCCTGGGGTTTTTCCAATAGACAACACAGAAGCATATTTAACCAAATGCATTATGGGTCGGGGAGACCTTAATAATCTCATGCCGATAGTATCCCAATGTGAAACATTCAGGCTTGATAGAACCCCTGCCAGTCGGCAAGACATCTGGAAGGTCTTGCCGACTTTCTCCTTAAAGGAAAATTATGTCAAACTTGACTGAGGCTGACCTTTCAACTGAATTCCCTATGACCTAGCATCAGATGTATAATTTTTTCCTTGATGCAAATGCCACATCTGGCCTCCTTGAACATCTGAAACATAATTTATCCTGCTTGATTGAGCCCGTGGGTGAAAATTAGGTAACAATCCCATCGAAGAAAAAAAGGGTCAAACCCTAATTATGAAAATAGCCAAAATGATGAGAAAACCCATCATTTTGTCATTGCACACTTTTGAGAGCATGATGCAGCCACTAGGGTTTTTAGTAGATACAAGAAAAATGGAGGTTTTGACACAATTTGTGAAGATTCGCTGATGAGAAACACAAAAAAGAGAGGTAAAATACTTTTCTACAGTTGAAAATCTTCATTTTTTACCATATGGAGGTCATTTTTAAACAACAGGCCACAACCATTTACACATTTCTGACCATGTCTTTCATTTGATCCTTCTGTCAAAAACTTCATGTTCACAATCGCCATTGTTTTCTTCTAAAGCTTGAATGGAGGCCATTAAAATGCTTGGAAGTTTTCAAAACATGAGCAAAATTTCTAGGTAAGTCAAATCAACTCCATTCTATTAGATTCTAAGCAAAAGAAAACTAAATTTTTGATTCCAACTTGAGAATAAAGCATAACATTCTTTTCCTTTCTGCATCTGATAATGAGAATACTCCATTTTCTGTTGTCTATTTTTTTTATGAAGAAAATGAAGCTCCTTGACTACGGCCATGGACAAAAAATAGTGTATTTAATATGTGACTTTGTTTCATTTGAAAACCTTGTAATGATTCTTCGATTCTCCTCTGAGTTAGCAAATTTCTTCACGACCCAGATGGGTTTTCTGTATGTAGAAAAAGATAGATGATCTGTGAGCTCAGCCTCCATTTTTTAAAAATGGGTTATCTGAGTTACATCATACCCATGCTCTTCACTGGATGTAGCTTTTAGGTTAAAGAACTATCATTGATTGATTGGTGTCTTAGGCCGTCCTCTTACATTGTCCATCTTCATTATGGGAATATTTCATAACCCCATACCATGGCCGTGGAAAACATAGGACTCTTAACACCATGCTCTGTCTTTACAAAACTTAGACTTTGCCATCTTTGTAGTGGCTTCTTTATTATCTGATCCCTGTGCCCCATACAATAGAGACTATCCCAAAACCATCATATAACATGATTGTATTCTGCCTCTCTTGAATTTGTTTATTCGTGTTGTTTTTCTCAAACATGATTCATAAGAACTTTATATATAAGATCAAAATGTGTCATCTCATCTATTGTTGGTGTTAATATTTTTTGGACAAAAATGTTTCCCTCCATTGAAACATGAAAGTTATTAACACATAACTTTGCTTCCCTCTTGAAACAACAACTAACATTTTCCTCTTAATGAATAGGGTAAAAATGTGTGAGTTCATGTATTTAATAGGTAAAACATTATCCACCATGACTTTGATACCTCTTGTCTCACCATTTGACATTTACATTCACTTTTTGATACAACTTTGCAATAAACATTCTATGAAGTCACTGCCTCCTCATTGATGAAACAATGATCATTTTCATTATATGTATATGTACTATGTCCTACATTTTGATTGCACAAGCATTGCATCTCACATACTTGGACTGTCCTTGACATAAATGATTGCCCCATTTCATTATCATTATTATGTGTAAATAGTTGTCTCATAATCATAACATGTGTAAGCCATATCATATCCAACCATAATGCATCTGCAATAGATCCATTTGAAGTATTCTCAGCATTTAAATTCCTTCTAGAATTCTTCAATCTCTGTACATCTTCTTCTACTTTTTGAAGCTTGATACATTGAAACTTAGTCTTATTGCTTTATTTTTTAAACTTGATAAGCATTCTTTTTATACTGTATTGCAACATTCTGAAACAGTCCACATGCTTTGTTTATACTGAAACTTGCAAAACATATTATTCCAAAACATAGCAAACACAACATGTAATTATGTAATTACACCTATCCTGCAATACAACCCCACTGCCTCTTTATGATATCATGAGGAACTCTAGACCATATCTCTAGGTTCATCTCTAATATTTTTTCCAAATGGATTGTATCCTCTTAGCTCCCTGACATTTGTTATTTGTTGTTCTTAGATGATTGCATTGTCATGTGAGGATATATTCTGCATTATGTCATTTCAAAATGAAAGTTTCTTTACTCTATTATCATGGTATACCTTTCATGTGTGTATGATGTTTACCAAATTAAAGTCATTAGAACCCCGTCTTACCTATACATTTAAACTACTAATGATGATATTTTCCTTTCATTTTCTCATGATTATTCTGTGCCTCCATGAAGACATGCAGATTTTGGATTTCTTTGTCTCTTCCAACAAGCATTTTGAACTTAGAATTTCATCTGCTTTTATCACCATGCCTCATATGTACTTCTATTTGGACTAGCATACCATCTTGAGAACATTTCTATCTCAAAACTTGAATGAAGAGAGCTAAATGCACTTTGTCATATATAAATGTAGTATCTAAACTGAGTTGTCACTTGTCATTTTCATGTGTGTATGATGTTTACCAAATTTAGCATTTCTCAATACATTCCTTTAACAATGGCATTTTGATTTTCCATACTTTATGATGCTCATGAATAATTAAATCACTTATGATAGTGACCATTTGTTCACTGCCATAAATGATAATTACTTATTTGTGTGGACCATAGAAGAATGATTCATTGAATGAACAATCTCAGCATACCATTAAACAAAAATCAATATAGCGTGTCAGACTCAACCCTTGTGGGAGTTGCGTTTTATCCCACGTGTTGAAACTTGATAAAACAAGAACATTGATTTTCCTGTATCTACACATGAAACAAACAGTTAGAAAAACATATGCATATGCTTGAAGGCTTGATGATTTATTTTCTCTCTTTTCTTTGGACATGAACAACTTATTGCTTGTTTAATGCATGTAAAGGGAAATCTATACACTAGTGGGTGGATGTATATGTAGTGTTAGAGACTTTTATTGCTTAGAGCTCTGCTCTAACCTTGTTGCAAATTTTTCAAATGTAGGATGTGGAAACAGGGAGTTGCAGAGGACACAAGACAACTTGGAGCTGAAGACCATGCAAGACAACAGACGCCGACCAGTCATTAGGCAATTGTTGGCCTCTTCCCCTATATATGAATTTTTATTCTTTCAATCCATTTGTGTATATATTGTACTTTATTTCCATTGGAAAAGCTATATCTCATGGCTATTGTGAGATAGATTTGAACTCTTGAATCAATAAAGATTTTCTTTCAGCAATATTTGTGTAAATCTTTTCAATATTGTATGCACCTTTATAAATGTAACAATCTATTACTAAAAGATGTAATCTCTTTGATTCTTATTTTTATACATCTAAATGCAATATAGGGAAGATTGATATGAAATGCACTTCATTTTCAGTTTGCATACACTTTTAACTCACTCAATTTGACAAGAAACAAAATGAGTAACAATTCGTTCATAAAAATTATTGTTGTTTTGTTTGAACAACATTTATTTTCTATTTTATGTAATATATATATTTATTTATTTAAATAAAAAAATATAGAGAGGTGGGGGGAAGCTCTTGTATGGGAGTTGTGGCTTCTATATGGGGCCTGACTCCATAGAGAGGGTTGAACCCTCTTATTAAATTACATATTTATATATTTATTTCATAATTAAAATTATTTAAATATTTATAAATTTATATTATATTATATAATATACACATGTATGAAATACATATAGTATATTATATATGTAATGCATATTTATATAAAATGTATGATATATACAAAATTAGTTTTCAATAAAATACCATTAATAAAATTTCAAACTAATAAGCTTCAAGGATAAAAGATAGGGGAAAAAATGGACTAGCTAAAGAATTGAGATAAAGGGTCTGAGTTATTCTTTAGATTCCTAAAAAAAAATGCAACTGAAGGAGTAGGTTCATTTTGGGTAGAAAAAAATTTAGTTATTGATCCTGAAGAAACTTAGAAAATCAATTTTATTATTTTTATAAAAAAAAATTTACTTATGAGGGAAACAATATGTAGATGATTTTCAGTCCCATCAAAGTGGATTTATTGTAGTCTGTTTTGTCTTGTATATCTTTTGGTAGACTATTGATGTTGAGTTGTTGATTGTTTGTGTTCTTATCTATTGCAGCTTTCTTTGTTTGTATGGGGTTTCTGGTACCCTCAAAACCTGTTTGTGAGGGGTTTCTAGTCCCCATAAAACCTATTTTTCGCTAATAAAAAAGAATATGCAGAATCTTATAGATAGAAGTAAATTCAAAGAGGTAATCCCTAAAAATATCACCAAAGAGAATGGAGAAAGATTAAGAATAGAGATAACTAAATATGAGATAGTAAAAGCAATTCAAGTTCTTAGCAATGAAAAATCTCTAGGGGCAGATAGTTTTCCTATAGAATTGTTAAAAAAAAAAAAGGGTGAGTGAAGACCTATTATAGGTTTACACCAAAGCCATTAAGAGAGGGTCTCTTCGAATAGACATTGATAAAGGAATAATTAAACTATTGCCTAAAGAAGGTGAAAAGTATTTAGTTAAAAATAAGAAATCAATCACCTTACTAAATGTCTTGTATAAGATACTAGAAAAGGTCTTAGCATTGAAACTATTAGATATCATCCCTTCTGTCATTAGTAGCACTCAAACAGTGTTCATGAAAGGTAGATACATTCTTGAGAATTTAATAACAAGTTGGGAGGCTATGGAATGGGCAAAGGGTTCTAGTCAAAATATATGAATGCTCCTTCTTGATTTTGAAAAGGCATATGATAGGGTAGAATGGTCTTTTCTACTGATGACTTTAGAAGCATTTGGATTCATAGTTGAATTTTTTTAGATGGTAAGCAATTTGATACAAGATGTAGTTGCTCAGGTGGATATAAATGGATCACTCTCAAATTATTTCTCATTACAAAGGTCAATAAGGTAGGGGTGCCATCTTGGCCTAACATTATTTGTGATAGCCTTAGATGCTATATACTATCTATTAAGAAAATCAACTGAAAGGTCCAAGGTTAGAGGACTAGCCCTACCTAATGAGGAGCATCTCTTAGGTATCCAATTCACTGATGATACTACTTTATTTGTTAATCTTGAAAATATTTTTCTTGAAAATATTATGCAAAAAATAAATATATTTTGTATAGCCTCTGGGGAAAAAATTTCAAAGGAAAAATCCACCATGTTAAGCTAGGTAAACACCCCCTAATTGGTTCATCAAATATGGTTTTCAATGGGGAGGGCCAAGAAAATAGGTTAGATACTTGGGTATCCCATTTTCTATTAATATATTCTTGAAATATATATGGAATTGGATAAAAGGAAAAATTGATAAAAATATAGATAAATGGAATAAGCAATGGGTATGTGCAAGATCATCATGGAAAAAACAGGCCCTTAAGTGGCAAAAAATTAAGAAAAATCAGAGTTAGGAAACTTGACGTAAAAATTTGAATAAGCTATCTATATTATTTCAAAAATATGTAAGAATAGAATCTGTAGAAAATTGAATGTAGTTTCTAAACTACTAGGTTTTTTTTTTAAATCTATTTGGTGAAAATTTTAAATTTCAATGCAGTAGTACTTAAATTTCGGGGAAAAATAAGTAGGTTTTATCTGACCACCCTAACCACAATAAAATGATAATATTTTTTTATAAGATTTTAGATATAAGTAGAGGACACATGTCTAGATGTGATGCATATTTTTATATTTTTTTCCAAGTAAATAATTTATTATGAATTTTTATTACAACTTTTAAAAAATATAAAAACTATGTCCAACCACCTTAACTTGGTCAAAACTTCATGAAATTCAAATTTTTTTAATCCTATAGTATGAAACATAGAATGTGATGCATGTTTCAAATTCAAAAAATGTGATACCATTTGAAAGTTATTGATGTTTTCAATCAACTTATCAATCAAGACTTTAGTCGTAATTCAAATAGAAAATCAATAATAATTATTTATTAAATTCAAAGTAAAGCATAATTTATATTGGTGGAATGTTGAGAATCTCCTTTAAAAAACCTTTTCGTTTCATCAATTTTGGGTAAAAAAAAGGTCGTCAGCCACATACCCTACACATACCCATCATATCGCCACTTTTTGGCCCATCATGATCCTGCACATACCCCAATACCTATCCATGACTAGGAGGAACTTACAAGTGTGTCAAATTTTTTTGTCATATTACAACCTTTATTATTCTTCTATGTGGTTGTTTAATAGCTATCGAATAAATGATATCAAAAAGAAAATTAGGCAATTCTTATGGTTTGATGGGAAAGGTAAAAAGAAAAAGAACGTGCGATTAATTTTCTGTGTGTTGGCTTTATAGTCATTTCTTGAAAAAAGAAAAGGAATCTTGCTCCATCATTTGTGAATAATATCTCATTTGAACAAGTTATTTTAGTAAGGATATACCACCAAAGTGTCCACCACTAGAGCCTACATGGCCTTCTTATAGGGAAATTGTTATTTTAGACTTAGTCAAGCATCATAATAAGAGATCATTATAGGATCATCGATAAAGAATGTTATACATTATGATGTAATGAATTGTGACCTTTTTAATATGAATACAAGTGGTTTTAGAAGAATTATGGTAAAATGAACCATCTTCCAAGTAATTATAATTGTGTGAATACTAATCCCTAGAGTTTACCATAAGCACCTAAAAATAACTATCTTGTTACTTTCAAAACATCATCATTTCTTGTCATCATCCCTTATCAACTTCTTCATCACTATTAATTGAGGAATTTTAATTATCTAATTAAGCTAACACATTTCCCTATTTAATATAAAGTACAAAGTTACAATGTAATACTTTTGCAGTGTAATTGGGCATCATGTAAAGTACATGGCTAAATTTGTCTTAGCTGTAGCAATGCTACTTTTTGAAAGTTAGCCAAGATTTGTTATCAAGCGTTGCTTTGTTTAATGACATATCATTTGAATGATTATAATCTATCTTGTTAACTTGTGTCAATGTTTACATGAGTACAAAGTTGGCTAGCTAATACATACGAAAACATGAAAGTAAGCTAGTTTTATTATCGAGATATTTCATGTGTCTTCACATACAATCTGGAGAATTGAAAAATGGAAATTTGAATATGAATGTTATTTGGATCTTTAAGGACAACACGCTTGGGATGTCTCGATAACTTTGCAAGGTACAAAGTTATATATGTAATACTTTTAGCAGCATATTTGGGCGTCATGTAAAGTACATGATCGGATTTGTCTTAGCCATAGCAATGTTGCTTATTAAAAATTTACCCAAGATTGGTTATTAGGTGATGCTCTATTTATCGACATTTCATTCTAATCATTATAGACTAGCTTGTTAACTTGTGTCAATGCTGACATGAGTACAAAGCTGGCTAGCTAATCCATGCGAAAACGGAGAAAAAAGTTGTAGGTTTTATTATCGAGATATTTCAAGCATGCTTTCCTTAAGATGCCAGTTCTAAGGAATCATGTAAAATTTCCTTTAAACAGGGCTTCTCACCATTCATTTGGCTCATACTAGTATTAAGTTGTTTCTAGAGTGCATAGTTTTGGGCTAATTTGCAGGGTCTTCCATAGAATTGTGTGGTAAATGATATTTGCAAGGCCATGGAGCTTAAGGAGTTTCAAGTGAAAAATTATAGAGTTCTGGTCTCAGTGAAACCATGGGAAGAGCCCTTTTCATCAAGCATCGAAAAGGAGGATCTACAAAAGGTTTTCAAGGTTAACTGTAGGTCTATTTTCAATTGCATTCAAACCATTATTGGCCAGGATGTGTTGTATATAGAGCTTCAAAGGATAATATTTCCTGCAAATCTATTGTCCATTTTCTTATCGAACATTATGGATTTGGTGCAAAACTACAATGTTTTAAAATCCATAGCTACTAAATTTCAACAAAGGTGGTGGGCAACTTTACAAGAGGTAAAATGAATGGTGAAATTTAGTAGCTATAAAAAGAGGTATACAAATGTTTTTGAAGGTATGCTTCTATCAACAATGCATGATACCTCATCTCACCTCTATCAAGTTTTAAAAAAATATCGATCTGCCTTTGACATGGAAGATATAGATCAAATTAAGAGGAAGTTTCATGAAATTTCCTTTTGAGGAATCATACATGTGTTCATGATTTGCAATTATCAATACCTCCACAAGCTGCTAAAGGGAAATTTTGTTATCAATATGTTCCTGATATTAATGCAACACTTCCATCACAGGACTATGATTACGAGCATAAACAAATTTTGGATGAAAGTTCGGTGAATGGCCCTCAAGGGGCAGGACACAAATCAGCTTCTTCTAATTTTTGGTTCATCCTCTATTTAGTTCATGCTAGCTGATTATGTAATCAGATATCTTGGCTACTATGGGTATCAAGATGCTATTTTTTGAGTGTTCAATGTCTTGAGGTTCTATTTTTTGGAAAGGTTTTGGGATTATTAACTATGTAATGGGATATGTAATGGGTGTAGTCAATGTTTCGAAAAAATTATGGAGATTTTTCTTATCAACTATGGAAAGGGATATGTAATGGGTGTTATCAATATAATTTGGAAGGGTCAAAGGGTCAATTTTTTGGTATGTAATAGGGTCTATCTTTTCTCACTGTCAAGTGAGCTTGTTGTCTATAAATGCAAAAATGTAATATTTCAGGAGTGAATTAGTAAGTGTTATGTACTTTCTCAAGCTATAACCAGAGGTTTTCTTCTCCTGGTTCTTTTCTGTCGGTATGCTCGCCTGAACCAGGATTTTGTAATATCTATTATAATATAATATAAATATATAGTGGCTTGCCACTTTTGTTTAAAAAAAAAACATTTCCCTATTTGATCAAATAATTTTCAATTATTTAATTAATTTATCATTTCCCCTTATCAACACTAATTAAATAAATTTTAATTATTTTATTAATTAATCATTTTTATCCAACCACTTTAATTAAATAATTTTTTATTATTTAATTATTTCTTTAATATTTGTCATTCACACAAATTAAATAATATTTGATTATTTAATTAAAACCTTAACTTTATCTATCCGCATTGATTAAATAATTTTTAAATATTTAATTAAAATCATGCATTCCTCTCATCCAACATAATTAAATAATTATAATTATTTAACTAGCTAATATTTCCTCTAAAATTAAATAAATTATATGATTTATTTTGTTTTATTTTTCCATTCCTCTAAAACTAAATAAAATCAATATTTTATTTATTAAATATATCATTCTATTTATATTCTTAAATCTCTAAATTTAGTGAGTTAACTGAAAAGCAACCTCAATTCACTCTCACTCACTTCCACTTCATCCACCCATGCAACTAGTCATTTGATCCATGTAACCACTTAACCCCACATCTTAGTTGTTTATCCTGACATATGTTGCTTCCAGATTCCTCATGATATCTCAAACAATCTCATTCATAGGTCCTCTCAATCATCCTACACCATTGATATGATATATGTAAAATTTGTAAAATACCCATCATTTAGCCATGCAATCTTTCCACGAATTTTGACAAATATGACATCCATATTATACTCATTTTGCATTACTTTTACTAACAGGGTTATACTAAGGTTTATGGGAAATATACATACTATTGAATTAGAATTATCACATTCTACAATGGAGTAAGACTAGGAATGTTGGTGGAGGTAAAAGTAGTTTAATTTGATTTTCTTTCATGTTTGTGCACACAATTTATTGAGGTTGGTTATTTGATTATTGAATTTGGCTTATTACTAATTTATTTCCATTTTAGACTTGGTAATCTTATTCACCTTCTACATTTTGGAATGCCTAGTGGGACTCACATCCCTAAAATCTAATAGTTGCATTGAGTTTCCTTGATATTTAGGTTGTAGGTGCAAATTGGTGCATTTTATTGAAGAATAGATTTTTGGCATTGGAATGATGCATCTAATATTATAGTGACACTTCTAATTGTTGAACACCCAAAATACTGAGAGGGGAGTGAATCAATATTCCATTAAACCATTTACATATTATCCATCCAAGCAATAACACAACTCTAACTATAATAATTAGTGAAAGCATGGAATCAACACAAGATGACAATACACATGAACACTAGTATTTTTATGTGGAAAAAAAAAATGGGAGAAACCACGGTGAGGATTAACTCAAAATATAATATATCTAGATATAGAATATTACAATGGCTCACTGCCAAAACACATTTTCCTTGAAGGCTCACAACTTGAAATAATTTACAAAACAATGTATGGCTCACTACCAAGAGATGAACTGAGATAGAATGCACCTTCCTTGTACTGGAGTTTGGTTTTGTTGAAGCACAGTATATAAAAAACTTCTCTATAAGTGTACTCAACAATTCTGTCTACTCACATTTAAAATTTCACATGTTCACACTCTCTAACTTTCATCCTTTTTCTATTTCTCATCTTTGATTATATCACTCCACCTACTTCTTGAAAATGTCTTATATATACACCATATACATTCACATTTTCTAATTAGGCCGGCCTACTTAAAGAAACCCCATTTTAAATCAAAACTAACTCTGCCAGTGTTTTCCTCAAAATAATATTCATCTTCGCACCCAATAGAAGCATGCAATAAATGGTATTAGTTAGCATGGACGTAATATACATCCACATAACATTCACAATGCATATTTAAACTCCTTAACATCAATTTATAATTAGGTTGGCCAAAATTTGACCTAAAACATCAAATACTTCACATGTTTACACAATTTTCCAAACGTGTAACATGAAATCTTGTTAACACTTTGAATTCTCCTATAGACAATATTGAATAACTCATCTTCAACTCCACAAGGAAATATAATTAAATATGAGAAGATGCAGAATATCCCACATCAATGCACTGTATAGAACCTTACTATAGACTTCAGAACATAACACTATTAACTGTATCTTTCCAATGGTATAGCCAAGTTAAATAAAATCTTGTTAGTGGATTCAAATGATGTCAAAATAGAACATGATATCAGCTTCTAATTGAATCTTACAAAATAAGATAATTTAGACCAAAATACTATATCAACAAACTTCTAGTACTAGAGAGATCATAGCTCAAATAATTAATACCAGAGCAACTATTGATCTATACAAGTAATGTACATCAATGAAAATATTCCAATCTCCATTGTTGACATCAATGATAGCCTTCCAATTTCCAAAAAACTCCCCCTTTGTCATTGATGGCAACACATGATGTGAAAACCATAAAAAAAAATTCTTCTCAACTTTTAATTTCTCTCCCCCAAAAAATTTTCAAAAAAACTTTTCACATGGTACCTTCTTTCCCCCTTTGACACTAATAGCAAAGGATAAAAAGATAATTTCCTTTACATACCTAAATAATCCCCCTTAAGAGTACATCCAAAACAATATCTATGAGTAATCAACTGGAGGTGGTTGTCTCTTGAAGTTTTCTAAGAGTACCTATCCAAGAGGATTTTCCTCCATCCCATAGATTCTTTGCTTTTGACAAGGCTCTGGATAGATAATTAAGATCAACTAGGATGTCTTTTCCTTCAACAAGAGTCTCGGGAGCAACATTCAAGTTCAAAATCTTGTCAGCTAGAGAAGGAGCATAGTAGAAAAGTGTGAACTTAATCTTTATTAGATCTCTAAGCTTCCCATATTGTTCAATCATTTCTCCTTTCTCCTTATGTAATGCAAGATATTATTAATGCAACTTTGTTAAACTATACCAAGTTTGATCATCCAGATCTAGAGCTAGATTAAAGGTTTTGGATGCATACTTTATTTGTCTCTCGATTGTGTCCTCAACATCCTTGAATCTTTGAATCGTATCAGGCCATGTCCAAAAAAATGAGAATAGATTTTTGGCCTCTCTCTCACACTTTTGAACCTACTTAAGTCTCTCAAGTGCAATGCTATGTGTAGACTTGCACCTATCTTCAATTTCCAACAATCCTTTTTATTTGACCCAAGTGACCATTTCACTTATTGCTCGACTCTTTAGTTCTTTGAATTTATTAGTCAATGAATTTTTGCTTTCCATAATGACTATGAAGAACTAATAACTACTATAGGAACTATCTAAAGATGTACTTTCTCCTATCTAGCTTCTTGAGTCTCCTTGGACCTGGCTCAGTCTAAGCAACTAATACATGAACATCAGTAACTTTTCTCTTTTCTCTAGAGGCAATCATTGATTTACCAAAGATCAACTTAGACCTTTTAAGAATTTCTCAATCTACTTGAGTAAAAGTTTCGAATCTAGGTCTATTTGGATCTCAGAGGGCTATTAATTAACATTTCAATACAATGAGCAACATAATCCTTTTCAATCTCATACCATAGCTTAGGAATCCATGTGTTTCTCAGTTCACCCACCTTGATAATGCAACAATTAGTGGATACCTAAATTTTATGTCATCCTTATATTTTGCGACTAGTTCTCTTGGAATTCTTCATCTTCTATTCATTCTTCTCTATAATTTTCCAAAGAATACAGCAAGGGCATCACTTTGTGCATCCAAATCTCCAATATTTCTCATTAATTCTCTAATATGATGAGCAATCAGTTTGGTATTAACCCAAACAACTTCTCCTATACCAGGAATTTCTCTCATAAAGTAGAAGGTTAGACACACTATTAATGTTACATATCTAAATGTGTATTTCTTCTTCTTGACATCATTCAAATTTTCCAACAATTATTTCCAAAGAAACTTACAAATATCATATTATGTTCTTTTATAAACTATTTCTAATGCTAAGTCAATTGTGGTAGTAGAAACATCATTGTTACAAAAAATCAGGTGTGAAATAACCAAACTTGCATATTGAAATGTAAAATTACTAATTCTAGTACCTATGTTCTTTATTAATCCATTTCTTTTTTCAAGATTGCATTCAGAAGTAGGTCTGATGGATAATAAACTTGTAACATCTCTAATTGTTTCTCTAGATATCATATATGAATTGTCAAGCCACACAAACTGATCATGAAATATGCTAAGTTCCAATCTAATACATCTCTCTTCATTGTTAAAGTCTGAAAATTGATCCCACATGTCCAATTTCATCTTTGTAAGCATGTTGTGTTCCAGTTTTAGGATTTAGCCATCTCTAGCTAATTCTTCAAACCATAATATGCATGATTTTTCATAAGTAGGTTCTTCCAATTTTCTATGAATATATATCCCAACATCTTCAGTCGAAATAACACCAAGGGGAACTTTCAAAAATGCACCCAAGGGGTTGAGTTCTAGGGTTTTAACAAGATACTACTTAAACTATAGTTCTGGTCTCTTTGAATTATCTATGACTCAAGGTGTATTCATCACATTAAAAAAAAATCAATGAATAATTAAGAGGGAATAACATATAGAAGCAGTAACTTACCTCTTGGTGTAATTAATATTTAATTACACTTTACATAAGTTTACTTAGGTAATTATTTAATTCCTAGGTTAATTAGTTGTCATCCTTATCTTGTTGAGCTATCTTGTTGCTCAAGATAAGATTAGGGTTATGCATCTTTCCTTTTATAAAGCAAATCATTATCATGTAATTATTGAATTCTCGAATAATATATTATTTGCACATTTTGTAAATCTTGCTTTTTCTATTTTTCTCTTCTGTGGAAGGATATTCTAGTTTGCAAATCTGATCTTGGTTTCTAACATGGTATCAGAGCCTTGATTTGCAGCCCCTTCTCAGATTTTTGAGAAAATCATTGCAGGGTTCGTTCGGGATTCCTCGAGGGTATCATGCCTTGAGTTCATCTATGCAACGTTTTGGATTAGATCGAGCCTCACCATTGGATTCAGAGCGCTAGAAAAAGTCAAGATTGACTTTTATTTTGCAGATTTTGGCCATCATTTGCCAGATCTATGAGGGTTTCAGGCTGGGAGATTTTTTGCAAGTTCTGGAGGTAGCCATTTTTTCGGAGCAGTTTGGGCAGAAACGGAGGTCACCATTGCATTCATAGTGGCCAAAAACCCTAAGAATTCCTATCATTTCATCGATTTTGGTGTAGTTGATCTAGGAGGCAAAAAAAAATTGTCTGAGGGGCCGTACGGCCTCCCCAGCATGCATTCTGAGGCTCGCAAATCAAAAAAAATGGTGAAAAACATCAAAAAATGGCTTTGGTTTTTGCGCCTCTAGTGTTAATCTGGTGCACCGCTTGCCCGCCACCTGGCGGCCACCAAGCGGCCACCCGCTAGCCACTCAGGCCAGCGACACCACCCAAAGGCCGCTAATCTGTTCAGCCCCGCGGGCCCCAAGTAGCATAGGCTGCGGTCATATGGGGGATCGGGCACTATGCACCCAGCCCCCACCCAGCCACCTAGCCTCTTATCCATACCCGACAGGTCATATGGGTGACCAGGGGCTCTGCTCCAGCCCCCATTCATCGGCCCCCTTGTCTTGCATGGCACCAAGGGCTAATTTTTTTTAGCCCCCTGGGCGCCCTGCTGCCCTTATTGGGCATTCTGAAGCTATTTTCACCAAATCGGGGGTATTTTTTGCAAATGAGATACCATCAGAAAGTTGATTCCGACGCTGATCTAGTGGTGTAGGTTTTTTTTACCAGATTTTGTTCCAGATTTATTTTGCAGGCCTTTGAACTCAGATGTTGTTTTCACTCCAGAGGACATATCTTTTGACTCGGTGATCCGTTTTTTGTCATTATTGTGGCATTGGAAAGCTAATTCAGTCCTCTACATAGATCTGAGGTCTATTTTATTTTTTTGTTTATGCATGTTTAGGATTCTCTTCTTTTACAATTGTTGGGTTATTGTAATAAATGAACTGAGATAAAGTTACATCAGGGGGGTTTCTTGCATAATAATCTGATTAGAGTGTGCATGCACTTTGATCTCTATATCCATTTTGATTTGATGATAGCTCACATGGGTTATTTGGTTTCCTAGTTTCTTTTGGCCACATTTTTACTATATCTTGACACATATCAGATTCATCGGTTCACACTTCAGTTGAGAGATTATGTTTCTTTATCCTCATTGGTTCAGATTCTTCTTAGTTTGAGGGCCATGTTTTTATGGTTAATGTTCTAGATTATTTTTGGTACTCCTTCCCATGGAAGAGTTTTAGTCACAGTTTGGCATCGGCATCGAGATACACGAATTCCAGATTTGATCATCATTTCATCTACTATTGCTTCATAGATTCCAGGGTTGTTCCAATTTGTGAGTTTTCCAGTGTTCTATGGCATTGGGTTTGCTATTGTATTATCATGATTCCATTTTTGGTTTTAGTTGTAGATAGAAGTATCTTTCCTTGCTTGTCAGATTGCAGTTCTAGTGTTACTCCATAGTGTTCTTCCAGTGCTTCTTTGCAGCAGTCATCTCATTGTAGGGGGGTTTTGTCCCACTAGGTTTTCCTTCTCTACCTCATCTTTGCATTTGTACAAGTACCTGATCAGGCCTTGTTGCCGGGTCTCATATTTTCATAATAATTTGCTTCTCCCTAAGTTGCACTTATGGAGGGGTGTTGGTGTAATTAATATTTAATTACACTTTACATAAGTTTACTTAGGTAATTATTTAATTCCTAGGTTAATTAGTTGTCATCCTTATCTTGTTGAGCTATCTTGTTGCTCAAGATAAGATTAGGGTTATGCATATTTGCTTTTGTAAAGCAAATCATTATCATGTAATTATTGAATTCTCGAATAATATATTATTTGCACATTTTCTTGCAAATCTTTCTTTTTCTATTTTTCTCTTCTATGGAAGGATATTCTGGTTTGCAAACCTGATCTTGGTTTCTAACATTCATCACATTAAAAAAAAATCAATGAATAATTAAGAAGAGTAAACATATAGAAGTGGTAACTTACCTCTTGTCTGCACACCAAAGCCAAACATTGAAATTTTGTACTATGAAAATGTTCTAGTCTTCTTCAAGCTTTCTCTACACACTTCTTCTCTTCCACAAATGCCTTTCAATGAATGAATACTTAAATTTATTTCTTTGATCTCATTTACTTTAGCAATAAATGCTCCGGATTGCAAGTAGATGTCCTCAAAATTTGTGTGTATTTCTATCTTTTCAAGCTTTGCAAAATTCCTTCTTCACACATGTGCACCTAAAATTCGTTTCGCATGAAATTTTGAATTTGTCACCTTCCATAAATGCATTTATTTCATGACCTGACATCATAAATCGAAAGGGGATATTAATTTTTCTGATTATTGCTCCCCCTTAGCCATTGCCTGAATTTAATTTTTGACAGGATTATTTGCACTGGAGGACAACATAGATGAAACTAATACTTTTGATTCTCCTTGCTTTTCATATTCTCCTTCCTTTCTCCAGATCCTTTCCATTTCCTTCTTAACTTCTACTAGATCAATCTTAGTGATTGGTTCATATCTTTTTACCAAAAAGTCTCTTTTCATATTTTTGCTTCTATAGTCTCTAGCAAAGTGTCTTGGTTTGCTACAATTATAACAAGCCACATTCTTCCATACAAATTATCCTTTATTCAATCTATATCTACACTAGTTATCCTTATGTCCAAATAAATTGCAGTGATAACAATAGCCTTTGAATGGATAAATCATCTTGTTCAACATCAGACTTCTGCATTCTATAGCTTTATGTCCAATACTTTTGCATTTAAAACATTGACCGATGAATGATAAAGAATTTTGATTCATTACATCATTTTGTTTTATTCTATTTCTACAATCTTTTGCTCTATGTCCAAACTTATTACATGAATAATGATACCATTAAAAGATGAGTACCTTTGAGCATTAGGTTGTCTGATAGGATTCCTTTCGTATTGCTTCTTTGATTCTTGATCTATCTTCCATTGCCTTGAGTCTACTTTTGATTTTCAACCTTGTTAGATGTTTGATTTGTCTTTGAACTTTGTCCTTCTTCCAGTCCCAAACCACCTTTATTCTTATAATGTTTTTTAATTGCAATCAAATCATCTAGCATTGTAGTACTTGTTTTGAATTTTTCCTTATGATCTCTTGCTTTCTCTAGATTTGATTTTAGAATTACCACTTCTTGTTCAAGCTTAGTACATTCATCCATCTTTCTTTGAATATCATTTTTCTGACAGTTTTCAATTCTCCTCTTTTCTTCCACTTGTTATTTTAGTCCGACGATGTCCTCATCTGATTTCTTCAATTGATCACTAACTTCTCTATATCTTTCCTTGAATTTTTTGATTTGTTCTCCTAGTTTCTTGATGCACTCATTTTCTTCCTTCAAGATTTCCTTCAAATCCTTTTCTTCTTCTTTAGTTCTATCAAGATCTTTAAGAGAAATTTCAATTTCCACATTATCTAAGATACAATCTTCTTTAAAATGTTCAACAAGAATTTCTTCTGGAGGAATAGGAAATCTCTTATCTCCCATTTATTTGAATTTTAGGACCTTCCTCAAGCTATTAGACATCTTAAGTGAAACTAGGCTCTAATACCAATTGTTGAACACCTAGAATACTGAGAGGGGACATGAATCAATGTTCCATTAAACCATTTACATAATATTCATCCAATAAATAACACAACTCTAATTGTAACAATTATTGAAAGCATGGAATCAACATAAGATGAAAATACACATGAACATCAATATTTTTATATGAAAAACCCAAAATGGGAAAAACCATGCGGTGAGGATTAACTCAAAATATAATATATCTAGATATAGAATATTACAATGGCTCACTGCCAAGATACACTATCCTGGAAGGCTCACAGTCTGAAATAATTTATAAAACAGAGTATGACTCACTTTCAAGAGATGAATTGAGATAGAATGCACCTTCCTTGTGCTAGAGTTTAGTTCCAGTGAAGCACACTATATTAAACACTTCTTTGTAAGTGTACTCAACAATTATTTCTACTTGCATGTACAATTTCACACATTCACACTCTCTGACTTTCATCCTTTTTCTATTTCTCATCTTCGCTCACATCACTCCACCTGCTTCTTGAAAATGTCTTTTATATGCACCATATACATTCACATTTTCTAATTAGGTTGGCCTACTTAGATAAACCCCATTTTAAACAAAAACTAACTATGTTGATATTGTCCTCAAAATAAAATTCATCTTCGTGCCCAATAGAAGCATGTAATAAATGGTATTAGTTGACAAGGACCTAATATAGATCCATATAACATTCACAACGCTTATTTAAACTCCTTAACATCAATTTATAATTAAGCCATCCAGAGTTAGACCTAAAACATCAAATACTTCACATGTATACACAATTTTCTAAATGTGTAACACAAAATGTTGTTAACACTTTGAATTCTCCTTTAGACGACATCAAATAACTTACCTTCAACCCCACAATGCAAGATAATTAAATATGAGAAGATGTGAAATCTCCCACATCAATGCACTATATAAAATCTTGTCAAAGGATGTAAATGATGTCAAGATAGAACATAATATCAACTTTTGATTGAATCTTAAAAAATAAGATAATCTAGACCAAAATATCAGATCAACAAACTTTGTGTACTCGAGAGATCATAGCTTGAAGATCATTATTACTAGAGCAACTAATGATCTATACAAGTAATGTACATCAATGGAAATCTTCCATTCTCCATTGTTGGCATGAATGAAAACCCTCCAATTTACAACACTAATAGCACTTTGGTGCATTTGACACTTATAGTGATGTATTTGATCTTTGTGTATTTTCTATTTGCAGGTATAATTCTGAAGAATGACACATATAACATAAAAGTGGCACTTTTTATTGTATTTTGACACATCAAATAAGTAGAGCAATGCATTTTATAGGTAAAATGGTTTAATTGATAGGGATTGACACTTTTGATAGTTATTTTGGTGTATTTGATTATTAAATTGGCACTTTTGATTCATTCAAAATGATTTTTTTCTAACCTAGCATTTTTCATGATCTTTTGGAACTAATCAAATTGTGCCTCTTGGTGATTATTAAGAGAAAATGGGGTAAAATCTAAAAAAATTGGTGTAGGGTTTTTATTTATTTTTATTAATTAGTTGCATACTTCATTTAGGTCTTAATCAATGAGCTTTGTATGTTGTTTTTGGTGAAATTGTAGTGTGTATGCTTTCCCCTTGCACCTAATGCAAGCCTAGGGATCAAAAGAAATCTTTTGTTCACATATTTCTTAAGTTTACCTAAGAAGTATTAATTGAGTATGCTCTTCCCTTACACTTCATGTAAGCTTGAGGATAAAAAACACTAGTATCTTATTTTTATTTATAGTAAGGGGATTGCTTGGGGATTTCATCACCTTAATGGTGATCTCAACCATATTTTTTTGGTGTAGTATATAAATGGGGGAGAGAAAAAGTTGTTCGTCAAAGTGTTGCCAACATCATTCAAGCCAAGTTGCATCTACCCTTGGTCCATTGAGACTTATTTGGTGAGGAGAAGAGGGGAGAAAGTTCCTAGTCTCAAGAACTATCATGCAATCTCACTATTCTTAGATACCAATACAAACTTTATTTTTAAATACCTAAGACCTTCAATTGTTAATATGGTGCAAGGTACAATATCATGCTTTAAGTTACCGAACATGTACCATGTTTATGAGAGATGGTTTATTTGGAGGTGTAAAAAAATATTCAAGGGAAGGGGAAAGGTGAGCCCTTGTGTCACTAGAACCCTATCTATTCCCTCTTGAGTGGAACATGCATGTGCAATCCTACGATATTTTATCACTTGGGTCAATAATAGTGCAACACGCCTTTATTGAATAGTTAAGCT